>JAFBJR010006526.1:0-40000 GCA_016785285.1 Brachirus orientalis
TAACCATGGCCTCGCTTCTCAGGAACACGACAACAGCCTTGTTCATGCACGAGGCATACGATATGTTGTCGTGTCCCACCTGCTCACCTGCAGCCAGAAGGACATCCTCCACGGTGACCGAACCATCCGGCGGTACTATGCGTACACCATGCCGGATGGTCGGAGGCGGCGTCTCGGACGCCATGCCTCCTTGCGACACCGCTCGACACTCAAACACAAGCAAAGAAACTCTCTTACCTGATAATGCAGTTGAAAACAGTAGATGCACCAGTTGGAAAACAAAGAAAAACCCCAGTTCAAACTCCGCACCACTCGCACGTCACCACCACCACTCACACTCACAGTCACCGGAAACGGAAACGAGGAGAGGAGAGGAGAGGAGGAGGGAGAGGAGAGGAGAGGAGAGGAGGAGGGAGAGGAGAGGAGAGGAGAGGAGAAGGAGAGGAGGAGAGGAGAGGAGAGGAGAGGAGAGGAGAAGGAGAGGAGGAGGAGAGGAGAAGGAGAGGAGAGGAGAAGGAGAGGAGGAGGTGAGGAGGAGGGAGAGATGAGCTTCTGAGGAACAGAAATGTTTTTAGAAGTGAATCAATACTGAAATGAATCGTCAAATATTAAATCAAATCAGAGTTTGATTCTTTGACATAAATGAGTTAATATCAGTATTTATCATGAGAAATGTCATATGATCAACGTGATTTTGTTTTTGCTTCTGAGTGAAAGTTGAAGAAACTTCTTCGTTGTGTTTTTATTGTTTGTTTATTGTTTCAAACAGAAAGCATTTGATAAACATACGTGTGTTAGCAGCGTGTGAATGTTTGACATTCATGTAGTGAGGAAAAATGACTTTTCTGTCCGTGTGTCTTAAAGTTTTCATGTTTACACACAAACAGTTTCTATGACTGACCTTGACTCACCTTGTCCCTTTTTTATTTATTTATAGTTTACTTGAAGGGACAGAGCACGTTAATGGACACTTGAAGAATGTACATGCACCAGATTACAGTCAAAGTCTAGTTTTCATCTATTGTCCCCTGAATGTTGCTGTTTTTTAAACATCAGTGCTCAGCTCTGTTCTTCTTGTCTCATCTCTTCACCGAATCGTCATAAACCTGATTCTTCTTTCTGCGCTCACTTCATTTTTATTCATCTCAGCTCTGGCTCCAAGTTGACGCCGTAAAACTTGAAATAAAAATGTCACCGTTAACCGTGACATTTTATTTTTATTTTTCCAGTAAAAACCAAGTCAGCTGATTGTTCACATTTAAGGGAAAAAGACAGTGATAAACTTTATTAGAAGATAAGCCATATGGACTGTACCATCTTGTTTTAACACAGCACATGCTAACAAGATGCTAAAGATTTTTTTTAATTGATCACTTGTTTTGTTTGTTTATTTGTGACACATCATGGTGCAGCTGTGACATCTTTGTTTCTTCATATTTCCCTCTTCCCCTCCTCCTCCTCCTCCTCCTCCTCCTCTTCATCATGCTGTCAGAGTGTGTTAAGGCCATTACTCTGTCACAGTCTCATGGTGGAAACGTCTTCCCTCCTGCTATGATCATTTCCACACTCGCTGTGGCTCCAGCTTTGTCTCCCATCTCTGAGGGAAAACCTTGTTTCTCAACAGCTTTGCTGAGTGTAGAATCTGTGTTTCTCTGCCAAACCATTTCTACAATGGAATCTACATTTGTTGTGTAAATGACCACATGCTGTAGGATATTTAATCCTGCCTGCAGTCGATCCAGTCATGTGACTTGACCTAGTTTTGTCTCTGCCTCTCTTTCTCTCTCTCTTTCTCTCTGTCTCTCTCTGTCCCTGTCTCTCTCTTTCTCTCTGTCTCTCTCTGTCCCTGTCTCTCTCTCTCTCTCTCTCCCCCCTCTTTTTCTCTCTTTCCCACAGTGAGGAAGGAAGTGTTTCCTGGTTTTCTCTTTCCTCTTCTCTCTCTGTCCATCACTGTCTTTCTCTCTTATTGACAGTTCTGTATTTCTGATCCAAGGATTTCTCTTCTTTTCCTCCTTGTGATTTAAGGCCACTAACTAACTCTGAATATTCTGTCAAATAAAGGAAACTCACTGTGGCAGTGTTTGTGTCAGCACAATAACGTGTGACTCTCAAATCACGAGTCGTCTTGTTGTCCTTGACATCCTCATTTTTCATTTTCAGAAATGTCAACTGATGAAGGTCAGATTACACTCTGGCAAAAACACTTTATTTATTAATTATTATTATTATCTCTCTGCAAATATGAATGAATGTTGTTTCAGCATCACAGTTAATGTGCACCTTTCTTTTATTCAGAATGATAGTCTTTACAAAAGTGGCAGCAGATTTAAATCACTAATCACATCATTAATCAACTATAATCAATATATGACTTCACAGTTAAGAGCCGGACAGACGTGGGAGGGACGTACATTTTGTCTTCATGGCAGCGGAAAAATAATAATAGAGTTTAAAAAAATGAAAATCATGTGTAATGAATGTCTTCTGCAAAACTGGCTCATTCAAGGTTTTTTAGTGAAGCCATTAAATCTCAGCAAAGTCCAAGTTGTTCCAGTGGTTTAATTTTCTTTTTTTAACCAAAGATGCATAAAGTGCCAAAGAGCAATTTGTGATTACGACACAGAAGCAAGAGCTGAAATTCATTTTTGCTGAAGTTTTGGGTGGATAATGAAAATAAATTCATATTTCAGTCTAAACTGGATTTCCTCCATATGGGCAGTATTTTGAAAACCTTGACTGTGTTCTACCTTCAGTGTCACAAAACAGAAATAATGTTATTTTGCAGATTTTCTTCTCTTGGTGCTGACACACCAAGCAGAAATCTGATTATATCATTAAGAATCAAGAGGAAATCTGACTTTTAAAGTAAAGTGGAGACTTGAGATGTTGATCCTTGTCTCTGTTCATTTTCTTGGCCTAAACTCTTCATTCCATTTCTTCAAACTGGGCTCAGTGAACTCAGTTTTCCTGTTCAAGTCTGGCTTCATGTCACACACTGATATTGAATCAGACATGAACACATTTAACAAGCATTTTACTGTAAATTTGAAATCCCACACTGGATTATTCCAATATTTTTTCCCTCCTGGACTCCATTCCGCTCACTAGGATCAAATGCAAACGACTCCTTTTTTGAGAGAAATCTCTCCTACCCTTACATTTAACGGCCTGGAATTAAAGAAGCATTTCATCCAAAAATGTTCACTTAATCCCTGTTTTTGAAACCTGTGGTCTGTTCTGTGTAATTCTTGTTCTCTTGTATTATGAAGTGAAGAGTTTTTATTGTTGCCTTTTAACTATTCACTGTTCAACTGTTTCCTTATTTCCAGTAATACACATCTTATAATATATACATCAAAATGGAGCTGTTTATGTTTTTGTAAAGAGAACATTGTTTGTCTTAAAAACATGCAGTGCTGTTTTTGAATTCTTCAAGGGTTAGGAAACTGTAACAGTTGATCATTTATATTAAGCAGTTTATTAAACAAGAATAATGCAAGATAAATATGCACTTTTAGAGTGAAATGATAGAGGAAAAAAATATCTAATTGTAAAGTTAAAGATATGAACTATTTCAAACATTTATATTATGCATTTTTAATTGGTAATCAAAGATAAAATGCTTAAACTGCAGCATGTGTGATTAATCATTGTTATGTAATTATTGTCATTATAAATTGTGATTTACTTGGTGTGTGTTGTGGGTTAAAGGAGTTAGTTTTGTTGTTTGTGTGTTACTTTAATGACACAAATGTCAGTCGTGACTTCAGTCTGCATGGACCTTGACCACTGAATGTGGGTCAGAGTTATAGAACCTGTTGTTTGGAGCAGCAGAAGAGACGTTGGGCGGCAGCAGCAGTTTTTGTCCTTGTGTGTTTGCACACGTTAGGGTTACATCGTCGGTGAGTTGGACTCACAATGTTTCAGGCTGAAGTGACAGGAGGAGGTTAATGGAAAAGTCTGCACACGATGCAAACATGGGCGGGTGCAGTCTATTTAAAAGCTGACAGGAAGTGTGCTGCGGGAACTTCCTCCTGTGCAGGCGCTGAGTCGGGATGTTCGTCTCCATACAGTGAAACCTAGTGTTGTTTTAACGTCAGTGGCTGCAGGTCATTTTCTTTGATCACTCGATCAGGGAAAGTTTGAACTAAAGCCAGAAACATGTCCAGTTGCATCAATTAATCAAAGGTTAAAAATAGAAGTTTGGACCTGAAGTTGAAGCAACACAGAAAAGAGAGACTCCTTCAAAGTCCTGGATGAACTTTCAGCAGTGATGAATCAGAGTCTCTCCCTCTGTGGTGCTGATGTTTCACAGCTGAGCTGAGGGTTCAGAGTGTGTGTGTGTGTGTGTGTGTGTGCATGTGTGTGTGTGTGTGTGTGTGCGTGTGTGTGAGAGAGAGAGAGAGAGAGAGAGAGAGAGAGCTCGTTTGTCATGTGAGCTGCTGCTACTGTAAAGATCAGCAGAGGGATAGCAGCTTTTTAAAGGCTTCTTGTGTCTGTTCCTGGGTGAAAGGAGCCTCTTTTATTCTCTCGGCTTTTTCTGAGTCCAGTCACACAAATTTGATTAGAGTGGTTTTGCCCAAGGAGCTGCAGAGCTGCACTGAAGCCCTTGTTCCTCTGTGTGTCTCTCTCTCTGTCCCTCTGTGTGTGTCCCTCTGTCTGTCTCTCTCTCTGTCCCTCTGTCTGTGTCCCTCTCTCTCTGTCCCTCTGTGTGTGTCCCTCTGTCTGTCTCTCTCTCTGTCCCTCTGTCTGTGTCTCTCTCTCTGTCCCTCTGTGTTTGTCCCTCTGTCTGTCTCTCTCTCTGTCCCTCTGTCTGTGTCTCTCTCTCTGTCCCTCTGTGTGTGTCCCTCTGTCTGTCTCTCTCTCTCTGTCCCTCTGTGTTTGTCCTGCAGAAAACCCGTGACGTCCACAAGTGCTCTCTGAACTCGTCCTTTGTTTTCTTCCCCTCTAACCTCATTACCACACACTCCCCCACTCTGTCTGTCTGTCTGTCTTTGTCTTCAGGACGTCACACAAGTGAGACAAACGACTGCCATTAGTAACCAGGATCTGCTGATTTAGTGTCACCTACCACCTCATTACTACTGGTCAAAAAACTGTTAAATGTTGGGTTTTAACTGGTTTTTGACCAGTGTGAATGTGATTCATCAGATTCCATCAGATGGTTAAGGTTACGTTCTTTGTCTGCATAATGTTTGCGGCAACATAATAACATGTATTCATCTGTTATAAATGTGAACCTTAAGACGGGAAGACACTGCTCCATATTTATCTTTGAATTACCTTCATTTTATTTCATTTTAGTAGTGTCTTAAAATCAATCACTCTTGAGTTGAGTTTGAAAGACAGAGACTGAAGGGAAAGAAACAAAGTAGCAACATTGTGACATGTTTTCTGTCTATAGTCTTCCTTCATTTGGTTCATATCTGTTTCTTTGCCCAGCTGTTTTTGTGCTGCCTCCTCCTGAAAGGCTTTTCTTCTCAGTGGGAAACATGAACCTGAGACTCAGAGAAATGAAACCACTGCTCAAGTACCTTCATGCGTTTCTCAGCATTAAACACTTCTGTCATAACTCAACTTTACAGCTATTGTATTTGCAGGTTTGCCATATTCTGTAGCTGTAGGCTGTCATGTTTGGTTTTGGCATGGTTTTGGTTTGTGTAGAGGGGAAAAAAGCTAAAAACCAAGGTTAAAGATTTCCTCACTGACCAAACAGTGAGTTATTCAGGTGGTGATGTTGGTTACTGACACCAGAAACTGCACTAGATGAGTGAGGAGGTTTGTGGGCGGAGCTTTGTCAGCGGTAGAGTTTGCCACAACCACAACCACACTTTGAGCTCGTTGTCTCTGCAGACGTGGGTTCAGTTTATAAAGTCTGACTCTGAGAGAGGAACGCAAAACTCTGCTGTCCACCATGTGTATAAACAAACCACACACTGAGATGCATGTTTATTAGCATTTAAATTTAAATTACATTAACTCTGAGGAAATTCAGTTCTGATGATATAATTGCTTAAATAAGCATCTGTTGAAAATGTTATAATTACAATTTTTTCTATGAAATATTGTGATATAATTTATGATGGAGCATTATCTCATGAGATAAATAAAAAAAAAATATATTGCTTAATCTTCTAATGTTAGAATAAAACCAAACAAGTGAAGCATAAAACCCTGGATTTAAACACTAGATTTTAATGAGAAAAGAAGAATTAGTTTAGTTTTAACATGTGCTACTGAATAAACACTCGTCCTAACGTTATGGTTTTACAAAGGTCATCTCTGTCAGGTTTGTCTTTGCAGCTTCATTTGCCACATTGATGTAAAACTGTCACTTTGATGATGTGAGTCTGTGTGAAAGTGCCGACTCAGTTTCAGTCTTTGTGAAATGGCAGCTTCAGAAAGAAAGCTTCTCTTGTTCGTTTACTCCAGCGCTTCAGTTTAATAAGCCGTTCAGTAAAACTGTCCAGTTAAGTTTTTACTGTCAGCCGCGGTCACTTTTCTGAGTCAAAACTCTGTAAACAAACGCAGTTTCCAGTCAGTTGATTTTTTTTTTTCCTCTTCTTTTGTCAGTGAAGTGAAAAACTCATACGTTTGTTCAGGAAGTTCTGATGTGGTTTGTTGTGACTGAACCTGAGAATTATGTCTTCAAACCAAGGTCTTCATGGATATCTGTTTCTGTGGGTTCTGTCTAACCTTCCATAAGAGGGAAAAAGGAGAAAGAGAAGAGGCCCTGAGGTGACTGATGTTCCTCTGTTTCATCCAAGGCAGATCAAATTAAGGCTGTGAAGAATCTATAGTCACAGTGGAATGCACTTTAGCATTAGCTCGAACCGTCCAGCTGTAATACATTAACACATGACAGAGTTGTGTCACTGAAGCTGCTGCTCACTCCATGAGTCTCCTTGATTCCGAGGACTCGGCAGATTTGTGGATCCTGGTTTGGTCTGGTTTCTCGTGGAGCCTCAGGGTTTGAGTTTCAGTCCAACAGTCGTGGTTCTGAAGGTGAACAACGGTGTGTTATCCATCCAGATACTGTGAGAAGAAACATGCAACAACAGAGTGTGTGTGTGTGTGTGTGTGTGTGTGTGTGTGTGTGTGTGTGTGTGTGTGTGTGTGTGTGTGTGTGAGTACGTCAAAGCTGTATTTTAACATCTATGACATGATGATGAGTATGAAGAAATGGCCTGCAGTAATCTGTGCTTTGTTGTTGTGAAGAGCTCAGAGGGAAGTTAAACTGCTTTTTTACAGTAAAGATTGAAGACAGTTTTGCTGATGAAGAAAATACTGTATAATCTGGAGTTTAGTGCTTTGTCCGTGCTGATGATCAGAATCAGTGAAGACGTTTTTGATGATCAGATGATGGCTCTTCTGCAGTGTTGACAGAGCAGCAGCCGATTTAACTAACATCAAGACAATTATATAGATGTGAAGATACTTGACTGATCTAAAACTCAAACATTCTTGTGTTACAGCAGCATCTTTTCACCAACATATAAAATAGACTGTATGTGTCAGAGAATAAAGGAAAAGAAACATTCCATAAATGAAAAGTAATATGAGATTAGATATACAATATTTATGTAATAAGAAAAAACATAATGTCACAACTATGCAGAGATTATAGAAATCTAATATTAAACTGTTATTCAGTGATATTTACAGTTAATTTACTGTTCTGCATCTGATTTGTCAGAAAAAAATGAAAACAGATCATCCCATTTCTTCTTTGCACCACAACACAAATGAAACAGCTTTTAAAATAATCATAATGTGTGTTTTTTTTTAAGAAAGTTCTAACGCTGTTCTTTCTTTCACAGCTGAAGGACTGGTGTGTGTTGATGTCACTTGTAGATTAACCTGGGTTTAAACTTTTTATGTTGGGATTTAATAATGTATTTGTAGATTAAGAATCCATGTGTAAAATAAACATATTTTCTGTGATGCTGTGATGATGTGAATTTTCTAGTTTCATCACATGCTAAACTCGCACACTTTTCATGTAAAACAAACGTTCTTGGTTGTGACAGTTGTGTTAATATTTGAGGGTCAGGATGCACAGGTCATTCCCACACACACACACACACTCTTGTCCTGCTGCTGAAGGTGAATGAATGGTGATTGATGGCTCCCTCCTCTGATCCCTGAAGTCTCATGTGGGAAAGGTTTTTTTATTGCACCTGGGAGATGCATTAAAGGCCCAGTGAACTTTGACCTTGGTCTTGATCACCGGGGCAACATGGGAGGTGGACAGTCTTTACGCTGGGTTTCAATTCCTGAAAGTCTCATAAATGCTTCAGTGTAATTCAGAGAAAAGACATGAGTTTGTGGTGTGTTGTAAAGTCTGGACGTGTTTTCAGTGAAGCTTCTGTGATCAGTGATGGAAACTTATCACTCAGTTTAGTTATTATGCTACATTTTCACTCCTTTGTTTCATTAGAAGCTTGTCATTAAGTCTTTCTTTTATTAGCTTTCTATCAAAAAGAAAAAGGCTCTTTTCATTAGCGAATCATCTCAAAGGCTTGACTTCATTAGCACCAGGTTGTAAATGCTGGCAGTGGTTTCATTCACAGCCTTTCTTTAATGAGGAAAACCCCCCAGCGTGTTGACACTCCTCTGATGCCTCATGATTGCCGCTCAGGATGAAGCTGATTGGCTGTCAGAGAGCGAAGGTTCGAGCTTGTCTCCCCGAGGACTGAATCCTACAATTATTAAAGCCCAGAAGATCCTGGTATTCTAGAAGTGAAGCTTCACGATCAAACATTTGTGTAATCAAATCATCTGATGCAAAGGGACAGAAACATGTGGTGATGTGAAGCAGTTCCTGACAGAAGATCCTCCACCTGCACATACATGATCACTGTTACTGTTACTGCTGTTACTGTTACTGCTGCTGCTGCTGCTGCTGCTGTTACTGCTGCTGCTGCTGCTGCTACTGCTGTTACTGTTACTGCTGCTGCTACTGCTGCTGTTACTGCTGCTGCTGCTGCTGCTGCTGTTACTGCTGCTGCTGCTGCTGCTGTTACTGCTGTTACTGTTACTGCTGCTGCTACTGCTGCTGTTACTGCTGCTGCTGCTGCTGCTGCTGCTGCTGTTACTGCTGTCACTGCTGCTGCTACTGCTGCTGCTGCTGTTACTTTCATCAGTTACTAAGAGTAAAGCCTTTCAGTGACCATGATCTATCATCACATCACCACTAACATGCACTGTATATGTTTTTCTTATACTTAAAAGCTCTGAAATACATGTGTGATTTCTTGGAAACGGCTTTTTTTTTTAACCTGAGTTGTTGTGCTTTAATATGCATTAATATGTCTATTTAAATGTAAAATAATAAAGGAAAAAGTTTCCTTTTCTGGTTCCAACTAATTTGATCCATGTTCTTGCTGGGTTGAAGCTTCAGGTGAAATTCCAAGTGTTTGAACTCCGTCGTTATTCTGTCTCGTGGGAACATTATTGGCTTCATTGTTTTGGCGTGTGGAGTGTTTTTTCGGGGGGAGCTGCTGTCTGCTTAGTTTACTGCTAATTTTTGGAAAAGTCTGACTTGAGCGGGAGCTGGAACTCACATGTTAACGTCTTAATGTTGAGTGACATAGCACAGAGCTCTGTAACATGTGTCATTGTTTGCCCTTTGACCCCGTTTGTTCAACCAGGAATGTGGCATGTTCCTGGACACGGGATTCAGACAAAGACACCAAAAATGTGGTAGAAATGCAGTCAATGGAAAATTATGATGATTATTATTTTCATTTTTATGAAAATTTAAATGTCTTTTCTACAGTGAAATCCTCAATTTGAGGCAGGAAAACTATTTTGTAGAAAATAATTAATAATAAAAGTTTTTGGTTTTTTACTATTGAGTTTTACTATTAAGTACAATAGTAAACTGAAAGTTCTGCACTGACTTTAAAATAAGATTTACTGTCCTTGTTTTGGCTCAGTTCGTTCCAAAACTTGAAAAAAGGTTGTTGAATTTTGGATTGAGTTTGTTTTTAAATTACAAACTCAGTGTGTAATGTTAAATAAACTGGTTATTGAATGACTTTTGTAGACAAGGAGGTTACATCATATATTTCTGTGCCACACTGTGAATCTGGATTCTATCATTTATTTGTCTGCATGACTGCTTTTTACTGGAGTTCTTGTGTAGTGGTGATGACAGATAGCTGCTTCATGTTCTGGCAAAACAAAGTGAATTTGTTTGGATTGATAAATGGCTGCGAAGCTAAGAAGAAAAACATGTCTGATTGTGTTTTAGAGTTTATGCCACAAAACTGAAAGCAAATTTACAGCTTATTAAAATGACATGCACTTATAATCTTATTAATAAGTAGAATCACCAACATTAATCATGATGTCTTTTTATTCTCACCTTAACTCATAGTGATCATCATGAAAGTCACTTTAAAACAATGTTGGTACTTTGGTCAGAAACAATAAGATAAAGATGAACGTTGACTTCCAGGTAAATGCTTTCATCAGAATGATCCTCTTTATCTCATTTATTTTATGATCTCTGTCTGTCAGTGTCTGCTGCTGCTGCTGCTGCTGCTGCTGCTGCTGCTGCTGCTGCTGCTGCTGCTGCTGCTGCTGCTGCTGCTGGTCCAGACTCGCTTCAGCTCGTCATTCACACACACACACACACACACACACACACACACACACACACACACACACACACACACACACACACACACGTATCTGGTATTTATAGAAACAAATATATGTTTTGAATAACAATGTAAAAAAACAGATCCTTTTCAGAGACGTTGATATTTTCATAAACCCACATAAATACGTTATCATGACCATGCTAAACCTATAGGTGGCAGTGTAACAGGAAGCATAGGGCCATGCCAACCAATCAGAATCATGTTGCTTCCTGTCACTGTGACGTTCAGTAAACATGCAAACATGAAACCACTGGTTTCCCAAATCTGCAGTTCAGCTGTCGCTTTAAATAACTGTTTTCAATGAACTAAAACAGAGTTTTGTGTGGATAATGAAATATTATTTTTTGCTGATACCTGTGCAGAGCCTCACACACCCTTTAAGCAGCAGCAGCAGCAGCGGCAGCAGAGTCACTAACTCAGAATCCATGAATCCCTGTGCCTTTTTTAAATGTCAAGTCTTAAGGTCTTCATGAGGAGTGAATAAAGTTTGGATTTGCAGACACGCATGAGTTATTAATGACAGTCAGTGGAGACTGACTGAATCCTCCTCTGACTCAGAAGAGCAAAGTGCACGCACAAGTTTCCACTTTGTCCAGAGTCTTCAGCGTCAATCATGAAATCAGATGCCGCACTGACCTGTGTGCGGGGTTAGTGGTTAGTGGTTAGTGAGTCTGCCGTGTTTTTGCAGTTTAAGGATCGTTAATGGCTCACTTGGTTCCATCTTCCTGGTGTATCTGCTTATTTTTCACTCCATCACTGTCACTGTATCTGGACTCATTTCCTTACATTGAAGCTATTTCTGTCTTGGTCTTTGTTAAGTTGCTGCTCTTCTGCTTTTGTGAATGATGTCAGTGGTCGGTGAGTTCAGGTCCAGGGGGCGAACGGCCGCTCAGTCGCTTCATTGTTGCAGATAATGACTTCCCTATTGAAAATGACCTCACTGACCTCAGAGACAGACAGTAAGACGGCCTGG
The DNA here is from genome assembly GCA_016785285.1 of Brachirus orientalis. Taxonomy (NCBI): domain Eukaryota; kingdom Metazoa; phylum Chordata; class Actinopteri; order Pleuronectiformes; family Soleidae; genus Brachirus; species Brachirus orientalis. The sequence goes on from JAFBJR010006526.1 coordinate 11,647, forward strand.
TCCAGGCCTCCAGGCTCTTCAGTCGGATCTGGCATTTAACTCACACACACACACACACACACACAGAGCTGCTAACCTCTGACTCGTACCCAACAGATTTGGATTTGGATTTCCTCTGTTACACAGTGACTCCAGGGTTCTGAAGGTTCTGTTCACACTCATGTCCAGAGGTTTCACTCTGGGTTTAACCAGCTGACCTGAGTGGTCCAAACCTGCAGGGATTAATGTTTTGAACTTGTTCAAAAACTTTCACCTTTGAACCCTGAACATCTACAGATAAAGAAGTTCTGGCTTTTAAAGCTCTTGTTATTATTCTGCCTCTGTTTGTTCTTTATGAACAGAAACACTGTAGCAGTTTTTGTTTGCTGCGTCCTTCATCTGAAAACTATCACCTGTCTCAGGGAGTGTTTGTGCGTATGCAGCAGCAGAGCAGGGGCGGGTGGAGACAAGGCGAGACCAAGGTTTTTGAACAAAAGTTCACTTCTTAACCTTTTTTTTACAGTTGTTTGTGTTATCGGTTACAAGTTACATACTATAGCTTTCACTAGAGTTTTAAGTGTTTCCACTTGTATTTGTTTTGGTTTTTATCCACCACCTACAGAAAAAGTTTTATTTCTGATCTAATTGGATTTCTTCTCTTTCCTCTCAGGGTTTCTGAAGCCCCAGTGCTCGTTGGCGCCCTCTATGGAGCGAGGTCGCTCAGGTGAAGCCTGTTCCTGTTTCAGCGGCGTTTGTCCTCTACACCAGCGGAGACTCTCCTCAGGTAACACCCACTGTACGTACAAACTCTTCTTTATCTTCTTACTCAGCTGCTTGTTTGTTCCTGTGTTGAGTGCAGATCATTTCAGCGTCTATTAGAGATGGAACTGATACAAATGCATTGACTCTAAGCTCATTATTAGTTTTGCTTATCTGCTGTTATTGATTCTCTTCATGGATGTTGATCTGACTAAAGCCTGGGAAAACCATCAGCCAACATTATCTCAGAGTGTGAAAACATCAAACATGTATGATGTGGATGAGGTGTGAGTGGGTTTGGAGGAAGTGGCTTTTTTTCCAGAGGGTGTGAATAAATTAGCAGTATTGATAGTGTTGACTGTTATCATTTAGGTTGGAAATTGTAATCCAGATTATTTTTGATGATGAAGAGGAAATGTTGCTTATTTTCAGTCCCTAGAGATCAGATGCACACAGAATCATCATAGATTAAAGAAAAGATTAAAAGATTATATTTATGTTCATTGTATATGTACTGGTTAAAATAGAGTTCAACATTTAAATGGTGAAACAAAAGTTAAAAAAGAGAAGCATATAGATATTTTTTGATGATGACATGGGTTATTAATGCGCATCAGTTTAAATTTAGGATAACAAGTGTCTGGTGTGTTTGTGTTGTACAGTTTGTTCTGATGAAAAGTGTTTGAAGGGTTTTTGGAGTTTATTATGAAACTATGATGTGACTCTTTCACAGCATAGAGTCCGACATTATTGCAGTTATGCAGAAAAACACAAAGATTCCAGGGTTGAAAGGAATTAATTTGGTCAAAAGTCTGTTGTTATGATGATGTTGAAGCAGATATGAAGAGAACAACCAGTTCTTCCCTCCTCTCATCCTCATGAGCTATACGATTATGTAAAATAGTGAGTGGAAACATGAAAGACGTGATGAGGTTAAAAACATCATTTTTATTGTGTGTTGTTTTGTCAGGACTTTCTTCATCTGAATAACATCTTTTTTTGGACATAATTGAGATTATGTTTGGCTTTGTTTAAGAAAATGAATCAAATCAAACAAATAAAAATGATTTTTGTTAGGTTTGTCACACACACACACACACACACACACACGCACACACATGCACACACACGCGCGCACACACACACACACACACACACACGCACACACTTTGTTTGCAGACACTGTTCAGTCTTTAGTTTATTAATAACATCTTTGCATGTGCAGCCGCAGTGATTGACCAGTCAACAGGTTCTCAGAGCTCCGCCCCTATGTAGCCCCACCCCTCTGTAGCCCCACCCTTAACAGCACCACAAGCAGCTGATTCTGAAATAAAAGACAAATGTAGGTTTGCATTTGTGGTTTTCTTCCCTTCAGAAAAGATTCTCAAGGTGTCTTTAAAAATATAAACATCCGAAAGTGAGTTCTCTTTATCTAATTTTTGTATGAGCTCAGGGAATTTCTTTGTTCTGTCTTGTGCAGAAATAAAAATCAGTCCAACTCTTTCCCGATTTCATTCACTTCTACTCACACGGTACTTAAATCACTCGTTAATTACTCCGAGCTGCTTTAGTGGAATTTGCTCGGTGTAGTTTATTCATTCATTATTCACATTTAAAAAAGTAAATGTTTTTAAATCTTAAGTCATGAGATTTTCAAGGAAGGACATTTTTGTTCAACAGAAGATTCAAATGTTTTATTTGAAAAAAGATACTCTGTTTCTCTGAAACAAAACTCACATTATTGAATACATTATTACCATTTTCTTTTCTGTTCATTTCCTGAGATTCTTCTTCAACTGGTAACTGATCTTAAATGTTGTTATTGTCCAGGATTATTTGTCACAGATATTTCACAGATAATCTGCCAAACTTCTTTTCCTTTAAGAAAAACAAACACATGAACTTATCAATGTTCTTCATTTTGAGTTGTGACTTGTTTAGATTGTCTCATAACTGTTCCATACCTGCAGCGTTGTAATACTGTTAAGGAACAAACACACACAGTTCTCTCTGAAGTCACTGGTGGATGTTATTCTTATTCAAAACTGAGTAGAAATGAATTTAAAGTATTTGCTGTTTGTTCAGATACTGTAAGGACTGGTTCTTATGTAGACAGGAAGTTCACAGCAGGACACTGCAGCAGAGACATAATCCCCATCTGCAACAACAACAACATTTACTGTACTTTGTTATTGTTGGCAGAAAAAGAAACACATTTTTTAGTGTATTTTCTCTTTAAGAGCAGATGAAAATTGCAAATCTAAATATGTCAGTGAAGATGAAATGAACCCACTACTCTGTGTTTTACTGGCAAATACTTTTTCATGGACAGGTTTGAACACGATGTCTCAGTGAGGTGCAGTTTTTCCACCCGCCTCGCCCCCATCTTTGTATTTAAAGACCTGTCATGATTGATTGCAACATTTTTTTGACTGTCACACCCTGAAGTCAAAGTGGGTATTTTTTTCCTCAACTGTTAGAAGAATCGGATGAGAAGTGGAGACTTGGTTTAGGTAAAAAAGAAAGAAGAAGAAGGTGAAGGTTTTCTTTTTTCTGTTGTGACTATTTTAAGGACACGAGTCACATGAGATTATTTTGTCTAAGTCAGTCAGGGACGAACAGAGGAGATTAAAAGTTTGATATTACTTTAAAAATTGTTGTGTTGCTTTTGTTTGAAAAGCTTTTCTGAGGAGAGTGAAGTCAGAGTTGGCAGCAGCAGCAGCAGCAGCAGCGAGTGGACGCTCGGCCTGGACTTTAAAGTTTATAGAGCCTGTAATAATCATGGCTCTAATTATGGAACGTGTGACTCTAAATCCAGCAGTGTCCTCAGATTGTGTGATTGTCCTCCAGCCTCGGCGTTCCAGCCGCCCGACTGTGGCCACAATGACAAGCTGCCGTGGGCGGCGCGAGGCGTGTAGCGGTGACGAGGCTGGAGGATTCTGGGAAGGTTTGTGATTTGCTGAACCTCGGGCTGAACACTGATGTGGCCGCGCTCCGGTTTCTGTGGTTTTACATTGTTTGGCATTTTCAAAAACAAACTTTTACTGGAAAGAGACCGTGAGAAAGCCAGTGTTCGACGACCTCTCTCCCTCTCTCCCTCTCTCCCTCTCTCCCTCTCTCCCTCTCTCTTTTCCACAGAATTATTTCAGAAACTGGGGGAAAAAAAAGCCATCATTTAGGTTTTTATGAGAAAACAGAGTCATGATGGGAGAAGTTTTCCTTTTTGTGTGGAGTTGTGGTGTATGAGGTGAGAGAGAGGGAGAGCGTAAAAGAGAGCCGGCATTGAAAACGGGGTTTTTAGAAAAAGGCCCTCACAATGCAGGCCTTGTGCTGTGATTTGGTCTGTCCTCAGCGAGCTGAGCACAGGAATGGAAAAGATTATCCGCAGGAATGTCTGGGGTGCCCTCAAACGGAGCGGGCCGCGTGACTGGCCAATGGGAACGAAGCCTGCAGAGCGGCGGGCTAATTTTTTCCTGATGAACTCAGCCGCCTGCTCCACAGTGCAGTCTGATTGCCAGAGCTGAACGCACATATGGTCCGTGTTTGGAGGCTCCAAATGACAGGAGCAATTCTGCCTGCAGAGAAAAGGGGTGGGGGGTGTTGGACGTAGATGATGGTTCCCCTCTTTTTCATCTCATTAGCTGTGGATGGAGTTGGACATTGTTTGAATTTTATCGATTCCAGTTCCAGTGATTCTTCTCATCATTGCAATTCTTAATTGTTTTGATGTCAAAGTCCAGAGTGGTAAAAATAAATAAATGAAAGAGTGCAAATTAGATTTAGTCCAATTATTCAGGCAGATATGAGGCTTTTTTATATAATTTATTATTATTTATTAAGTAGCCAGTAAGTAGCCAACCTGTTTCATGTATTTATTATTTAGTTTATACGTTATTTATTGAAAATACTGTGTTTGCAGTGCAGACATAATAATGGAGAGGCAGATCATTATTGTGACGTTACGCAGTTTTTGTATTATTTGCTTTTATTTTATTTTTTATTTTATATTATCAGACAGATAAAAAGAGAAAATTGGCTAAAAATATGGACCAAAAAAATCGTCATCGGTCAAGGTGGTTTTTTTGTTCGTGGTTTGACTCGAACGTGGTTTGAAAAACTCGCTAATGAGTGTCTCGTCTTCAGTTTGTTTTTTACCTGCGGAGAAAAACAGGTGTTGTTGATGCTTTTGTTTCTTCAGGCTTCATTGTTTTCTTCAAATCAGTAGCAATTACATTCAAAGCCAAACCACATTAGTGTTTTCATGGCATCAGTCCCACTTCATTACTGCGCTGCAGAATTATCTCATTGGCTCACAAAACCTGCCAATTAATTTGAAAGCCATTTACTGTTCAGTGTTGGAAGGAGACTCAACACTTGAGCCAAAGGATAAACATTTGTATAAAGTGAATTATGAAGTGACACTGTGTGTGTGTTTGTGTGTGTAACAGTTGTGTGTGGCTGTGCAGAGAAGCAGCATGTGCTTGTAGAGCTTGTGGTCACATCAGGATCTGAGTCTTGACACTGAGGACAAATCAGGCTAAAGAGTGAGGGTTTTGGTTAAAGTGTCTCTCGGCTCCTCATGTTTCCCATGACGGTGTCCTGCAGAGGTGAGGACGGGTCACAGAGAGCAGCCAGGCTAACGAGCCGCTCTCTCTGCTCGCTGCGCTCTAATTGGCTGAACAGACTCGGCGCTGACCGCGGCTGCTTCCCAGGTCAGAAACCAGAGGAGCTGAAGAACGCTAGGTTACAGATTATGAGCCCCCCCCCCCCCACACACACACACACACACACACAAAGTTATTTTAAAACACAAACTCTATCTGGACTTTGTAAAAAATAACTAGGATAAGAACTGTCCAACTCTTCTGTTAATTGGATTTGACTTTATGTTAAATTTATATTATAAAGAGGAAACAGGGATGAGAAGCAGAAAAACTGTATAATTTTATTCCAGACTGGTTTTGGTTTTGTGTTTATATACAAGTGTAAACATGGAACCAATCACAGAATAATGAAGCTTGTTGTTGAAAATTTCACATATAATTTAAAACAGCTTTGCCTCAGAGTTTTGTAAAAGAAAATCATGTGTTTCCTTTTGACGTCTCACAGCAAACACACAATTAAACTCCAAAAATACACAAATCTTCACATACATAAACAATTAAAATAACAATCTCAAATGTCAATTTTCTGTTATATTCTCACCATTCGCACCAGTGACCGAGTGACACGTGCTGCATGTGAAAAGCACAGTGGGCTGTAAATACAACCTGTTGAACTTGAACTTACTGTACAGTTGATGTGGAGAGTGGATTATCAAGCAGTTACTCATTTACACATTCAGCAGACACAGAACAGCATTTGCATTTATTTGTCCCAGAGTCCAACATTCACTCTCATTGTAATCAGTTTTCGTTGTTTTTGTCTGGACTTTTGTCAGATTGAATAATGAGGGAAATGTCAGACTCTTTAGCTGCTGTTCATTTACAGCAGGAAGCTACTGATTCAGCTTTACACAAACCTCATCTCCTGGTGAGAATGAACTAAAGCAAGAGGTCAATCTGTTTTATCTCTTCATAGATGTATGGGTGTACAGATGATGTGTTTATTTTTCATCATGATGATAATCAGCAAAATTTGAAAAATGTGATTGTCTTGTAATCTTACAGAAACTGATGTTTTCTTTCTTTGACCAAACCATTGCACCAACAATCGCACTGTAAAAATAAGCAAATTTTACAAAACAGATGCATTTATTCAACAGGAGCAACTTTAAGAAGGAAACTGGTTAAAATTACTTTGTGTTTGTGTCACAACATGTTACTTTACTAAAGATAAGCTGATACTGTCTGGAAAAAAGAAATAAAACAGCAGCAGCAGCAGCTCTGACGCTGATGCCCCAGCTCGGCTCAGATTGATGGCAGCAGCAGCAGCAGCAGAAACAGCAGCAGTAACAGTAACAGCAGCAGCAGTAACAGCAGCAGTAACAGCAGCAGTAACAGCAGCAGTAACAGTAACAGCAGCAGTAACAGCAGCAGCAGCTCTGACGCTGATGCCCCAGCTCGGCTCAGATTGATGGCAGCAGCAGCAGCAGCAGTAACAGCAGTAACAGCAGCAGCAGTAACAGCAGCAGTAACAGCAGCAGTAACAGCAGCAGTAACAGCAGCAGTAACAGTAACAGCAGTAACAGCAGCAGCAGTAACAGCAGTAACAGCAGTAACAGCAGCAGCAGCTCTGACGCTGATGCCCCAGCTCGGCTCAGATTGATGGCAGTCGACCACATCAGGTCATTCAGAATCAGAGCAGCTAAGCTTTTGATAACACAGTGAGCCTTTAATCCCTTGGCAGCAGCAGCAGCAGCAGCAGCAGCAGCAGCAGCATCCCATTGAAATACTATCTCATTGTTGAGACGAGCGACTCGGGACGAGCAGGACGTGGTCGTGTCCCTTCAATCACACAGTCATTGTCATATTCACACTTTAATTAAGGCTGGTAGATTCATGGAGTTGAGAGTTAAAGCTGGATTTTTAAATTTGCTTGAATTCTCAAAGGCTGTCATTATGATTTTAAATGTGGATCATGGAAACACAAAAGAAACAGCATTTCAATTTGAATTATCTAGAGTACGACATAATTAAATGTCTAATAAATATTACATTACACTTTAAGATCAGACATGAGCACTGTTCATTATTTTTTCTTTTAAATCTTGCTTTGTTATATTTAGCTTACAGATAATTTATTCTCCCAGAACAGTTGTTTTTTCACAGAAGAGGTTCAGGTTTTTGTTTTACCACAGATTATCCTCGGTGATGATGGTGTGAGCAAGGTTTACAGAACAGACTCTGCATCGAGAACGACGAAAAAACAGAGAAAAAAACTCTGCATTTTTTATTAGCATTAATTAAACATGAATAAGCAAGTTCTTGTTCTTCAGGCTCCGTGTTGCTGAACATGGAACAGTATGTTAATCAGAACGAAGCAGTGAAATATGTGAGCAAATTAACAAATGGTATGAATATGAATGAACATGTCCTGATTCTGGTCAGTTGATTTAAAAACACGACAGAATCAGAGGCTGAAGCTTCGTTTCAGTCCAACACTATTGTCAGTGACACAGTGAAAGAGCTGAGCCACGGTGGACACCACAGACAAACACCTGAGGATGAGGATGAGGAGTCGCCGCATGTGTGTCACAGTAAAACTCATGACACAGTTCACTCTGTGCTGTGCAAACAAGCTGTTCTGCTGAAAAATGCAGCACAAACTCACATCCAAAATTAATGTCCAGTGAGGGAAAATAAATAAATGGGGAAAATGAGCGTTATTAAAAACAGGAGTACAAAGGTATGTTTTGATTTTTGACTTCTTTTTGTGTTTTCCTGTCTTCACTAAGATGATGAAGAATGCAAAAATGTTTGCGTTTAAAACATCTGGATCATCTAACGGCAGCAGGAACACATATTTGGACCGAACCAGACCAAAGGAAGAGGCCAGTTCCTCAGATTTATTTATCAAGACTTTATTTTCTCTCCAAACCATGCGTTTCCTGGTTGTTTTGTTTTACTTTGCAACATCTGAGGCTGCTTTTGTAACCAAGAAGAACAACAAGACAAGAATGCAGAGATGTTTGACTTGGACTCAGAGTTCTGTTGTGTCACGTTGTGGACTGAACACTGGGTCACAGTTTCAGTACGTGGCAGGAGACATGAGATTTATGATATTGTATAAAACAATGTTCATCTCTGTGTCAGAACATTATGTGTGTTCACTGACCTATGTGTTGTGACGATGGAGAAGACGACGATGATGATGCTAACCACGGTCAGCAAAAGTATAGTATTATAGCACAATTCCTTATTTTTTGACTGAATTGGCCAAAATGATCCACTCTGTGACGTGACCTCAGTGTGGAACAGCATCATGACAGAAGCAGGACATATTTTAGAGGATAATCCGTTCTGGTTCTGTCATGTTGTATGTTTTAATGGTCATTTACTGTGTGTTACATGAAGCTGCGCTGATTTTAAATCAGGGCAATGATGATGTTATTGTGTTATTGTGATCTATATTGTGGCAGAGTGTGACACTGATGATGGCACTGACCTAATGGTCAGTTTCCTCTGACCTCATTGACAGAAATATGTAGAGCAACAACAGCTACAGACCAGCAGACTCTGTGAGTGAGAGAGAGAGAGAGAGAGAGAGGGAGAGAGGGACGGGTGAGGACGGGTGAGGACGGGGGACACGTCTGTGTTTTGATGCTAATGTGATGGGACATGTCTGACATTATAGTGAGCCTGCAGGTTGAGGGAGGAAGAGGAAACAGCCAAGCTCGCGATGTGAATGTCACTGGACCTGATCTCATGGAGTGGAAGGTCAGAAACACGGCACCTGCCATCTTAGCTCTCACTGACTCCACCCACAAGATACCACAAAGGGCAAACCAGGAAGTGAGGGGGTGCAGGTCAGGTCAGAGGTCATCAGACCAGTGGGTTCTGAAGAAACTGTGTGTTGATATGACTGTCGTCAGCTGTGAGGACAGATTTTGGTTCAAATCTATCTTTGTGAGGACATTTTGTCTGATCCTCACAGACGTAAAGGGATTTTTGAGGCTTGGTTTTAGGATTAGTTTAGGTCAGGGTTAGGTTAAAGGTTAAGGATAGGCATTTAGTTGTGATGGTGAAGGTTAAGTTAAGGGTTAGGGCAGATATTATGTTGCTGAATGTCTTCACTGAGGGAGCTGTACAAGAATGTGTGTGTGTGAGAGAGACATGTCTGTGGTGCAGAGAAACAAACCCACCTGAATGCAGTACAGGTCTGTACCTGCTGTGGTGCATGGGGTGTGTGTGTGTGTGTGTGTGTGTGTGTGTGTGTGTGTGTTTCCTCAGAGAGTGTGGGGGGGGGTGTGTGATGCTAATGCAGCAGCTAATGGAAATGTCTTGTTGGGACTGTGTGTTGTCCACAGCGTCTCCTGGTCCTGGACGACCAAACATGGCTGCTGCTTTGGCACCAAACAAATGTCAAACAACTATGAAGACTGGAGTATAAAACTGAGGGTTTGAGTAGAAAAAATAGTTAAAGCTAAAGTTATTTATCCACAAACAAATAAATAATATTAAATAATAGAATAAAATCAGGTGCAGAAAGATGTGGGACGACAGAGCAGGAATCAGTGACCTTTAGTGTTTGCACACTCAGTCAAACGGAGTAAAGACTGATGTAAAAGACTGAACCAAACGCCACAGGCGCCTTGTGTCCACATGTCCATTACAGCTGCTGACACTGAACTAATTGAGCAGCGTGTTTGTGCAGCAGCGGTGCCTCGACTTTAAAATGACCATCATATCCACAGAGTGAAGTCCATGACTCACTGTTGACAAATGTCCAGTTATTGTAACACATTATTTTCCTGTGTGAGTCAGTTTGTCTTTGACATTTATCAGAGTCATTCTGATGTGATTTCCTGCTTGAAGTTGAATAAATGAGCCACATCATTTTCTTTGTGACAGAACAGGAAGTTCCATCACTGACAGCTTTAATGAAGAGCAGTGCTGAAGTCACTCGTGAGGAAATAAAGTCATTTATTATACAAAAAGGCAAATATTCCAGTGACAGACCTTTTTCCTCTCTCTGTGTTTGTGTGTGTTCTTGTACTTGTTGCAGAGTGAGGACCAACAATCGTATAAACCCTACAAAGTGAGGACATTATGACATGAGAACATTTTGTCTGGTCCTCAGTTCTTTAAAAAGCTTTTTCAGGGTTAAGACCTGATTTTAAGGTTAGGGTTAGAATTGGGTTTAGGTTAGGGTTAGGGTCAGGGAATCTCTCAAGTGGAAGATTTAGAATCACTGGATTAAATTAAATAATAATCTTTTTCAGTTCTTTTTGAGTTTTAGTTACAAAGTTAAAATAAAAGCTCTGGATTTTACTGTAGACTGTTGTAGACACAGTTAATTTATTTCGGTAACTCACATCATTACTTCTTAAAAAATCTGACTTAACATAAAGCTGGATATCGATATTTGATACTATGTGTTTCAAACCTCCTCTGTATCTCATAAAATCAAACATCTTTTCATTTAGTTTGTGTGGAGTTAATGTTATCAGTGTCAGTGAGTCAGAATCATGCTGCGGTTTGAGAGGATGGCACATGTTTAAAGGGGAGTTCCGGTATTTTTCTACCTAGTCCCTATGTTTATAAATGTGTATGTGAAGAGTAACTAACAAAAAGTTTCATAATTGGTCCAATAGAGGGCCATTGAATTCTAATGGCTCAACTTCATTGTCTGCATCAGTATATATTGTCGGCTACAGTATTTATTCAGCCATGGTAAAAAGTAGTTGCTTTCTCTTGGTAAACTACTCACTCTTTTCTCCACCTGTCACTCACATTTCCAGCTTCTTCTTCTTCTGTTGCTCTTCATGTTCCCATACTCTTTCAATAACAACCTGAGCCATTTGTTGGTGAAAACAACCACTTTTTATGGATATAAGTCAAAATGGTGCGATAACGCCTGTCACACGATTGTGATCTACTGGACCAAATATGAAACTTAGTTACTTACTATATTTGCCAGGTTGTGTGTTTGACAGTTATATAGTTTTATACACACAGAGAGAGACACACAGACACTGCCCTGTGATTTGTTTTCAGTCGCTACATATAAAGAGTTTATAGAAGGTTTATGTCAGAGTGAGAAGGAGCAGCAGCTGCCTGTAACCTGAAGCAGACACTCAGTGTGTATTTGTGTTTATTTAACACCCTCGCTGCCATCTGTTCTGTGGACTGTGATACACGGCCGGGCACGTGTGTGTGAGCCTGATGATTACACAACAGTCGGCTTCCTTCTGTGGTGGCAACATCTCGCACAGCACAGCACAGCACAGCACAGCACAGCACAGCACAGCACAGCACAGCACAGCACAGCACAGCACAGCAGCCTCTGCTGCTGCTTTCAATATTCAGATTTTTGCAGAGCAGGTTAAAGTCAGCGCTGGAGCCGAGCTCAGCCACAGACTCAAGTGTCACATTCACATGTAGAAACAGAGACAGACACAGTGGCATGATTGTGTTAGTAGAATGATGCACATGCAGAGACATGATTATCACACACACGTATGAAAAACAGGTTTGTTTTCACTTTAGATGTGTGCGATTACGTTTTATCTCTCAATACATAAATAATACTGAAGGTCTCAACACAGCAGCAGTAACAGCAACAACAATAGCAGTGACTACAGTAACAGTAGTAACAGTAACAACAGTAATAGTAACAGCTCTGTACTGCAGTTACATCATGAGTGTAACCTGTTGTCTTTGTTTATAATCCTTTGTCTTTATGGCTCTTTGTTATGTGACTGTTATCATGTCAGATGTGAAGAACAGAGATGAGAAGTTGACTTTGGCCTCTTTTAATGACTGACAAAATGATTGATCTCTTACCTCAGGATATTTCCTAATGTGTAACCACAAAAACTTCTGTGACTTTATTAGTTTGGAAATTTTCTTGTGAAAATAAGAGTTAAGAGTTCATTTACGTAACATTGTTCTGTCTGTGTCTCCTTCCATCTCTCAGCTCTTTCATTCTTTCCATCTTTGCTGCATTCGCACTTATTTTTCACATTGATTTTTGGTTACAGGTTTATTTGATATTTTCACCTTCAGAAAAGTGAAGATTTTCACCATTTCTACAATGACACTCATCTTTGTCTATGTCAGACCAAACTATTTTCTTCAATGAGGTTCAGTTATTTAAAACAAAGAAAGTGAAGTGAAAGACACACATTTATCTAAGTCTCCAGTTATATCACAAAGTGCTTTGCAATGAAATAACATCACAAGAAAAAGTCAATTAAAATAAGTAAAGAATAATAATCAAAAATAAAAGATAATAGAATAAAAGTTGAAGTAAATAAATGCAACACTAAAGATACAAAGACTAAGCAGATGAACCAGATGTGTCAGAATAAGAGTTTTATTTGTTTTGTAAAGAATTGTCAGGGATCACATGACTGTAATTAAAAAGTGTCAGTATTAGAAGAGTGTCAGTGTTTGTAGACCAGAAGAGTCACCTCTGTTGTTGTATGTAATATATTTCTAAAACAGCTCATAAACTAAGACCTGCTGACTTTACTGGCAAATTTAACCTCATTGTTTGATTCACAAGCAACTGCAGCTATCGAATATTTTTCGAATCGATGGAGTATTCTATTGAATACTCCATCGATTCATCGAGTAATCGGATAAAACATACTTTTATCCTATTCCTCCTACCACTTTTGCTTTGCTGCGTTTGCTCATTTTCGCTGTACTCACTGTTTTTGGTCCCGGCGTCTGCCATTCTGTACAGTTAAAACATGTCCACACACGTTACTCAAAGCCCGCTTCCATCTTCTTCCTCTTTGTAGGGGACGCATAGCCTGTGACGTAAGCACGTTGTATCACACTAAAAAGGAATCCGTGCAACACGTGAGCTTTAAATGTAATTAAATGAGGCTTCGAGGCAGAGGAAATTCCTCCATCATTTTTTGTAATCGAGTTACTCGAGGAATCGATGCAGCCCTACAAGCAACTAGATATAACTTTGTAGCCTTTTAATTAACTTTTTATGTGACGTTTATGGAAGAAAAACAAAATTCTTGATATTTGTTGTGAAAACACACTTTATACAAACCAGAGACCACACTGCCATTTAAGATGTTAACTCCATGATCTGACAGGATTCAGATGCGTCTGATTTAGAAGTGATAACAGTGAGAGTGAGAGCAGAACAGCAGCATTAACGCTTGTTCGATGGACTGACATGGACAAAACATACTTTTATCCTATTCCTCCTACCACATCAGAACACAATCAAAGTCATCAGATCTGAAACTCTGTGTCATCGTCAAACGATCTGAAATAAAAATGTGATGTGACTGACACATGAGTGGAGACATGACAGGACCAACAGAAGCACATGACGTCTGCACCAGTGACTTCAGAGCTGAAATCACCTGAAAACAGCCAACTTCAAACTAACTTCACCAACACTGACTGTTGAATCTCACATTCACAGATGTTAAACTTCACACAGGAGAATCCGTCGCTGTTCGTCCACAATATTCATTAAAGATTCAATTAATATGAAACAGGAAGAGAGAGGTGAAGAAGGAAGTGAGTGTAAACACGTCGTGTCTTCACTCACAACAATGTAAACGGGTTCTTTTCTTTCAACCGATGAGGAGAAACATGAGGGAGATGTTCACTCATTCACACTCTTCATGTCAAAATTCTTGTCAACATTCATCCACTTTACAGTAGATGATCTTCATCATCATCACTTGGGCCTAGTTTCATTTGAAATGTATAAGTGCACTGCAGTCCACATCAAAAGTTGTTTAGTCAGTGTTTACTATAATTAGGATTACATAGTTGTATTTAATCAGATGTAAGGAAAGAAAAATTGATCAGCTGCTCAGATTTTCAAACATCAGTGTCACATCAGTCGACCTCAGTTTGTAACGTGTGTCCTTACAGGATGAAACGCTGCTCTCCCTCCTCATGTTCACTTCCATGTTTTATATCACAGCTCCCTCAGAGCAGGAAGACAACAGCTCTGACTTCCTGTTTGTGAGTTGCAGGGAAACTGGAGGGAAGAGACATTAACGTAACAATCAAACGTGACATGGAACACATCACTGTAGATGTAACGAGTCTGAATTTATCTTTACGTGATGACACATGATGACATCACAGCATCATCACTCGTCTCTGTGTTTGCTATTTTACTGTGTAGTTTATAAATGGATTTAAAGCCTCAGTGGGTGATTTAGGAGAAACTTTGTCAGGAGTAGAAATTATTTGTTGTGAAGTTTCACTTAAAAGATGCATTTATTAAAAATGCATTTATTTTTACTCATCGTGTTTATTAAGTAAACATTTGTTTGTTTTCAAAGTCCACCCTTTATTTAAAGCTCCTCTCTCTTCTTCAGTGTAGTCTGTTCACAGGTTTGTCTTTTTGTTTGAACATCATCTCTACACTCTGACTCCACCACATTTCTCTGCTTCTTTAAATCAATCCTCGCTGTTACTCGCATTTTTGTGACATTACTTTACTGTTGATGTACTGAGGCTTTAGAGTCTAATAATGTTTTTATCTTAAAATGAACTTACATGTTTACAGGTGAGTAGATGAGAAATTAACTCAAATACAATTGGAAACAATAAAATTTTAGTGTAGTTTTGATTCTACTATTTATTTTTACTGCATCACTGAGAACTTTGACTATTTCCACAATATCAGATTTACATTTTTTTGAATAGTGTGGTAACATATTAATTCTCTGTTACAGTTCATGTCTGTCTAGAAAGTACTGAAAAGGTCAAACTGCAAATCTTTTCCCTGTATGTGTGTGTGTGATGAAACTAAAGTGATAAATTCACTCAGAGTGATTTATTTCTCGCTCCTGTCTTGTTTACACACTGTTCACTCGTCTGAGTTCAGGAGTGTTGACCTTTTTACTCGCCCTCTTTATCTTGCATCGTTGTGCAGCTGACCAGTCGATCACAGACGATCATGTGACGAGGTTTTTCACCGTGTGTGTGTGTGTGTGTGTTCATATATGTTCATCCCCCCTTCTGAAAGGAGGGGGCGGAGCTTAGAAGGTGTGTCACAGATGCTCAGCCTGTGTTTCTGATCTCAGGACTCGTCGTTCACCTCATTGACCTCTGAGTTCAAAGTTCAGCTTCAGTGAGTTGAAGTGTAAGTGGGCCGTGGGTTGGTTGTAATCTGCTCATCCGTGTTGCGGATATTTTGTGTTTCGGTTTGTGAGCAGCACGATTTAAACTGTCTGGTTTGGTGGATGAAGATGTTGTTTGTGATGTGAGCAGATCTGACAAAGGTCTGTGCTCTGACTGCTTTCTCTCATTGTAAGATGAATTAGTTCTGGTTCCGGATCTTTCAAAGCTTTCAAAGGTTCTGGGTTTTGCCTCATTATCTATTTTATGGTCTCAACTCTTCAGTAACTGAAGAAAAGATGAATAAATGATGATCGTTCTTCTCACCTTATGCTTGTTTACTTCAGCACAGTGACAAATGTCATACATGTGATTGTCCAGCAGAACCAACATATGTAGATGCAAATACACAGGTGTTTCTTCTGTGAAGACGTATGACAGAAGCACACAGACATGAGTGTGACGTCGCTGTGAGGCACTTTTTCTTGGTGTGTCGAGATGAAAATATCTGGACAGTGAGCTGTTTCAGGCCAAAGAATTAGGTCAAACAGTTCTTTACGTGGAAATAAACCCCCATTGTCCAGATCCAGCTCCTGAATCAGTTGATGATGAAGGAGAAGATGCTCCAGACAAGCATCGAGCAGCAGAGCTCACTTAATTCTCACTTAATGTTTAACTTAATTCACTGAAGCTGCAGTGACTTCAGTCATCGCAGCAGCTCCAGGTTTTGTTGCCAGAAGTTCTTTGTTAGTTAAATAAACTCTGGCTTCTTCCATGTGTTATTCAAATGTTTTAGGATGTTACATGTGAACGGCTTAATCTGCTCCATCATGTGATCATCCGTCCTGTTGACCCTCAGCAGATGACACCATTTGACCCCAGTGACCCCCTGGCAGCCTGTCTCATTCATTCACCTACCAAAGCTCATCTGCCTGTTCATTATACACTTTTCAGCTCGACTTGCAGTAAAGACAAGGATGACTTTGAATCTGACCTCTCGTCTGTGGACGAGCATAATCATCTTTTTTCTCACCATCGTCCATCTTTCTCCCTCTTCTTTTTCTTCCAGCTCTGTCCTTCATCTTCCTCTCCCTCCATCTTCCTCTTCCCCCCCTCTTTCTTTTCCTCACGGCTCTGTCCCTGAGGTTTGAGGGAAATGGAAATGGAGAGAGAAAGCTGAGATATTCTCCTGAGGATTGTGGGAACCCACTGATAAAGGCTTGCATCTTAATCCATCCTAAGGCCTTTCTTACGGTCTTCAGTGAGCTTTTATGTGATCATTAAGAGTGTATGCTCACTCACACACACACACACACACACACACACACACACACACACACACATTATGTATGAGTGGTTGTATGTGGCTTCACGTATTTGATATGTTAATGTTTTCTGTGCAACTGCTTCACTGCTTTGAATGTTGCCTTTCAAGGCTCTTATAGATCTGGAAATATCTTTACCATCTTCTGTGCGTTGACATCAAATCAGAGCGAGAAACGGTCGGTGCATAACAACTTGTTTTATGGCTCATGAGTCATTTAAAGCACTAATTAATGCAGAGCAGTTTTCTCTGTGATGCTCTGCAGTAGCTGAGGATCTTTGTCTCTGAGCTTCTGCTCCCTCGCTCCTCCTCGAGTCGAGTGTTAGTAGGATGTGGCTGATGTGTGCAGAGGGGAGGAGAGCAGGGAGACGCTCATCTTGTTTCAGGGCTTTATGAGTCTGACGTGTATGTCTGTAATTGTGGTGATGGGTGATTAAACTCTCGATGCCCCTCAGGATCTGCAGCCAGTGATCAGTCAGCGTCAGGATGAACCGTGTGTGGCTGCGTTCACCGCTCACTTGGTTCATCCCAGTGTTTGTCCCTCAGACTCTGCTGCTGCTGTCACTCTGAGCCGAATTATATTCCACAGTGCAGCCATAGTTATTTTTCATAACCAGTGAGGCTGTTGAATATTTAGCTCCCACCAGCGAAGCCGTTTTTGAGTTGTTTTGAATTTATAATCATTCCAGTATGTCAGCCAGATCATCCATCATTATTAGTTAATAAGTAATGGAAACAAGTCTTAATCTTTAAAATATTGTTTGATGTTTTTTTTGGGAGACAAACTTACAAAACTAATGAAAACACACAAGTCTGATCCATAAGAAAAGAAAAAGAAGAAACAAACTACCTGGTAAAATAATAAATATTCACAGCTGCTTCATATTTACTGTATGTGTCTTTACTTTTGGATTTTGTTCAAACCAACCCCTTAAATCCAGATTGGGATTAAGTCCTGGAGATTCCAGTGGTTTTCTCCACTTCTTTAAATAAAAATGTCTCTTTTCAGCAAGAAAATGCCCCGTTTCTTTTTCTGGAGTCGCCACTTAAGACATGAAAGATTCCCATTAAGATGTAGTAGGAGGATCATCCCTGGCCCATTTCATTTGTTTAAGAGGCATAAAGACATAAAGCAGACACAAATGTAGACATGAATATCTTTATTGAGAAGCAGGAATTCAGAAATGATGCATTATTTCAAAGGGGATGGAAATGTTCCATATAAAACAAAGCATAAAAAGTTCAAAACACATAAGGGAAGAGTATGAAAGCAGCCTCCACAGCCACAAAAACATAGATAGATAGATAGATAGATAGATAGATAGATAGATAGATAGATAGATAGATAGATAGATAGATAGATAGATAGATAGATAGATAGATAGATTTCCCCCCAAAGCCCTCTCAGCTTCCTCTTGTCTGTAAATCAGATCCAGTCCAGGTGGATTTCATCAGTCAGAGTTGTTATCCAGGCTTTGAAGGCTGCTACATCTTTCTCTTTACAAAACCTGAGAATGAGCTTCTCTCTTTGCTCAGAGGAGAAAAAGACATGAGACAACTTCACACTTTTATTGTCGACCTAATATCACACAGATTTGATCTCTTTAAAATTATACTCTGCTCACACACTGGGAAAATTTAACCCCAGAATCAAACAGTGCTTAAAAATATTAATGATTTTTTCTTTTCATATATATTTGGTTAGAGGAGGAAATGAATCAGTGTAAATCTCTATGTTGAGTCTACATGTGTACATTATGTGGGTGGAGGGAAGTGGCTACTGGAATCTTTTTTTGTGAGCAGTGTCCTTTCATGCATGTTTTTCTGTTTTCATGTGTGTTTGTATTCTATTTATGGTCTAAAAAGCCGAAGCCTGGAGGTCTACTGTAATTGGCATATTAATCATGTCTGTGTGGGTGGGATATCAGTGTGTGTGTGAAGGATTCATGATGAAGGAGGACAGTGGGAGTCCTGTCGTCTCCACGGACTCTCCCATGGTGAGGAGTGAAACAGAGACAGAAGCAGCAGCTTCAGAGCTTCAGAGCTTCAGAGCTTCAGAGCTTCAGAGCTTCAGAGCTTCAGAGCTTCAGAGCTTCAGAGCTTCAGTCTATCTCAGGAACTCCCGTCCAAATGCAGTAATGAGCCCAGTTCTCTGTCAGTGGCCTCTCCCATTAGTCTGAAAACTTGGCTGAGATTTTCTCTTCCTCTGTTGATGTTTGGATGTTTTCCTTTGCCCCCCACGCAGAAGAGGAAAGAGGAGGAATCCCACACTTTAGCTGTTTAAACTCTCAGGGCTGATGATAGTCATGACTCAATGACCTCATCTGTGAGGATGCGGTTTCACAATGGCAGGAAAAGTCACGTGTCAAAGTACACAACCACAGGAATATCAAGGAAAAGATTAGAAGGAAGGGGTGAAGCTGAAGTTAAGACTGAATCCTGAAACCACTGAAAGTCTCACTGAGACTCGACTGAGGCCGAGTGTCAGGCTCAGCTCAGGTCACCTTCACCTCAGAGGGTCAAAGGTCAGGAGGTTTGGTGAATGACGGAGGCAGAGGATTAATGTGTGGCTTCACTGTGAACTTTGTTAAACTGCCACAAACACAAACTCTGTGTTTTCTCCACCTGTTTCTGTTTGTCCACAGGACAAAAACCTTTTCATTCTGTCTCTTCAGAATAAGGAAATAAAATCCAGACTCATGAATTCAACCTGTTTATAATAAAACTTCTCTAAATCAGTGAGTTTTTTAACCTGCTGTATTCTTTGTTCAAAGTATGCATTTCTATTGCAAACAGGCTGAGGTATTTTACAAAGTTGGCAGAATTCTTTTATTTTAGAAAGTTAATTATAGGTGGAAGTGACTCATTTAGATGTTGTAAAGACTGTTTTTGCTTGCGTTTCTTGCGTCAGTAACATTTAGAAATTACAGTAAAAATGGGACAGAAAACTTTATTTTCCAAATCTCCCATAAAAATGTGAGCTCTCCTTTTAAAGCCTGTAGAATCTTGATTTGACCGGTGCCACGTCGCTAAAGTCAGTCACTTTGATGTCCACTCATATGTGTCCTACTTAGTTTTCCACTAAATGTGAAGATAATAAACAAACTGAGACTAGAGACCGAGACCATCAACTCCTCAGCAACATGTTTACTGACGTTAGAATTCAATTTTCACTTAGACTTCCAAACTGAGTTCTTCTTGCAACCAGTGGAGTCGCCCCCTAGTGGCAATTTAGTATATTTTTCCTTCAGCATTGGTGTCGTCATCCTCTTCTTATTTGTGGTTCAGTTGTTTCTCTATCATCTTTTACTTCTAAAAAGTTTCTCACTCAACTTTTTCCTCATCATCAAACTATCCACTTAAATTAGGTCTAAATACTGTTTTTCCTTCTGCTTTGATACGTAAAAAAGTACTAAACTAATTCATTTTGTTTAATTGTCACATTAAAAAATCTATTTAACTAATAATGACTTTTTATAATAGCTTCAACAGTGTTTCAATTGTTGCACAAGTTCTTTATGTGTTTCTTTCTTTTAAAGATTCATTTAAAGAATTTTTCAGTTCTTTTTGTTCACATTGTTGTTGAAAGGACAGTAATGATTCCTGACTTTTCTTGGTGTTTTTCTGCCTTTTTTCTGAGTTTCTCTCTTCACTGGGCAGAGCTAAACACAAAAAATCCCCCATAGTTTGGTGGAAAAACCCGAGCTGAAGCTGCTTTTGAAAAGTCTTTCTGGACAGTGTGTGTTTGTTGGAAAGCTGCCAGTGAAAATGGGAGAGAGGGGAAGTCAGCAGACTGGCTGTCTTCACTTCACTGTTGTTCACATCCACTCTGTCAGTTCAGCCTTTGAGGCTCCTGATCCAGGTGGTCTGTCCTCTGCTGCAGCCTCCCCTCACCCTCCCCACCCTCCTCACCCTCCTCACCTTCCTCACCTTCCTCACCCTCTTCACCCTCACCTCCTCGCCGGCCTGGGCCAGCTCGTGCCCACAAACATGCCCGGCATCAGCGAGCTTCCTCCCACAGCGGTGGCGTCTTTCCTCCACCAATCATGAGGCTTGGCAGCGATGGGCACATGAGTGTGAGCCAATGAGAAAACCTGTGTCTGTCTATCCAATCACAACAGCAGCTTTATTTGACTTCTGTCATGAAGCCAAGTTCAACATGTTCTTCATCGACATTAAAAAGAAATATGGGTTTCACCTCACAGAAAAGGAGATTGAAGAAAACAAATATGAGTCGTATCATTGGATAAAAACTTATTTTTAATTGGACTGAGGGAACTTTTTGTTCTGTTGTATTTTTACAGTTTGTACAGACATGATCACATATGTCGTCATATGTTGTGTGGCATGTGTGATCTGTAGGTCCATCAACACAGAATTAGTTCAGGTTATTTCTGCCTTTTTTTCCTTTTAAAAATAAGTATTTCAGTGAAATTCTCTGTCATGTCTCTGTGATGGTGAGTTGGTTTGTGTGGTTTATTATTCTAGTCATCACTACATAGAGAACTAGGAGCTGATATTATTAGACACTTTACATGAAGATGGTCTGTGGAGACCTGCACATCGAGATTTAGAATCTACAAGGTTCTGGACAGAGAAGTAGTCAGAGAGTGCAGAAACCTGCCAAGCAGCGACAAAGAGTCCTTCAAAAGCACCAGAATCTATTCATCTGTTCCTTGTCCATTTCATCAAAATCCATCCATACATTTTTGAGTTATTTTACACAGTCAGACAGACAGACACACAGACGGACAGACAGACAGACAGACAGATGGACAAACAAAGCAACACTGGTGAAAACATCACTTCCTTGTCACTAAAGTCCATTTTGTTCACTGTGGACACTCGTGGACTGGACACAGTCATATCTGTGGAAATGTCCACATGAGACAAAGTGAGAAAAAGGAGTGTCCTTCCTCCAGAGCCACTGGACGACATATTCCTGCTGATGTAAACACATGTGACCCGAACAATCGCACTTTCATCACGTGACACATTAAGTCCAGGTTTATGTCTTAAAAGAAACAGTTTCAGAAGGAAAAGTCCACACACTAGTTGAAGCTGCCACAAACTACTTAATTACCTCCCAGATGATGTTTTCATCAGAACTAATGCAAAAGCAGCTCATGTTTACATGATTCAATACAGTCGCAGAGTGAACAGAAGATGTGCAGACAGAATAAAGACCAAATAAATGCATGAAATTATACAAAATCATGTGATATGATTCTTCACCTTAAAAGAATGAAAGGATATTGTAATGCAGTAATGAATTTGGAGGCTCGTCTGATTCAACCTAAAGGGTTGTGATGTTAAATTACATTTTACACGTATTAACTCCATTTATTTAGTCAACAAAAAAGATTCTCAACATAGTTTTTCAGGTGTGTGGAGAAGCTGTTGTGAAATATTTGGTTTAATATTTCAAACCTCATTGAGGACCTTCAGACTCGGAATCAGAGCAGGAGTCAGTGCTGCTGGTGTTTGTGTTGAGTTTATGTTGTGTTACTGTGGCATCACCTGCAGAACCAATGAGCTCCATAAGGAAAGAGAAGAAGAAGAAGAAGAAGAAGAAGAAGGAGAAGAAGAAGAAGAAGAAGAAGAAGAAGAAGAAGAAATCGAAGCAGAGAGAACAGGCAGAGCTGAAGCTGATGCAGGGAAATCTGTGGAGAGGAAAGAGAAGTGGCTGCTCTTCTCTTCTCTGCTCTTCTCTTCTTCCCAGGACATGAAAGACTCGCTGCTCTTCACTGGGATTATCCTCCAGCTCTGGGGAGAAGCTGTGATGAGCAGAGAAGAGCAGAGGAGGCAACAGCAGAGATGTGGGGAGAACCTGAAGGAAGCAGGGACAGAGGAGAGAAAATGAAATGTGAGAGCAAGAAAAGCAGGAGATAAAGAGAAACACATCCACATTAATGCCAGCTCCACTTAAAGACCTGCACATCCTCTCCATGCTGCTCAGCTCTTTTAAATATCTATGTCTCTGAAGGAAAACCTGCTCCTTAATTCAACACAACATCACATCTTTGTTTGATCTGACGCCCGAAATTCATCGGTGCAGATTCACACTGGTTAAACCTGATGATTCTTCTCAGCACATATTTTATTATTATTATTATATTATTTTTATTTATTCTATTAACAGGCTGAACGTGACCTCTGTCTGCATCACCTGCACCGACACACTGTAACTTCTGCTTTCAAAATAAATAAATACATTCTACTAACATTATTTGTTTGTCTCTGTAAAGTGGTGTAACACTAACCTTTAAAGCCAAATAATAATTATCATCACATTATCATTAAGAGTGGATATTTATTTATTTTGCTGGTTTTCTGTTTTACATCCATGTAAGTTTGAATGTTTTGCAGCACGTTTTTAAACTCAGTCACTGAATCTAATATTTCAAACAGCTCATTTATTTATGATTTATTTCATGAAAATGCCGTAGTAGAAGTTCAGTTACACAGTCACTGAGATGTTTGTGTTCGATAACAGGCCTGAAGTGAAGAGATTTAGTGTGTTTACTGGACACACTGTGTGTCTGTGTGTGGTGCGGGTGGACAGGTCAGTGGGTCACATGGTGAAGGTCGTGATCCTCATCAGTCAGTGTAACTATCTTTTCATGAGTGAGTTTGTTTGTCTTGGAAACAGAATTTCTCCTCCCCCCTGTTGGATTTCTTCTTATTTGTTTGCTGTGAATTAATGAGATGATTAAAAGTAAAGTTCACACAGTGACAATCACACACACACACACACGCCCACACACACACACACACACACTGGTTTTCATGACTTCAGAGGACATTACATTGACTTCCATTCATTTCCTGCAGACTTACTCTAACCTTAACCATAATTACTAGTGTCCAAACCCTAACCCTGACCCTAACCTTAACCTAACCCTAACCTCAGCCTAACTTTAAAACATGTCTTCACCTTAAAATGGAGTCATTTACATTATGGGGACTTGATTTTTGTCCCCATAAGGAAGACAAGTCCCCATAATGTGAGTGTGGAGACACATTTAGGTCCCCACAACATGAGGAAGACCAGCTACACACACACACACACACATCCCCACCCTCACCATATTAAAGCGTGTGTTTCCCTCCGGCTCGTTCCTGCAGCCTCTTCCTGCAACACGTACACACATAGTTTCCCATCACTACTGACATTCCCATCACACACACACGCGCACACACACACACACCATCGTAACTTTTCCTCACGTTCTTTCCTTCTGCTCCCTGGTTGATTTTTTTCTTTCTATGTGTTCGTCTTTCGATCAATCTGTCTCTTCACATCCTCCTTTTCTTTTCTCTTCATCTTCATCTCAGGCCTTTTCTCCACAGGGAGGAGAGAAAAGAAAGAGGTGGGGGTGGGGCATCAGAACCAAAGACTGCATTTGGATTTCATTACAAACAGACCAGAACAAAAGAATCAGAAGAAGAAGAGAGAAAGAGAGAATGACAGAGTCAGGAAGTCTCAAAGGTCATCAATGAATTCAAGATTTGTCACTAATTTTCTTTCTTTAACCCAAAACTTAAATGTGACGTCAATTTAAAACTGATCTGTCGTCTTAAATCACAGATAAATGTGTTCATCTCTGTGTGAGAGAACATTATGTGTTTTTACAGGCCGTGATATCACACACACACACACACACACACACACGACTCTGCACTTGTGATGTGGTTCACTGTTTCCTCCACACATGGATGGAAGTTGTCAATCACGTCGCTGCTTCTAAAACAAGTCGTCAAGTGGTGAATTCCTTTTCCTGGTGTCACTGCAGGGAAGAGACGTGTTGTTTTTCCTCCTCACTAATTGACATAATTAATCACCACAGAGTGAAGGTTTTATTACTCCTGAGTCATAACAACACACTTAGAAAAGGACCGAGGGAGTGAACACACCCGTCATTCTCTCCACACTGTTGTTTCTCTTCTTTACTCTGATGGTTGAAGTTCATGGTGGAGAATCAGCCAATCTGACCTTTACTGCTGTTTATCCAAAATTCACACATAACCTGAATATCAATAATTCAAATCACGATGGACAGTATTATTGTTCTTTACAGTAACTGTTCTTTTTATGTATGGTTATGTAGAATTTAGAGAATAATAATAATAATATGAATAAGGAAAAGCTTCAGCCTCAAAAACAGACTGTTGCTTATCAGTTTGTCTTTTGTTCCTGGTGATTTGAACATGTGTTCCTTGTCTTTACAGTTTAGAAATTTCAGATGATGACTGATTAGACCTTTAAATCATTTTTCCAGAAGCATCTGTTCCTTCTTCCTTTTCAATCGTCTCATCTCCTCTTCAAACCTCAGTTTTCCTTCAGACTTATTGTCGGATCAGACTGTGAGATCTGGCTTATATTTGTGCAAATATCTTCATTAATTCTGTATAAAAAGGTCCTGTTTTTGTACCGTCATTGACCATCAGCACAGCGTCTCACCTCTAGTGGGCGGAGTCAGAAACAGTGTCATTGTTACCTCCTTGATTTCCTTCATGTTGCAGTAGTTTTGTCCTGCACTGACAGAGCAGGAACATCACTCATGTTGAAATGTGTGATGTCAGCACATTCAGACTCTCTGAAACCATAAAGTCGGTGATGATGCTAGAAAGCACTGGCTCTGTTTGGTTTCAGTCGTTCTCATTTTTCCTTTTATTGTCCGTGGATCTTTTTCTTGCTCACATCTGCAAAAACTTTGTCCAGTCATTTTTGTGTATTTAACCCTGAACACGAACATGTTCCAAAGCATGACCTTTTCTTTAAAATCTGTTTTTTATTTTAGCTGAAACATGAAACTTGTATGAGATCAGTAATGCATCATCATCGTCATCATCATCATCATCAATCATCATCATAATCGTGTCTGGTCACATTTTGTCAAATCCGGGACAGAAGCTCATTGTTTCTGCGGCGGTTGTTCTTAAATCAGACTCAGTCGTGTGATTATGTTTGTGTGTTTTCTGTCTTCATGTTTGTGCTCAACCTCGTGCTGCTCACTGTGTTTTAGCATCGAGTGACTCAGACTCAGATAAGAGTTTGTGTAGAGATTTTTATTTCCGGCTCGATGAATCTCGTAGCTTCCTGGATGTTTGCGTTTCCCCGGTCGTTGGATTCATGTCAGATATGAAAACTCAAAAGGCTGTAGCAAAATGAATATCTAATTTATTTTCTCCAATTGATGTGTTACATAAAAAAAGAAAGCCAACTCATTTATTTCATGGCAGGAGGTTCGTACACTGATAATAAGATCAGCAAACTTAAAGCTCTGAGACGTTAAAACTCACCTCAAATCCTCTTCTCTGTCTTTTCTGAGGTTTTGTTGTTATTTTATGAACTTGCTTCCTCTGAAGCCGCCATGTTGTTGAGAAGGTAATGAATCCTGAAAATAAAAGAGGCCAAACAGAGTCAGCAGCAAATGTAATCTCCTTGTGTGGACGGTTGCTCCACAGGTCGCTGTGGTAATTATTGCTGTTGCATGTTGTGCTTTTGTCAGCTGTCGCTCGTGACGTCAGCTGAAAACCAGATTTATATTTATATCACATCCTGTTTACGTTCAGAAGAAGCAGTCGTCGTGTGAAGAAAAGAGTGAAAGTCTCTCTCATGTTGATGGATTTCAGTCGACTGGTTTCCAAAGTGACCAGAATGAGACGAGAGGATCTGAAGGATGGAGAAGAAAAGTATGACACTGTATGAACACGCGTGTAGAACACAGGCTGTTTGACATGGAAACCCACAGTTTATGGCCTGGACACAATAATCATGTAGGGTTAGGTCATTTAAAGAAATACTAGGGAATAAATCATGACATAGAATTGTGGGTAAAACAGTTTTTTTCTCTTCTCCAACTTTAAACTAAAGCACATCTGTGTGTTTTCGTATGTTTGTGCTTCTCTTTTCCACTGAGTCAAAAAAACAGCGTAACATTTGGGTTTTTGTTCAAATGTCAGTCATCATTTCTTCTTCTTCATCTTTATTTTGACAGCTTATGTCTATAATTGGCTTTCACTTGGGTTTTTACTGGCTTAATCTCTGATCAGAATTGGTGTAAACAGTGGGACTTGGATTAACATGTTCATTTCTTCTTCATCTGCTTCATTTTTAGCAACAAATTCTGGTCTAATATCCAGTGTAAAACCTCACATTCATCTTCTAATTGTTAGCAGAGTCATTAACCATTACAATGTGACAGTGCTCAGTATTTTACTACTTTTTATTTCATTTTATTAACATTTAAACATCATTCACTGACTGTTGAGTTTGAAAGGGGGACCAAAATAAAAGTCACGTAATAGATTACGTCCATTTTTATTTAAAGTCTGTGTCTGTTGTTTCTGTGTCAAAAGTTTGGTAAATTATTGAACAGATGCTGATAAAATACAAATTCTTTCAGGTCAATCTCAGGTTAAAGGCTAAAACATTGTGTTTCTCAGCCTTGTGAAAAGCTGCTCTGACTCTGCATCACCTCTGAGACAAAGACAACAATTAGACCATATCAGTACATGATAGTGACGTGTTCTGTCTTAGAAACAGATCATTAATCTTTGGCTTCGGTGGCACCGAGTCACAGCTGCTCGCTGCTGCGCGGCTTCTTCACCGTCACAGCAGGAGCTGTTGACTCACTGTCACCAGAGAACGTGAATAAATGAGAAGTAAATACAGACATGAAGTCTTTAATGAGAACAAATGTTTGATCAACTCGGCGTCATGATAGATGTTAGCTGTTAGCAGCTGTGAGGTCTTTACTGGCTCTTATGCAACATTAAAGTCTCTTTTTCTAACTGAAAATACTGTTGAAAAGTCACAAATATTCAGCTGCTGTTCAGTTACACCTTTATTTAAGTGTGTGTTTTTTAATCTCACTTATTCCTTTTCTTTTTGAATCTTTTCCTCTGAATACATTCACACAAATGTGAAAGTTTCCTTCTGAGGGATTTAAAAATTTAAAGATTTAAAAAACTGACTCTCCTTCCTCCACTAAATTATTCACACACTTATGTGTGTGAATAATAATGATAATAATAATGATAACACAGGAAGGAGAATGTGCTCGTTGTCCCAAATCAACACAAACATTAACATAAATGTGGTGGTTGTTTTTGCACTTTAGGTTTTAGTGAGTCATGACGTTTCATTTTTGCCAGATCCAGTGGAGGAAGTGATGTTTTCTTTCCTGGCTTCTCTCTCTCATGCCATCATTTCTCCACAGCAGCTTCACAGAAAACTCCTGGTTTGTTTAAGGATGTGAACGGAGCCGTTCTGGACATTTATTTGTTTTGTGTGACCGTTTGTTTGCTGAAGATCTAAGTAAATCTTTGCAGAGAGACAAAATGTGACTGTGGACAGAAGCTGTATTTGCTTTAATGTAAAGCTTCTTCATCATTTTTCTGCTCACAAATAAGTCAAAGTGTTTTTTTTTATTCTTTCTTATTTAATGTCATGAGTGAGCAGATTTAAAGGTAAAATATTTATTAGACATAAAAAAGAGGTTTTAAAGTTTTTTTTACTGCATCTCTGCCACTAAACGGCCACTGTGGATGAATAATGGAG
>JAFBJR010006526.1:45000-48801 GCA_016785285.1 Brachirus orientalis
AGACTCTTCGGGTCACATGACCTCCTCGCCCCTGGGCTCGCCCACCTCTCACCGGGGAATGCACCCGTCTCTGCTCAGCCCGACGTCCATGGGTCCGTCCGGCTCGCTGCACTCGCCCATCAGCACGCTGAGCTCGCCCATGAACGGCATGGCCTCGCCCTTCTCTGTCATCAGCTCACCCATGGGCCCGCACTCCATGAACTCACCGGGGATGGGCTACGGATCCAGTGTCAGCCCGCAAGTAAGGCCCGCTTACACACACACACGGGGGGGGAGAGAGAGACACACACACACACACACACAGAGAGAGACAGAGAGAGAGACACACACACACACAGAGAGAGACACACACACACAGAGAGAGAGACACACACACACAGAGAGAGAGACACACACACACAGAGAGAGAGACACACACCTTAAAGACAGTGACTGATTAGGGTTTTTTTTTATGGCCGTTTTGTAGAAATCAGGGCAGCTAATGATCTCATGGTTCATTTTAAGTCTGCATTGCAGTGAAATTATGTGCAGTATTTTAGATTAAATATAAAAAATGGTCAGCAAAAAAACTTAAGAATTTTCTGTAAATCTTAATTTACTGGCTGATTTTTAAAAGATGAAATATCAGTCTGATTCATCTGCATAACTCTAAACATATCTACACACTGTTTAATTATATATATATATATATATATATATATATATACTCATTTATCTACTTTTATTTTAACATAAAAATTACCTCTACAATATGTTGAGATCTTTAGTATCTTAAGTATGAATACATTATAAATATGACACAAAAATCATTATTCCATTATGTTTAAACCTTTTATGAAGAATTAAATAATGTTGTGTTAAAAAGTAGAGTTGAACACATGTAACTGCAGGGGACAGAAAATCTGTAGGCTAATCAGATTATCAGACACACCATGCTAATCCCATTCACTTCTGATTTATTACAGAACAGAGTTGATATTTGTGTTCATCACTACAAATGCACATTATATGTGTGTGTGTGTGTGGGGGGGGGGGGGTATAGTCTCAGGGGGGGGGGGGGGGGGGGGTGTATAGTCTCACATCCATTCATTTCCAATGGTGGTCTATTTTTGACCAGGAAAAACCAAAGGTGTGACTTAATTGAATAAACCTCCTATAATTCAGTGACAGTGTTGATTATATTTGTTCACATAATTAGTGTGTTTGAAATCACAAAGATGAAAACCACAGTATTTTAAAAATAATTTTTTGAAACAGATGACTGTTGTCAGAAAACTCAGTGAAGACTGTACTGAGTACAGAGTAATGCTGTACTTATTATTATTATTATTATTATTATTATTATTATTATGTATATAACATACATTCATATACATTCACTGACAGTGTCACACTGTCTAATGCCACACACTTTAGACATGCACTTTATTTGAAAAACATGATTAAATTGACTTTCACCTTCATTTATTGATGAGTCATGGTTCAGAGCCACAGCGATGACATCACTTTCAAATAATCTGAGTGATTTGTGAGGTTTTTTTATTTCCACTGTATTAAACCAACACAACTCATGTCATAGTTTGAATATTTTCTTGTGTTTCATTCATTTTCTCCAGGTTCAGATTTTGGTGAAATAATTTAATGTCTTATTCTGTATTTTAATCCTTGTGTGTCTAGTTTTACTTCAACAATACATATGTAGCATATACTCTATACAAGTGTATACTGTATTATTGGGATGACTATTGTTTTATACACTATACATTATCTGCTGTTTTCCACAAACAGCAGATAATGTCTGTTCCTGACTTTTTTAATGACACGTTACAGGAATTAAAATGCATTTTTCTTTCTTACTCTTAAACAAAAACAGGATTTGTTTTGTAATTTGGTAAAATATATATATATATACTGTATGTTTTGTTCACTTAGAGATTTGTTCTCGGAGTTAACGTTGAAGTAAAATGATACAGTACCAGAATTTCAGTATTGATAGTAAAACCACCTGAAAACCTTCCCTCCTGTTTCAAGATGACAGTGTTTGAGTAAACATGAGTCAGTGTGACCAGACTGAGGAAACAAACACATCCACTCCTTTATTCTCACTCCACACTGACCTCAATTCTGTTTTTCAGTTACATTTGACTCTTTGTAGCAGAAAGTGGTTAAACTCTCAGTCCATTTCTTCTCATTAAATTATTCCTGGTTTTTAT
Source organism: Brachirus orientalis (assembly GCA_016785285.1). Taxonomy (NCBI): domain Eukaryota; kingdom Metazoa; phylum Chordata; class Actinopteri; order Pleuronectiformes; family Soleidae; genus Brachirus; species Brachirus orientalis. The sequence continues at coordinate 47,214 of JAFBJR010006526.1, forward strand.
ATCATTTCTTTAAGAGTTGATTGTGATTAAAAATTAAGATTTTCAAACTATAATGTAGAGGCCACTTTTAAATGTTTATGGACTAATAAAAATTGTCTATATATGTATATGTGTATATATGAAACATATATATATATAAAATATGATATTCTTTCAATCTCTGCTTCTGAGAGTTTGCACTGATGAGGAGAATATCACAAAGTCAAACAATCATGTTTATGATTATGAAATAAATATGCACATTCTACTTGATTTTAAACCATTATTTTCATTATAAAGTCTTTAAATTTAATTAAATTAAAAACTAAATCCCGAATATCATCATCATGATCATCACCATCATCCGTCCATACAGTTTAGTAGAATCTGCTAAAGAAATGAGCATAAACCTTCTTGGTTTTTGTATCATATACTGTAACACAGCTGGACATTTTGACAGTAGATGGTTTTATTGCATGTTTACACTTTTACACAGTCTGCAGACCATATTTTTAAAGGAAAGTGTTGCCTTTTAATGGCAGAAACAGTTTGATGGTTCATGTTGATGATGTTTTCTGATGTGAACGTTAAAGGCAGCTCTGACACATTTCAGGATTTGAACATTTGCACGAGTGAAAACGGTTGCTGAGTGAAGGTGGAGAATAGGGGTGTGGTTTGGTTTGAGGTTAGAGGTTAGAGGTGAAGGCTCAGCCCAGTGCTGCTGCCGCTGCTGCCGCCGCTGCTGCCGCTGCTGCCGCCGCTGCTGCCGCTGCTGCCGCCGCTGCCGCCGCTGCCGCCGCCGCTGCCGCCGCTGCTGCCACTGCTGCTGCCGCTGCCGCTGCCGCTGCTGCTGCTGCTGCTGCTGCTGATGATGATGGTGATGTGAGAGGCGCGTCACTTTTGATGAGTTGTTATTGACAAGTGATGACAAACATCACTTGCTCTCAACTCTCGGCTGAGTCGCTGTTTTCATGAGCACTTGACTGGAACGAGGTCACAGATCTTCACTTATTTATAGAACAAAACAAATATTTTATCCTGAGAAGTTTTTATTCACACAAACCTGCAAAAACACACTGTTAAAATGACATTGACAAACCTATAGGTGGCAGCGTCACAGGAATTTTCAGAAGTTATCATTTTTATTGACCTTGTTTTTGCAGATACTCGGTCACGTGTGAGTCTCTCACTCACACACACACACACACACACACACACACACGGTAAACTATAACCTATAGAATGATCTCTATGGTTGTGTCTTGTTTTAGTTTTTCAGTTTTTTTCTTACTTTTGTTTCTTTTCATCAAAATATGTCCATTATTCAGTTTTTAGATTTTTCCATACAAAATAAAATCCAGGTGAAGATTTGGCTTAAAAGGACAAAAGAACAATCAAATGTAAAAAAGCGGAATAAAAGCACGAACGATGAGACTTAACCATCGTCTACATGACAAGTTGATGAAATCCTGAGGTTCTTTGAACAAAAGTCTCTTTTTACTGGAGTCTGTTGTCGTCACTGAGCCAAACCCCATGGAGAGAGAGAGAGAGAGAGAGAGAGAGAGAGAGAGAGAGAGAGAGAGAGAGAGAGAGAGAGAGAGAGAGAGAG
>JAFBJR010006526.1:48839-75036 GCA_016785285.1 Brachirus orientalis
AGAGAGAGAGAGAGAGAGAGAGAGAGAGAGAGAGAGAGAGAGAGAGAGAGACCTACCGGTACATCATCAGCCAATCCTCACATCTATAACAAATGTACTTCCACACATTCATTTATACTGTGACTCTTCTTTCTTTCTTATTTATTTATTTATGCTTATTACTTCTGATATATTTTGTGTGTATTGCTAAAAGAAGAATGATTTCATTTATTCAATATTACATTTATTTAGAACAAAAACTAATTAATAGTCATTAATGAATATTTTCAGTATTTTATTTCATTATTTGTTTTGTAAAAATACAGTAAATAAAGTGACATATGTTATTCTGGTGAGATTCACACAGTCACACATAGAAATTTGTAAACGTTAGTGGACTCTCTGCACATGCTCCACGGCTCCTGCCCCTGACCTTTGACCCTGAAATAATAGGTACAGGTAGAGCAGAAAAAGAGGACAACAAAGAGAAAAACATGGAAAAAAGAATAATAATAATAATAAAAGATTATACAGCTAAAAATACACATGAACAAATTCAACCTTTTATATCGAAAATCACACAGAACACAAACAATATTTACTCATTAAAAGCAGTTTTGAGTTGGAAGAGTTGATTCATCAGTCTGTGATGCGTTTGTGGAGGCAGATCTTAAAAAAGCTCCTAATTCTACCGAGCTGAAAGGAGACACAACGCCACCTAGTGCAGTGGAGTGGCACTTCATGCAATAAATGGACTCTTTCTCTGCTTGTGTTTGTTCAGTAGGACAAGGATTTTAGTTGACTTTGATCGTTACGGTAAAAGCTTATGCTTATCATTATATTCTTTTCTTTTCTCCACGATATGAAGGGATTTGTAGGATTTGATTTGTAGGCGGAGTCACTTCTCGTATCTGTGAGTCTGAACTCATCCTTCGATCTCAGACGCTGCTGGAAGAGATTAGACTCAGGGTTTGGAAAAGGTTTTAATCGTCCAGTGACAATGGTGAGAATTGTCTGGCTGTGGGTTTTTATTATTATTTTAGAGGAAAGTAGGGGATCTTTATCGTTTCACCACTGTGGTCTCGCATTTTCCATTTTGCGGCTCTGTCTGTTTCCCTCTGGCTTCTGCACTGTCCCACTAAAAAACCTCTGAGAATCTTAAACCAACAACAGACCTTCACTGTTTCTCATTTTTCACTTAAAAATTCATATAAAGCCTGTTTTTTTCCTGTCTGGACTCAAACACAGCAGAAATATTAATAAGAAAAAAGGTGTAAATGTTTTACGAGAAATGAAACACACTCTGAATTGGTTATAAATGAGCGGCGACACTGATGTCATGTGGCGGTTTGGGTTTTGTCGTGTTTAGGTTACAGTCGCCTGGAGACCAACACACACACACACACACGGAGGTGGACCTCAGTCCTCTTCTCTGTGGGAGTAATAAAGGGCCATTCCGCGGCTCTGCTCTGTGATGGACCTCACTTTGCATGACATCATGCTTTTGCTGCTCTAATGACTGCACAAAGAGCCAGTGTGTCGTTTCCTGAGGGAACAGTTAAAGCTCTCGAACGTCAATCAAACCTCCACTGGATGAGGAGGGGGGTCTTTTTTCTGCCAAAGTTTTCTCCAGGTAGCAATTAATGCACTTTTAGAGACCATGTTTTACCTCCTTCACTGCTGGTTCAAGGAAGTGTAACTAATGTTGTAGAATTAATGGAGTTGTGCTTCACCTACAAGTGTACTACTCAGTCCATTTACTTCTTAGTTTTAGTAGCTGAAACACATCACATTTTCTTTGTTAATTTAATGTTGTTTGTTTTTATTTTAAAACAAAATTAAGATTTCAAGCAGTGAAAATAGAAAACTCCATACACAGCTTTTATATTGTAAAATGTCACTAGAACAGCACAGGCTGTATGAGCTGTCAGTCACATGATTCCCTTTCTTAATATTTCATGGTTGATTAGTTGTTTGGTCCTTATAATGTAAGAACATTTTGAAAGTTCTTTGTGTGTGTGAGTGTGTGCGTGCGTGTGTGTGTGTGTGTGCGTGAGTGCGTGCGTGTGTGTGCGTGCGTGTGTGAGTGTGTGTGCGCGTGTGTGTGTGTGCGTGAGTGTGTGCGTGTGTGTGCGTGCGTGTGTGTGTGTGTGTGTGTGTGCGTGCGTGTGTGTGTGTGTGCATGCGTGAGTGCGTGCGTGTGTGTGCGTGTGCATGCGTGAGTGTGTGCGTGCGTGTGTGCGTGTGCGTGCGTGTGCATGTGTGTGTGTGTGTGTGGCCACTCTGTAGATGAATCACTGAGGAGGAAGCATCTATAGGACGACAGCAGAAACATTAGGTGTAAGTTTCAGACAGCAGACTGTAGACGCTGTGGTTTAAATGCCTCTGGGACATACTTTTATTTTAAAGCTTGAAAAATTCCCCTCATGGCTTTTTTGTCATGTGGTGTGATCTTACAGCAACTCAACACTGTCTGTGGACAGACGTGTAGCTACTCTGTGGCGTGTCTGACAAGTGAAGCCACACTTTTCCTGTGACTGCATGCATGAGTGCGTGCGTGTGTGTGTGCATGCGTGAGTGCGTGCGTGCGTGTGTGTGCGTGTGCATGCGTGAGTGTGTGCGTGCGTGTGTGTGTGTGCGTGTGCGTGCGTGTGCATGTGTGTGTGTGTGTGTGGCCACTCTGTAGACGAATCACTGAGGAGGAAGCATCTATAGGACGACAGCAGAAACATTAGGTGTAAGTTTCAGACAGCAGACTGTAGACGCTGTGGTTTAAATGCCTCTGGGACATACTTTTATTTTAAAGCTTGAAAAATTCCCCTCATGGCTTTTTTGTCATGTGGTGTGATCTTACAGCAACTCAACACTGTCTGTGGACAGACGTGTAGCTACTCTGTGGCGTGTCTGTCAAGTGAAGCCACACTTTTCCTGTGACTAATTTCTTCAATTCTATCACACCATAGACTTTGTGACTCGGTGCAAAAAAACATTAAAGATACAGTTTTTCTTTGACACAGTTTGTCACACAGTGATAGAAAAAACCAACAGCAGGATAAAAGAAAGAGACATAAAGAAGGAAAACTCTGGTCAAACTTTGTCGTAACCTGTTTTTGTGACACAAAGTGACTTTTTCATATCACAAAACGTGTTTTTATCTGAAATAAAATGATCAATCATTTAAATTACATTAAAATGCTAAAATAATTTAGGAGATGTTAATTAATCAGCTCGGTTATTGGAGTCAGTTAATAAACATAATTTGCATTGACTTCCATATATTTAAACAGCTGTATATTTAAACAGACTAAACGAAGCCTAATCACTAACCTTAACCAGTTAATGACTAACCCAAACTTTAACTTACCCACAATTCAAATCTTAATTTAAACTGAACCAGTTCCCATTAGGACCAGGTTTTGGACCTAACCCTGACCCTAAACTTAACCTAACCCTAACCTCAGCCTAACTTTAAAACATGTCTTCACCTTAAAATGGAGTCATTTACGTTATGGGGACTTGATTTTTGTCCCCATAAGGAAGACAAGTCCCCATAATGTGAGTGTGGAGACACATTTAGGTCCCCACAACATGAGGAAGACCAGCTACACACACACACACACACACACACACAGCAGTGGCAGCAGTCATGTCCCAGCAGGGGGCGACTGTCTGAAAACCTGTGAAGGAAACTGTGTGTCTTGTGAATTCTCTGCACAGATACTTTAATCACAGCTGACTGACAGTAACAACATAGCTGCTTTTCATTACAGATTATTCATGTGTTATGTGTCACCTTATTTCAACACTTATTACATGATAAATGGATTCACTTCCTCATTATTAATAAATCAGTACAGTTAAAATGTTTTTCTCTGTTGCTGTTTTATTATCTTCTCTCCTAAAGCTCCTGGTTTTAATCCAGAGGAAACAACATCACAACATAACAGTTATTTATGGCCCAAGTTCAGAGTGAAAGGACGTTAAAAGCATTTATAAACACAAATGTCCACTTAATCTGATTTTTCGTGGCTGCATTTATAGATGTGAGCTGAAAACCCGGCACTTGTTGTTGATGTGTGTTAATGTAAGAAGAGAGTCATTAGCAGTGACCTACATTCTATGTATGTCTCCTCTTCTTCTGCTAAAAGCATCGTTACCTTCACTTAAGAGGTTTTATTTCAAATTTGTGCGCGGACCTTCTGCGAAGCGTACACCCACTATGCCTCTATTTGGATGACGGACTGTTCAAAGTTTAGAATACATATACAATTCAAATGTTTATGTGCTGTTTGTATAATTCTGAAGTGTGCCATTATTACGTTCAACCAGTAATAATTGTGGACTAACTGATGTTTGTATGTGGTTCTTCGGTTTGTAAGTCAAATTCCTTGTGTGTGTTTTTCACATACATGGCGAATAAATTCTGATTCTGATTCTGTAAAAAAACAAACAAAGTGAATCGGCCAGAATTTACCAAAGACCAAATGTAAAAACACACACATTTTCAAATCTGCGTAAAATATGTTTCTCTGACTGATTCATTTGATTATGAAACATTTAACTTAATAATTAAATAAATAAAGTAGAAATTATAACAGATAAGGACCTAAAATCGGCAACACAGATCACACATCTAAACTATTTTAATGAAATAAATATGTCTGTGTTTAACAGTCACAGATGAATGATCATCTAATCTTCCATCTTTCCTCAGCTCAAACATGTGACCCAACTCTCTTAATTAATAAGCAGCTGTTAACTGCAAATCCTATAGCTACAGGTGGATTAGGAATAAAAGTGAGATGTGAATTAGTGACTCGTGTTTCTCTCTGTCGTCCTCAGTGTGGTTCAAATGTACAGTTTTCATTCCACACATATTTGCAGATGAACCTTTAAGTACGTCCATGAACAGCTGAGCAGCAGCATGACCTTGTGTGTGTGCGTGTGTGTGTGTGTGTGTGGCCTCACAACACACACACACACACACACAGCTATACTTCTTAGGCTTCTACATTGACCTTACCATTGAAACTTAACCAGTTCCTCAGAAATGGGTTTCTGCCTCATTAGGACCAGGTTTTGGTTTCCATGAGAACTACTGGTCCTGACAAGAGGCCCTTTTCCACCTCAGGAACTTTCTCATGTACCCGGATATTTGAAAAACATTGGAAACATTTTACTCGAGTACCGGCCGACTCTGTCGCTATATTTAGCAAGTATTCAGACTCTTTAACTATTCTTTTTCAACAAAGTGACAAATCTACAAATCTAGCGTCTTTTTGCTTTATTGGTTTCGTTGGAGACTTGGAGACACTGACATGAAAACACGTGTCCTTCTGAAGGTGAATTATGACGCAGCCTCTCATCAACATCAAGCACAATGTGACCAAAGTAATACATTTCAACAGCACTGAAGAACTTTGAGGTGCAGTGGAAATGCAAACCACACAGATTACCAGGAACTATTTTACCTGGTAAATGAGTTGCTGTTAATAAAAGTTCCTGGAAATGTTGGTGGAAAAGAGGCTAAGGTCCTAAAGAAGTAAGAAATACAAGAACACACACACAGTCTCTTTTTCACTCATTCCTCTCATTCTTTGTTCAACTGCTCAGATAAATTTGCTTTTAGTAGGAAGTGATTGTTTTGAGAGTGTCAGAGGTCAAAGGTGACGCAGGGTTATCATCAGATGACATCATCATGTGTCGTCTTCTGTCAACACCACATTTTTTTTCCCTGCACTCGGGTTTCCTCGCTCTCACCTGGAACCTAAACTAAATTAAAGATGATGAGATGTAAAATATGCACTACAGCGACCTTTAGTGTGTAAAACTGTTACTGCAGTTACAAATTTAAGACAGTCCAGAGCCGTGGTTGCTAAAGAAGCTGCATTTATAAGTGGTGTTACATTGTGTTCAGACACACACGTAACTGTTTCACTGTTTCATTTTTATAAAAATGTCACATATTTGGTTCATTCACGTGTCAGTAACAGGCGGAGAGTGAAGTGAAAGTGTTTGTGCTCTGAGCAGCAGCAGCAGAGAATCATCACATGATGATCACATGATGAGAGGAGACAACAATAACAGGCTGTAGAAACATTATATACTGTTCTGTACTAAAATCATCCACATCAGCATCTCTCTTCATCTTTTATTTGTCTATATTTAAACTCGTCTCCTCTGGTTGAGACGTTTTTCAGATCAGTACTGAGACTTTTTAGGTTCAGTACTGATCTGCAGAAGTGGATCTTCTGTGTGAGATGCTGGATTGTAAAGTAGAACGTTGTTGTTCTGCTGCAGAGTTTTACCAAGTCATTCTGTAAAGATGTTGACAGAGAAAAGTGTGAGGATAAGTTTCTCTGTGTTTTCAATAAAAAATGAAATAAATAAATGAAGGTGCCCTTGAACTGGGGAGTAAGTGGAGCTTGACGTGAGGTTTGTGTTTGGAGGATTTGATGTCTCCTTTTGAAGTGTCTTTATGAGCAGAGTGTGAATGGAGCTAAGCTCCTCTCTGCTTTTCTTTTCTCCTCCGTTCACTCGAGGGACGAATCCTTTCTTTTCTGTTTCTCCGCCGTTCATGCCGTCGCAGCATACTAATGTTTTGCAGCAGCCACACTCTGCTTTCCATTACAAATGAACTGAGATCCAAAGGGACGACTGCAGGGTTAGTTTTTCAAATTAAAATTTTCTCTCAATGCTGATTGTTACAGTCAAATTTCCCTTTTATTTAGATTATGGTTTGAATAATTATTGAATTGACTTAAGATAACTTTTCAGGTAAAAATGTAAATTTTTATCAAGTATATATGGTTTATTGTACATTTTCATTCTTTTATGTTTAATTTTAAACACAAATATTGATTATAATTGTCCAACCTAGAAATAACAATATTTCTTACACAGAATTAAACAGTTTACAACTTACCTGTGATCTTGTGGCTAAAATCTGTCTGAACACCATTTTTATGGCTCTCTCATATATTTGTCTGGTTTCAAACTAGATTTTTGTTTTATTCCTACATACTTCTCACTTCCTAACATTATTTACAAAAGAGCTATAAAATTCCTGTTTGTTTTTTGAAGTTACAGTGTGTGTTTGTATCAGCTGCTGACACGTGTTCATTCATCATCATCTTTATGCGTTTGAATCTCACATCATTGTGCGGAAACCAAAGCAGCCACTGCCACAGCACGTTTAATCACATCTGTCAGTTCTGTGCAGAATCTGACACCAGCTCTGGACCAACTGGACCAATCACATGACCACAACACCCACACCCACACCCACACACACACACATGCAGCTGCATATACAGTGTGTACATCAGCCTGACACATGTACAGTATTTTGTTGTAGAGGAAGGCACTTGTTATGTTTTCTATTTCCAGAACTTGTCCTGAACACTTTAATCCCTGAGCCTCGTCTCCATCATCCTGGGCTGAAGAGAAAAGAAGCCCCCCCCCCCCCCCCCCCGAGTGTGTGTTGCAGTTTTTCTGAAAATAGATTTTAAATGTGGAACAGAGTCTGTTGTGTCAGTGAGACTCAGGAGTCGGTTCTGTTAGGGCTGCTAAGACTTAGACTTTTAACTGAGATTAAACCTTTAACTGAGGTAAGAGTGTGTGTGTGTGTGTGTTGTGTGTGTGTGCGTGTGTGTGTGTGTGCAGCTGATTCTAAACAAATGACGCAGCTTTATGTCATTCAGTAGATTTAGATGACACTAGGAAAAACTGAGTTATTGCTTTAATCTGACTAAAACCAGACTTTTAAAACACATGTTAATCCATCTGAAACTGTAATAAATGGAAATTTGTTAGAAAATGAAAAGTCAGACTAACACATCCAGATAACATGTTTGGGAGTTGATCTGCTGCTGCATGTTAATGATCAGACTCATTCAATTAATTGATTACTAGTCGATTATTAAATTAATCATCAATTATTGAGTTGTTCCTCTGAATATTTCAGCTTTTTAAATGTGAAGATTTTCTTGTTTATTTGCTCCAACTAACAAAGAAAGCATTCAAACTGAATCATTTTAGTTTGTGGACAAAACAGGACATTCGAGAACATCATCATTTACAGGTTTGATAAAAGTTCATCAACATTGTTAGTTGCTGCCAAACTTCCCTGACACTGCCAAAGTTACAAATGTCCTTGTTAAATGTTGCAGATTAACGCATGTTTTCCAAGTCTTTTTAACTGATCTACAGTTCAACATTGTTCGCTTTGATTCTTGTGTCAGACGTCGCGCTCGTGACTCTGCAGTGACGACGCTCTCTGACCAATCAGTGGCCAGCAGTCTGTCCACGTCACATTTTAGAGCCGTGCTGGAACTGTATGGTGGAAAAGTGCCATAATTTGTTGTTGTTGTTGTGTGTTTGTTCTTGTGGATGAATCAGTTCAGGCCTTGTTTGTGGCGATATCCTGCAGATCCAGGATATGTTAATGCAGATTGAGGATATGTTAACCTGATAAATAATAATACATTAAATAAACTAGTATACTGGTCTTTTTTACTGTGTGGTCTTGGTTTTAACCAGATCTTTATTGACACTGACACTGTGGTGATGAATTGATGGGTTTTATTTTTTAGATATTTTTGATTTACAAGCACAACTAAAGAATCAGCTTCTCCACACTTTATGTCAGCGTTAATGTAAACCTTTAGTTTCAGTGTGTGGCTGTGGGTTCATAAACATTTACAGTCCGCAGGTTTTCCATGGTTAGTTTTCTGCTGTGCACGTGTTCTATGTGGTCATTGTTTTTCAGCTGCTTCATGGTAAACAGAGACGCCAGACTAAGTTTGTCTCCTCATTAAAAGAACATGTTTGTCTTGACCGCTCCCCTGCGGACACAGACTCTGAGACACGGAGCTAAATTTAGATCAGGACGTGTCTCATATGTGGTAACTTAATGAAAACACGTCTGGACATATGAGTCCACATGGCTTCTCTGCCAAGTCTCTCTGTTGTCTTTGTGTTTGGGATCTACAGTAAGTCTCCAGAGTAAAACCATTTTATCTTCAGTTCTGCTTTTACTTTTCATCTTTTTCTTTTTTCTAATGGTTAATGGTTTCCCAGCGTCCGCTCCATCCAGTACATTACGTATTTCAGGATAATTTATACTCCGCTGTCCAACGTTTACGTCCTGTGGAAACAGCGTGGAGCTCGTTAGAGTGATTAGTCTGCATTGTGCTCTCCACTTTTAACAGAAGGCTACAGGAGGTCACTTTGACATGAATTTTTATCCTTTTTTGTCAGAGAGAGCAGAGGAAGTTGGACTGCTGCTGCTAAAACAAATGCTGTCTCTTTAATCCGCTGTACTGTTGAATTTTGCAGTGGAGTTCTGCTGGAGCTGAACATTTGGCAGCCAGCAGGGCTTGTTGAGAGCATGAATAAAAGAGTTCCTGGGGAGGAGAAGTGCTGGATCCTGCTGAGCCAGATTTAGATCTGAAACAGAAGGGAACAGGAGAGACGGAGAGACAGAGAGACGCAGGAGAGTAAAGACAGAGCTGAGTCTTCTGACCATCTGTACTGACATCAGGAGTCATGCTACACCTTTAACGTATTGTTCAAAACACAACTGTTTTTATGGATAGAAAAACAAACTTCTCTGTCCTTTTATTAATGAATGTGATCATCTGACTCAGATTAACTGCTTCAGATTAAGTTTAATTTTGCTCCTGAGTGGAACTTGCAGACATTAATCGTGGTTTTAAACCTAACAATAGAAATTTGACACAAAACAGTCAAAGCAATTTTGTCTTGAAATGAAAACGAAAATGAATGGAAAAATGTAAGAAATGTCCATCTGTCCAACACTTCATTTGACAGGTGTCTTACTCAGAGAACCAGTGGAAGCAGTGCTGACCTTCATGTTGTTTGGACAAGAACTACAACAGTAGAAATGTGACACGGTTATTTCTTCCAGCTCATGAAAAACAGGCACATGTTGAACAGATGCTGCTCTACCTGAAGAGAAGAGAAAAGAAAGAAAGAGGAGGGAAAACAAAGTACAAACAAACGTCCCACTCTTCATTTCTACTCACATCAGTGCACTTACAAAAGAAATGTCATTTTTAATTCAAACAGAACAAGATGACTCACTATCATGTTTGTTCAGTCCCATGTAATGGAAGTGAATGGAAGTGAAAGTGTAGAAACATTTCTCATTCATCACTGAACGTCTCTGCCTGTGTTTTCCATCACAGGCCTTCACAGTTTCGTCGTTATGACCTGTTTAATAATCATAGCTAATAATTTGTCTGAATCCAGTCAGTTTAAGATTTTTACATACAATCTGTGAAAATAAGTAGATACATATCAGAACTAAGTTTAAAATCCACCTTCATGGAGTAATCCTCCAACAATCTGGACTTTCTTACAGTCACATTTAAACTGGTATTAATATTATTCTGACGTGACTATAGATCTGTTGGTAAAATATCATTTTTCTCCCTCTCACAGTAACTTTAAAGTCACCTGTGTTGATTTCTGTGTGTTGATGTTCCAGCTGAACTCGCCCATGAACTCGGTCAGTAGCACAGAGGACATCAAACCTCCGCTGGGTCTGAACGGCGTGATGAAGGTGCCCACTCAGCCATCGGGTACGGCTCTGTCACTCACCAAACACATCTGTGCCATCTGTGGCGACCGCTCCTCAGGTGAGTGACCACAATCTAAACAAGAATAAACAAATCATCAAGTAATGATCACACCAACTGTCTGTTCAGGAAACACTGAGCAGTGACGGAGTTCAGATACGAGTAAATTCACCTAACATAAAGTATGCATTCATGGTGAATCGACAGGTGCTGAATGAATGAATGAATAAATGAATGAATGAATGTTCATGGATTATTGAAAGAATCCTGGTAACTCCATCACAATCTCAATTTTAGTTAATTATTTTATTATTTTTGAACCGAACATGAAAACCCACACAGACACTGACAGAACATGTAAACTCTACATCTAACTGGGATTCAAACAGGAACCTTTATTGTTGAAAGGCAACAGTGCTGAAACCACTTCCCCACTGTGTCACCCTGTGTGTGTGTGTGTGTGTGTTCTTGTACTTGCTGCAGAGTGAGGACCAAAAAATGTATAAACCCTACAATGTGAGGACATTTTGACAAAGTGAGGACATTTTGTCTGGTCCTCACTTCTTTAAAGAGCTTTTTCAGGGTTAAGACCTGGTTTTAGGGTTAGGGTTAGAATTGGGTTTAGGTTAGGGTTAGGGTTAGGCATTATGTCTATGAGGGTCCTCACTATGATAGAAGCACAAACGTGTGTGTGTTATGTGTGTATGTGTATGTGTATGTGTGTGCGTGTGTGTGTATGTGTTGTGTGTGTTGTGCATGTGTATGTGTGTGTGTGTTGTGCATGTGTATATGTGTGTGTGTGTATGTGTGTGTGTGTATGTGTTGTGTGTGTTGTGTGTGTGTGTTGTGCATGTGTATGTGTGGGTGTGTTGTGCATGTGTATATGTGTGTGTGGGTGGGCGTCTTTGTTCTTCTCTGCAGCTGGAGCTGCTCATAATGAAAGAAACCTGGAGGCAGATTCTGAAAACAATGTTTTCTCTCAAACTGAGAAATAAAAATTCCTCTCAGAATGAGAAAGAAACTCAAGAGTCATGAAAGATTTGTCTCCATATCTTATACCAGTGTTTCCCAAACTTTTGTGATGAGGACCCATTTTTTTAAAGATGGCAAATTATTGTGACCCAAATCACAATATAAATCATGACTCATCAGGAGTCATTTACAGCCATATGTGTTAAAATAATAATTTTAAATTTGTAAATTAATTGTTTCCAAGAAATAATTGAAAACTATTATTTAAAACATGAGTGCATACATCCTAACTAAAAAATGTTGTAGTGGACCCAAAGAAAAAAGAGACATTTTAATGTTTTTAAAAAAGTATTCTTCTATGTTTCATAGCCATTTTGTGAACTTGAGTATTGACCTTTCCCACAGCACATGTTCACCACAGGCTTCCCTTCGTCATTCTCTATCATTTTGTTTATCAGAGTGAGCTTCACCACTTTAACCTCACATACATTCAAACCCTGTTCTGTGCTTCTGTTTGCCTCGAGCTAATGATTCACTCTGTCCTTCATTGGATCGTCCCAACAAGTGACTCTGTGTTTAAATGTTGTTAAAAGACCATGAAGCGTTCTGTGCCTGAGGACGAAGCTGAGTGTGTAAATCCATCAGAGCAGCTTTAGCTTCGTCCTGCGTCATCACTGCTGTGATGAAGCCACGGGGAGAAAATGGAAACGGTCACGCTTCATTCAGCTGATCTTTACAACCACACGCTATCCTCCACACACTGAACAGACATGACTGGATGACAGGACAGAACTGGCCCCGCCCCCTGCAGCTCACCTTCATTAGGCCCCGCCTTGTTTTTTTTTATATTATTCAATGTTAGAAGTTGCTTCCTGTTTGTGTAGTTTTATTTGAAATCAAACTGCACGACATCATCAATCACAATTATTTATGGTGAAGCAATTATTTACATAATAAACTCATATGTGGATATTTTGTTATTTGTTTGCTTAATAAATTATCAACAATTGTGAAAACAAAAATATGATGGATGTTCCCCAAAACTTTCTCAAGTCTGTCATTTTGTCCACAAACCAGATATATTCTTCATTTTTAACAGAGTAAAGAATCTAGAAAATATTCACATATTAAAGCTGAAAAATAAGAAAACAGGAAATTATTATAATTAAAAACATAACTAGTCAACTATCAAAACAGTTAACAAGTCATTAATAAATGATTAATAATAAAATGACCATCATTCAATCAATCATTTCAGTCCTATTTATTCATGTGTTTTCAAACAAATTAATATAAAACAGAGTTCTTAATTAAAGGTACAGTGTGTAAAAATTGTCAACATTTATTGTTAAATGTTGTGTTTACATGTTGTGGCATCAAAACTCAAAAGGTGCTTAGTTTGTCCATTGTGGGCTACTGTAAAAACATGGAGGTCCCAAATGTCCACCTCTGTAGAGCTGACTCTGCTCCTGATAAAAAATATAAGAGACAAAAATTCTTACTATCTAAAGTATCATTATTTTATCTGCAGTTTCTGCCAAATGAAAAAGATTTCCACTAGATTTGACAAACAAGTCAGATTCTGAAACACATGCAGACTCAAACGTTCAATGATAGAGAAGATGAATAGAACAATCCAATCCAATCCAATCCAACTTTATTTATAAAGCACTTTAAAAACAGCTGAGGCAAAGTGCTGTACATTAGAGAAGAATAATATAAACTACTGAAACATACTAAAACATAGACAAAACGTAAAACACTGTTGATTGAACAATAAGATAATAAGACATTTAGATATAAAAATAAGACAGGGACAAGTCAATCAAACGGAAAACTATTGATAATATTGAACATGTTTTAGTCAACAGTGATGTGGCATCGTATGAATCTCGCTGCATCTCCGACCGTCACTGGTCCACAGATTATTTTCAGACGTAAATACAACATTAATGAATGTCAGTGTCAGTGTTGACGTCAGCAACCGCAATGGTGATGTTTTAATCAGGTGAAAAGATGCTGTTTATCTGTGACTGAAGAGGAAATAACACTTTCTGTGTGTGTCTGTGTCTCTTTCTTGCAGGGAAACATTACGGCGTTTACAGCTGCGAAGGCTGTAAAGGCTTTTTCAAAAGGACGGTGCGTAAAGATCTGACCTACACCTGCCGCGACAACAAGGACTGTGTCATCGACAAACGTCAGAGGAACCGCTGCCAGTACTGTCGCTACCAGAAGTGTTTAGCCATGGGCATGAAGAGAGAAGGTACAGCACATACCGTTGAGGACAAAGTCCCACTTACTTACCCATTCATTTCTAATCTGTACTAATCCACGCACAGACACAGATTACAGTCAGTGCAGTGCAAATATCTCATACTTCTGCAACAACACCAAAAACAAAAGTGTTGTATTTGGTAATGGCAGTGTAGTACTATAACTTTTTATTGGAGTATTAGTTTTACTTCCCTTAATCTCATTCTGTGAACTTTCTTCATTCTACACAGGCAGGACTGTCCAGACTAACAGATCCAAACACATTTAATCTGGTTTGAGCAAACACGTTCATTCATAGATTACTTCCTTATGTTTGAAAAACGGTGTCTTTTCAAAAATGCAAATTTCGATTTTATTTAATATGAAATGAGCAAAGTTGAACAGAGTTAAAAAAAAAATAATAATAATCTTGAATGAAATCTCTGTTTATTTGCTTCTTTTAATCTCAGAAAATAATTTACAGTTGTACCTTTAAAGATTCAGTGGCTTGTTACTGGGTTTTAATTCTCTCAGGCAGGGGTTCACAAACCCTGTAGTTCAGTTTTCTGTGTATATGTTTTAATTAACATCCATAACATAATATTTTAATTAATATACCGAACATCTTTTCACACAGCATCGTTTACTAATTAAACTGACATTAGGTTTAACAGATACGTCTGTAAATGAGACAGTAATATTTGTTCTTGTCAGGTTTTAGATTGTGATTTGGGTCACGATAGTTTTCCATCTTTAACACTTCTCTACACATTTGTACCTCAAGGGAACAATTTTACACTTATGTTTAGGAGTGCATTAAATATTTAAAATAAAACTTATTTAATAAAATAAAATTCTTGAGCTTCATTCAGCCTCATCCAACAAACTCTACATGATGTTGGACTGTGGGAGGAACATGTGGCATGTTCTGTGAGAGAACATGTAAACACATACAGAGGCCCACTGTTGAGCTACAATTCAAACAGACAACCCTCCTGCTGTGAGGCGACAATGCTAGCCACTGCACCACCATGTGACCTGCACAGTGTCCACAGTGTCACTTAGTGAGTCTTTATGCGCCGACTTCATGTGTTTGTCTGCAACAGCAGACACTTTTCTTCAACAAGTAGTCTGTTGAAAAGTTCTGCAAAAAACATGGATGAAGAAAACATGTCTCCACTTGTCCCTCTACAGAAGACAGAACACACACACACACACACACAGTGACTTCAGAGGACATCACATTGACTTCCATTCATTTCCTGCAGACTTACTCTAACCTTAACCATAACTACTAGTGTCCTAACCCTAACCCTGACCCTGACCTTAACCTAACCCTAACCTCAGCCTAACTTTAAAACATGTCTTCACCTTAAAATGGAGTCATTTACGTTATGGGGACTTGATTTTTGTCCCCATAAGGAAGACAAGTCCCCATAATGTGAGTGTGGAGACACATTTAGGTCCCCACAACATGAGGAAGACCAGCTACACACACACAAAATAAATGGTACATTCACTGTACTCTTTACTGCTTTGGAACATACAGTACATATATGTTCCAGGTACATGTTTGTGCTTTCAGTAATTGTCCCTAATGTGTCATATTAGCTACACAAAAGGACCAACAACCAACAAATAACAACTTATTCGCACTTTCCGCTGAGGTTTTTCTCAGCTTCACGCTGTGAATCGTTGCCAGAGCCAATTTCTCTCCTTCAAGCATGACTTTTTCTCTACCTGAATTATGCATTTGACTGTTGCAGCCTGGAGAAACGCAGCTTCACTGTACGAGGAAACCGAGTGAGAACAGTCAGTCCTCGGGGAGTTCATGGTTGAAGACAGGAGGAATAAAAATATTCCTTTGTCTCTGGATGTCACCATTCGTTCTCTTAATTATTAGAATAAACTTGGTGCAAATTGCCTCGTTATTCAGGAAAAGTTACTGTACTTGTTATTTTTGCGTTTGATCAAAGTGCTCAAACTGGCTAAAATCTTATAATTATACAGCCATGTTAGAATGTGCACTACATTCATGAAATGACAGGGTGGACATAAATGTGGGAAAAAATAATAAAGTTCTTGACCGTAACTGTTTCAAATCATATTTAAGTGTTATTTTGAGTCCTGTACTTAAATACGTGTATCAATACTCAGGCATAAGGAGTATATATACATATATATATATATATATATATATATATATATACTGTATATACTGTAATCTGTATATCTGTAGAAAAGCTTCCTGAAAACAACCATGGTGTGACATCATCCAGATGTGAACGGGAAAAGAACGTCACAATTTAACATTCAAACTTCAGGTTTTTCTCAGTGAGTTCCACCACAGCAACAACTGCTGCTAATTTTAGCCTCAACACTGACTCCACATGTGAGACTGTGAGTGTGAGTGTGAAATCTTCAGGATGTGATTCTGTAACTCACAGAAAGTCACTGGAGATGATACAAGCAGTGACTGTTTTATATATATATATAAAACACTGTACATAGTTTAGTTTAGCTGATCACAGTCAACACAAGGCAGCCTGTTTAAATACAAACCTGAGAATCAGAGGATTCATTTTAATTATTTGAAAAACAAATAAACTGATGAACTGATTATCAAATTCGATGAGGATGAATAAGAAAGCATTGCAACTGTAGTTGATTGGTTGCATCCTCTTCATATTTTGATTCTAGACTCCGGATAAAACAAGGTTACGACAGTTTGATGCTGCATTTATCGTCCCACATTTTTCCAGATGTGTAAAAATAGAGTTTCTGTGATGCGTTCAGGAACAGTTTGGTCAAACTCCTCAGGACAATGAGGTGAAGTTCAGGCCAGTGACAGCTGAGAAACAAACAGTCAGTGAGGTGTGAACTTTAACACTCCATGAAGGTGTTAAAAATATTCTCACTCTCAGCAGCAGTGTTGTTAAGCACTCTTTCACACATGGAATAAATCAATCACTGACTCCCACCAAGACGCTCTGGATGTGGACAGTGATAGAGGTCGACTAATAGAGGATTTTTAAATCCAATAGAAAAATGAATTTAAAGCCATTTAATTATCCAACATCCCCTCAGTTTTATTACAGTACTATTAAAAAAGCAATATCCATTACAATAGTAAAAAGACACAAAACTGATGGCATTGATTAAAAAATTATTATAAGTGTGTCTCCATTTTCCCCCGACGAGCTGTGTAGTTATGACCACAAGTGGCAGCATCAACGAGCATTTGGTCAGTGGACTGTATTAAGTTTTTATGAGGTTTCTTAAATGCATTTTGTAGCTTCGTCTCTGAGCGCAACACGCTGTTGACCCAGCTGAAGTGATTTCATTTACGAGGGTTTCTTGAATGCATCTCATAACTGTTCGTTTAAGCTTGTTATTCTTTGTCACTCTAATGCTCTAAAGTTTTTGAGGGTTTGTTTTCTTGGAGAATTTCTGATGTAGGAACAATGATGACAATCAAAAACCATTTGAGTTATAGTGTCTTTTTATAGAGACTTAAACAGTTTTTCTGGTTTTTAATCACATTTAATCACATTCAGCAAAACTGGCCGAAAAAGTAGTTGTAAACCAGGTGTGTGTGTGTGTGTGTGTGTGTGTGTGTGTGTGTGTGTGTGTGTGTTCTTGTACTTGCTGCAGAGTGAGGACCAAAAGTCGTATAAACCCTACAGAGTGAGGTCATTTTGGCTGGTCCTCGCTTTGATAGAAGTGCAAACGTGTGTGTGTGTGTGTGTGTGTTGTAACCTCATGGTTTAAAGCAGAGTGAAGCAGGAGAAATTCGATCTGTTGACCTTCACTTGATCTCACCTCTCGTCCTTCCTGCTTTTATTTCTATCATTGTTTGCCTCTTTACTGGTCTCAGGGATGCCGACCATTTTCCCCTCCCTCCCTCCTCCTGCAGCCTGAGGCTGTGGTTAGAGAAGTCAGTGGTTGCCCGAGAGGCCGAATGAATCCACAGAAAAACAGGATTAAGTGAATTTATGCTCTCCCAGTCAGGAGAGGAGGAGGAAGAGGAGGAGAAGCAGCAGGGAAATACAACTAACATAATTTCAGCCCTGCTCACCTCTCTCTGACTCCAACACAAGTATTCTACCCTTGAGATGACCTCCTGCACCAGACAGCAGTTCCTCTAAAGTGGGGCCCCTTTCCCTTTCCTCGTCTAACAACCTCTGCTCCTCCTCCCCAACATGACCGCGGCCTCTCTGATTCCGGATTTGGCAGAGAAACCAGAGTGGAGGAACCGTAACATCATTCTGAGAGCAGTGTGTGTGTGTGTGTGTGTGTGTGTGCCTGTGCATGTGTGTGTGTGTGTGCGTGTGCATGTGTGTGTGTGTGCGTGTGCCTGTGTGTGTGTGTGTGTGAGCTTCCATGCTGACTTGAATTTACAAAAGCTCTTTATCAAACGACACATTGTGTTGAGAACTTCACTTTTCCGTGTGTGAAGGACAAACTCACCACAGTTGTTTTGTTCTTTACTTTGCGACATGTTGAATTATGTAAATGATAGTATTGTGATATCACACACACACACACTGAGGCTGGGGGCGTGGTCTCTCTCTCTCTCTCTCTCTCTCTCTCTCTCTCTCTCTCTCTCTCTCTTTCCTCAGCCACAGTCCGTCTCAGTGTCTGCGCTGAATGTTGACCATTTCCTGTGTCTCCACGTTAAAATAATCACAGTCAGTTTTTATTCAGACATGAAAAAAGAATCTACAAGAAAAGTCTTTGTCAGGGAATATTTTAATATTTGTTACAGACACAGTTCTGATGGATCAGCATTGACTCACAGGTCACATGACTCTGCAGTGCTCACAGGTTTTCCTCAGCTTTAGCCTGGACTGGCACAGACCCAGGTCAACATGTTCAGTTCTACTACATCTACTTTATTTTTTGGAACTGATGCCAATTCCTGCATCATTTCCAGCCCAAGCTGAGACACACATTCATCCTCCAGCTGTTCTCATAAAGGTCAGCAGCAAATAGTTAGAGCAAACCTTACTTTTTACAACTTGGGACAGCGCTTGATATTTTATTAGAACCTTAGAATCATAATCTTTCACTGAGGGGGAAAAAAACGGGACAGAAATAAAAGATAAAAATAGTAATGATTGTAACACTGTGACATCACGTTTCACACACATGAAAGAAAAACTAATGAAAGTGGAGTTTATTTATTTTAAAAATCCTGGATAAACCTGTTAAATTTAGTGTAGAAGATTCTTTAGCATCAAATGTGATCTGATTAAAGTTTGGTTGTGAATTGTCAAAACGATTGTGATGATCTCACCTCAAGGAGATAATTTTCAGCCACATCTAATCACTTTAACACTACGTATGACAAGAATTTCACACACATTTCATGAAATGATGATTTCTTTGTTGATATTCGCCTTTTTTAGCTGCTTGATATTTTACTTTTACAGAAGGAAATTCAAAAAGTTGTCTGTCTTGAACCCAAAACGCAGTAAAACTGGATTAAACTGAAGCAGGACACGTTTGTTTCCATTAAATTTTTGAGAAGGGAAAATAAGTATTTAATTCGTTTACAATAAAAACCACTTTTTGTCTCAATGATTCAGAAAAACAGAGCTTTCCATTCTGTTTTCATGTGACTGCTGTAAATCACAGTCACGTCACAAACATCATCATTTGTTGATGTTTGGCTGAAAACATCAACATCAAAAAAAGGGCTGACGATGAAAGAAGTTAGGCTGAAGTGAAAAGTCAAAATAATTGGCTTTAATGAGCGAAAACCACCCGAGTGTTTAAGTTTGGTTTTCTCTCCACTTAAACCACAGACATGCAGCTCTGCTGTTTTCTACAACTAATAAACAAGTGAATAAATGAGTCTTTTCAGCCATTTACACTTCACTGACAAAATCCTGAGTCTTTCTTTTCAAACATGTTCTGTCAAAAAACATTAAGAGTGTAAAAAGCAGAACAAAACAGAAAACAGCAGTAGTGACCGGAACCAGTTTTGTTACATGCAGCCGTTCAGGAGGAGCGCCAGCGAGCCAAGGACAGAAACGAGAACGAGGTGGAGTCGACGACCTGCGCCAACGAGGACATGCCGGTGGAGAAGATCCTGGAGGCGGAGCAGGCGGTGGAGCCCAAGACTGAGACCTACATCGAGACCAACCTCGGCCTGCCGTCAAACTCGGTGAGTCTCTGTATTTGTTTGACTGTGAACCTGCTGCTACTGCTGCTGCTGCTGCTGCTGCTTCTTCTGCTTCTTCTGCTTCTTCTGCTGCTTCAGCTACTGCCTGTTCTTCAGCTTCTGCTGCTTGTTCTTCAGCTTCTGCTGCTTCAGCTACTGCCTGTTCTTCAGCTTCTGCTGCTTCAGTTACTGCCTGTTCTTCAGCTACTGCCTGTTCTTCAGCTACTGCTGCTTGTTCTTCAGCTACTGCTGCTTGTTCTTCAGCTTCTGCTGCTTGTTCTTCAGCTTCTGCTGCTTGTTCTTCAGCTTCTGCTGCTTCAGCTACTGCCTGTTCTTCAGCTTCTGCTGCTTGTTCTTCAGCTACTGCTGCTACTCACTGGTTCACATGTTAATCCACATTCAGTATGAACAAAAGATGAGAACTTTGTGTCTCTTCTGGTCTCTTTGGAGGTTGTTTAATTCTGTTTTACCTGGTCCTGGTTCACCTGGTTCACCTGGTTTACCTGGTTTACTTGGTCCTGGTTCGCCTGGTTTACTTGGTCCTGGTTCACCTGGTTTGCCTGGTCCTGGTTCTCCTCAGTCTCTTCAGTATCACCAGCTCACTATAGTTAGTCTTTGGCACAGAAGAGACTCAGGCTGATGAATAATTCAGCACAAACTCTCTGAGAAGTAAAGGTCTGTTGTGTCACAGAGACATTAATGCTCTCACTGTGTTTGTATTCAGACCCATCTATTAAGTTCATGAGAACTGAAATGTGTAAATATACAACAGTAATAATAATCAACCATAATAAATGGGTCATAATGATAATAAACTGGTTAATAATCAATAATAATCAGTATTAACCATATTAACCTTTAGCTGAGATGGGAAAACCTACCAGAAATTGAAGTACTTTATGGAAAGACAGAAAAACAGACACATTCTTTCCCAGAATCAAAGTGAAGGAGACAAAAATATTTCATGATAAACATTTAACCACCATGTTTTACTAAACTGTAACATGGATGTAGTTCATACAAATATTTGAAAAATAAATCCTTTATTTAAAAACAAGTAAATTAAAACAAAAGCTAACAAGATTAGATACAATTTTAATAAAACTATTTTATTTATCCAGTTGAGTCTGTGGATGTTGTGAAGCGCCGTGTGATGCAAACTTTATAAAGTTTAACATTCATTTTTATTCTAGATATTTACTTTTTTGTGATGTTTGACCTGAAGTGGAGTCCACCATGTTGTCTGCTCTGACTCTAAGCCCAGCCCCCTTTCTGTTGTCTCCGCCTCGGCCAGGTCTCCAGGCTATGAATGTAGAACATGAAAAGACCTCTGCCTCAGTCTAATTACCAGGGTCTGACCAGGACCAGGGTCTGACCAGGACCAGGGTCTGACCAGGACCAGGGACAGACCACAGTGTGACCTGGAACAGAAATATGATCACTCACTTCACATTATTCTGTTTTTATATGTTGTTTGTTGAAAACTTTCTGTGTTTTAAATTACATGAAGGTTTAGTTTCTTTAGTTTTGAAGTGAAAAAATGAAACTGTTGTTATTTACATAATTAGCTGATGATTCATTCTCATGCAAATGTATGAGAAGTGTTTCTTTTTCTGTCTGAAAAATGGGACAGTAGAGAAAACAGAACAGTTTAAAAACTGCAGCTGGTTCAGTTGAGTTTTAGTGTGAACAGACAAAAACGATGACGTAGTTTCCTGTTCTCACTCCCTGATTGGTTCTTATCGACTGGACTGGACTGGACTGGACTGGACTGGAACAAATTTGTCAACATTTACTTTTCATCTCTGCTCTGACTTTTTTAATGTTTCTGAAACGAAACAGACAAGAGCAGAGCTTCCTGTTTACACTGACATCCACATGCTCAGTGAAGCTGATCACATGACTGATGTTTGTCCAGATTTAGAAAACACAGTTTTAAATGAAAACACAGTGTGGATGCAGCTTTAGTCTAATTTTGTTGGTTTAGTTTGGTCACATTTTCAGTTTCGTCTCCAACTGAGTGGTTGTCTCAGTAAAACTCAATTATTATAATTATTACTATTGTATTGTATTGTAGAGCAGTGTGAGGACACTGACATGATGCTGGATTGTTGTTGTCTGTCGTCTCCACAGACTGAGACACAGAAAGCAGCTCAGTGTCAACACGACTGAGACGGTCGTGTTTAACAAGAATCCAGGCACGAGGACAAGTGTCTCGACACTGAAGCCCCTTTAGTTTCTATGTTTCTTCTGGAAACCTTTGGAACGATTCAGCTCTGTCTGTTGTTGTTGTTTGTTTGTTTGTCTCTTGTAGAGGAAGCTCCGCTCACGAAACATGTCCCGTTGTTCTGTGTCGTCCACGTCTCCCACTGAGATCAGAAGCTGAAATATTCATTAGACGCCTGTTTTCTCTTTTTTTCGCCCTGAAGTAAAAAAAAGAGGCTACTCTGATTTTTTTTGTTTTTTTTGCAGACTTTTGTTGAATTTTTTTTTCTAATTTCAGTCAGAGTCAGGCTGAAACCTCAGGAGGAGACGATGGATCCTCTCTGGCCCGAGTGTGTGATTAAAAAGCAGAGAGTTTCCTCCTTCATCTTGAACTGATCTCCTCCTCAGAGTCACTGCCGATGTCGGGATCCTCCGAGCTTTCAGCCTCGATCTGTGGGATTTGGTGAAGGAAGTTGGGGAGAAGTGTTTTTGTCAGAGGATGAGGTCACGCTGGGAAATGTAGGGTTTAAGGATGTTGACTTGATTTCAAATTATGCACAGAAGCATGTGCAGAATGACTTTGTTTACTCACAAACATGTCAAGGGTATAAACTCCTGGGATGATGGTAAATTACTGGTATTGTTTGGAGATTTTTTTTTCTTTTCCCTCCTCTACTCAGATGGATTTTCATGGCAGTGACTCACTTTCTCTGCATGTGTGTGTTTCATTATTATTCCAGCTCTGCCTTTAAACTCCCTGTGGGTTAAAAAATAATGCTGCTCAATCTGATGTATCAGGACAGTTGAGGACAGACAGTCCTTGTGTTTGAACTGCTGCTGCTGAAACGACACACACACACACACACACACACAGGAACATGTCTCACATACTCAGCAGTGTGTCAAACTGAAATGACAACTCACAGTTGTGGAGACTCTGTCCACTGGAGCCTCAGTTTATGTCTTCATAATTCGACAATTCTAGATTCAAAATTAAATCTCTGGAGAAATAATAAAAAATATAATAAATAATAAAAAATATCTCATTTGTTATATTAGACATTTGAAGCAGTGTAGCTTTTCACTTTTATTCTCATGTCTCATCCAGACTTACAGCTCCACTGTGTAACGTGTAAGAGGCTTTATTCTCAGAAATGTAATGAACAACCCATGGGTATGTTTTTATAACTGTGTAATTCCTTTAAAATAAAAGCATTGTTTAATTTTAGCCGTAGAATAAGACTGTTATATAAGTGAGGACGGTGCTTTAGGAAGGCCGCCATCTTGTCTGTGAAGGCCACCGTAGTTCACCGATGCACTTGTGAAAGAGGATGAATCTGCAGTCCCACCATTACATGTCACTAATTCTCACACTCTGGACCAGAGGTGGGTCCAAATATCACTTTGGTGATATATCGTTATCCTTCCTCGTGCAATGTTCTAAAGTAAACAGTCCCTGCCAGTTTCACGCGCCGGGCGTCACTACTTCATGTCTGCTACTCAAATAAATGAGGTAAACTTGGTCTGAAGTTACCCGGAGAAGAAGGAGATTACAGCAGGATAATGTTGGAGAAAACTATGTTAAAAGATGCTCCATCCACATTTTATCTACTTTATTCAATAGAGAAATCCTGCATTTTTAACTTTTCCCAAATGTTTCGTTCTCTTCAATTAGACAGATATTGTAATGTATCACTCCATGATTGTCTTGAAATAAATAGATTATCACAGAATCATTGTATTGTGATCCAAAAGTGTAGTAAAAAAAAGGCAACTGGACTTAGTTGAATTTCTTGAAGATGTTTTGCCTCTCATCCAAGAGGCTTCTTCAGTTCTGATGTTCTTTGGATACCATGACCTGGATGACTGAGAATCTTCACAGACACGTTGTATTGTGATATTATTGGTATCGTGGACCAGGTATCTTATCACACATGGTGAGGTTCCCTGTGATTGCCACCTCTGCTCTGGACCTTGAATCAGGTTTAATGACATCACATAAAACAAAGGATTATGCTTTTCCTTAGTTAACCTGGACATATTTTACATTTACATGGAAAGAAATCACTGAAATGTTTTCCTTAATGTTGACCTTTACAGTGACAAATGTTCCATTAAACTCAAGGTTAAAGACACATACTTGTTTTAAAACAGTTACAGTCATATCTGTGAAGATTCTCATTCATCCAGGTCATGGTATCCAAAGTGTAGTAAAAAAAAAAAAGGCAACTGGACTTAGTTGAATTTCTTGAAGACGTTTTGCCTCTCATCCAAGAGGCTTCTTCAGTTCTGTTTGACTGGTGGAGAGTCTGGGACTTATAAACTCTGTCAGGTTCTTGGTCCATGGGGTGTGGTTTGGACAGGAAGGGGGTGTGAGTCGTTAAGTCATCAAGGGTCGTTGGATATTGTCTTCTGTCTGTCTTTTCAGACAAAAGACAGACAATGGATGAGAGGCAAAACGTCTTCAAGAAATTCAACTAAGTCCAGTTGCCTTTTTTTTTTTTACTACACTTTGGATACCATGACCTGGATGAATGAGAATCTTCACAGATATGACTGTAACTGTTTTAAAACAAGTATGTGTCTTTAACCTTGAGTTTAATGGAACATTTGTCACTGTTGACAGAGTTTATAAGTCCCAGACTCTCCACCAGTAAAACAGAACTGAAGAAGCCTCTTGGATGAGAGACGAAACGTCTTCAAGACATTCAACTAAGTCCAGTTGCCTTTTTTTTTTTTTTTACTACACTTTGGTTAGTTACAGTCATACATCCTTAATAGAGAACTACTGTTAGTTGATGAAAGTCTCAGTAACATGATACTGGAGGATGGGAACACAGTCATTAGTGTAAGTTAGTTTAAACAAGCATGGTGATGGTCTCTGCTGAGAGTGTGTGTAGTTGTGTTAAAGTGTCTGTGTATTAAATGTATATAGTAGCCTCAGTCCAGTGATGGTTGTTTTTTGACCTGAAACTGAGACAGAATCACTTTGTTTGTTTGTGTTTGTGTTTTTCCTTCCTGCTCCTCGTCTCAGAACATCCTTCACCGCTCGCTCCTCCTGGTTCCCAGGTGTTAGCTCGTGTTAAAGCAATGGTTGCAGGTTGTGGCTCCATTTATTTCATGAATGAGCTGAATTTCTCACTCAGGCGTGTGTTGGTTTTGTCTCTGCTTCTCTGCAGCCCAATGATCCAGTAACAAACATCTGTCAAGCAGCTGATAAACAGCTCTTCACTCTGGTGGAGTGGGCAAAGAGGATTCCACATTTCTCCGAGCTGCCGCTGGACGACCAGGTCATCCTTCTACGAGCAGGTGTGTAAGAAATACAGAGGAACAAATGCTCACACAGACGTCTCTGTCCAGTTATACCACATTAACACTGGACAAAACCCAGTTTAATCCCAGGTTTAAACTGGTTTTTAACCAGTGGAATCAACATTAACTCAAATGACTGGGGTTTTTCTCAAGATTTGTTAAGACCTGGTTCAGTTTTGGCACACTTTTTTTCTGGCCTTTGTCACAGTCTCAATCTCAATCCACCACCAGGGGAAAAAATGTTATTACACACTTAACGCTCAGACAAAAAGGGAAAAAAAAGAATCCATCTATCTTTTGTTATCATGTTATATATGATGGACACATTCATGATGGAGAGACGTCAGCAGAGAGAGGGAGAGAGGGAGAGAGGGAGAGAGGGAGGGACGTTACTGTGAAGAGCTTGTCTCTTCTCTCTCAGGTTTTCTATAAATAACCACTTTAGTTCTGCTGTATCACAGATAAAAGCACCGCTGCTCCACTCGTACTCCACTCAACTCTGAGGACGAGAGGAGACGAGACCAGAGGAGACAGTGTTGCTGGGCAGAACAGTTGAAGGAGCACTGTCACTGTGTGTGTGTGTGTGTGGCTGGTCTTCCTCGTGTTGTGGGGACCTAAATGTGTCTCCACACTCACATTATGGGGACTTGTCTTCCTTATGGGGACAAAAATCAAGTCCCCATAACGTAAATGACTCCATTTT
>JAFBJR010006583.1:2500-12703 GCA_016785285.1 Brachirus orientalis
ACACCAGCTGTGTGGACCAGGACGACGGGTTGCGGGCCGCCACACAGCGCAGGTCTGCCTCATGGTCCTGATTAGTCCGCTCCGTCTGGCTGTTGGACTGAGGATGATATCCAGGTGACAGACTGGCTTGCGCCCCCAACCCCCAGCAGAAGGCCCTCCAGACCTGGGAGGCGAATTGAGGGCCTCAATCCGAGACAAGGTCCAGTGGTATACCATGGAGTCGGTTCCCCACATCGTAATTTCTTTTGGCGAACGAGAGTCGTCTAGAGAAGAAGGCGCAGGGATGCAGCTTATTGTCCTTTGGGGAGCGTTGTGAAAGGACGGCTCCAAGTCCAGTATCGGACGCATCCACCTCCACCACAAACTGTAACTAGGGGTCAGGATGAGAAAGGATAGGAGCGGAAGTGAACAGGATTTTGAGGAGAGAGAAGGTGTTGAGATGGCCGTGTAGCGGCTGGATTTAAACAGGAGGCTTGAGGCAGAGGTTAGGTGCAGACCAACCAAGGTGTTTATTTCACCCACACAGAACACATTACAAAGAGTAGCCCATGGACCACATGGGTCCTGACAGTCTTCCTGTTAGATTGAGAATGCCAGTCTTATATAGCCTGCCATTGGCCACACCCTCGACCCACAACACAGTAAGGGGACGAACCAGCCTCCCCTTAACTTAACAATACATGAAACAACACAAATAAATAAGAATATAGTAACCCACATAAATAACAAACAGTTTTTTAAGTTGATTAACATGTATACATCAATTTAATACAGATATTTGTCCAACCTAACACCAGTTTAATAAATCCAAGCACCCCTACATCAATCATAAAATGGTGCCTCCCAGAACCTTTAAAATGGCGCCGAATACTTTGGTGACTCTTTTAGCCTGAACACCCTGAAAGAGAGGCCACAAGGTAAGTAACATTAAACATTACTGCACAAGTTTTACTACAGCTATGTTTTATGTCAAAATATTCAATAAGGACAAATGTTTCTCTTGCAGGGTCAGACTTCATCTCCTCAGCCACACAACAACCACATGTTAACCAAATAAACACTCCATCCACACCTGTGCCTTGTTCTTTTATACATTTGTGCTCAATTCATTCATCACACACACCAACAGAACAGTAATGAAAAGTATCTTCATTACAGAAGGCTTTTGCTGCAGAGGGGGGCCAGGAAAAGGGAATTTTGGAGGATGTAAAGGAGGTGAGTGGAGCAGCGACCTTGCTATAATTGCGAATAAAGCGTCGATAAAAATTTGCGAACCCCAAGAAACGCTGTAATTGTTTGCGTGTCGTAGGGGTCGGCCACTCGGCCACTGCCTTGATCTTTTCCGGGTCCGGACGGACCTGCCCTGGCTCAATAATGATACCCAGAAAGCTGATGGACTGAACGTGAAACTCACATTTTTCAGCTTTTACATAGAGGCGATTTTCTAGTAGACATTGCAGGACGGCGCGGACATGTTGAACATGTTCATCTAGGGAACGAGAGAAAATCAGTATATCGTCTAGGTAAACGAAGCTGAATTTATTAATCATGTCCCGGAGGACATCGTTAATCAATGCCTGATAGGTTGCAGGAGCATTCGTGAGCCCAAACGGCATCACCAGATATTTGAAGTGGCCGATTGGTGTTTTGAACGCGGTTTTCCATTCGTCCCCCTCTCTGATTTGTATCAGGTGGTAGGCACTTCGGAGGTCGAGTTTCGTAAACATAGCGCCGTGGTGCAAGGGTTCAAAGGCGGGATCTATGAGCAGAAGTGGGTATTTGTTTTTTGGAAATCAATACAAGGACGAAGAGAGTGGTCCTTCTTCTTAACAAAGAAGAAACCAGCTCCAAGCAGGGAGGACAAGGGACGGATGAGACCGGTGGCGAGTGATTCGTTGACATATGTTTCCATGGATTCATTTTCGGGATGAGACAGATTATATAAACGGCTAGACGGGAGTGGAGAACCTGGGAGGAGATCAATTTAACAATCATATGGGCGATGAGGTGGCAGAGACTGAGCCTGATGTTTACTGAACACCTCTCCAAGGTCATGGTAATGAGATGGAACCTTGGAGAGGTCAGGAGGTTCGGGAGGTGTAGATGATGAGGAGGAAACGGAGGTGCGAGCAGTGCGAAGGCAAGAGAGTGACAATTTATGCTCCAGGAAGAGACTGAGCAGGTGAACCAATCAAATTGTGGATTATGCAACTGTAACCAGGGAAACCCTAAAACCATTGGTGACTCAGGTGACGGGAAAAATGAAGAGGCTAATGGTTTCTGTATGATTTCCGGACAGTGTTAACATGAGGGGAGTAGTGTGGTGAGTAACAACAGTGAGTGGGCGACCATCGAGTGCATTTATGTGCAGAGGCGAGGTGAGTGGCACCAAGGGGATGTGAGCTTGTGATGCAAGAGTGGAATCAATAAAACTCTCGTCGGCGCCCGTGTCTACGAGTGCAGAGAGGGGGAGAGAATCGCGGTTCCAAGTGAGCACAGCCTGGAGGGACAAACAGGGACGAGGACTCGACTCAGACGAGCTTACTGGTGAGCCCGATCTTTTGGCCGAGTCGGGCACAAAGCAATCATGTGACCGGGTTTTCCACAGTACAAACACAGACCGGACTCGAGAAGATGCTGTCTCTGCTGCGCAGATAGCCGAGACCGACCAATCTGCATCAGCTCCTCGGGAGGATTCGAATGATTTGGTGTGCCACTCGAGTGTGTTCCAGGGGCTGTGGCCGGCTTCGGCACTCAAGAGCACGTTGTTTAATCCGATTTCCTAGGCGAATCGTCAAAGAGATGAGCGAGTCAAGATCGGCGGACTTGTCTTTAGCTGCGAACTCGTCTTTTAAAGGTTTGGATAGTCCATGAACAAATGCACCCTTAAGTGCAATGAAACATGCTGAACTGCGTATTCGGCCACAGATTGGGAGCCTTGTTTGGTGGTCTTTCAGGCGTTGGAAGTTGTGGTTCTCAGACAGGCGGAGAGGTGGAGGAAGCGGCCGGAGCGGTGGTGATCGGACCAGCAGAAACAGGAGGCTGAGGAGTGGAAAGGCGTGCTGAGATTTCTTGTATCTGAACAGTTAGTTGGGAAACACTATGCTGCAGTGCTTGCACGGAATCTAACATAGTTCTTAGAGTCATGCTGACCTAACAGCTGTCCATGGGATGATATGGCTTGTTTGAGGGGATCTAACCCTGCTGGGTCCATTTTTGGTCAGATCGTACTGTCACGGGCGAAGCTAGACTGGGCCCAGAAGCAGGCGAGGCAGAGACAATAAACATTTCTGTGATTTATTTACAATATTTATAGTGAAGCTTTGAGAGATTGAGCAGGTGTATGGAAGGGAAACAGGATAGAGGGGGCACTCACAGTCGGAAGAACTAGGGGCGAGTGTGCCGAAGCACAGCTGAGTCAGTGGTGACTGTGAGGAAGTGGGAGTGTGGTGGGTGTTACCAGTCTGTAGGAGGGGATGATGGTGTGTAAGTCCGGAGGTGGTGGAGAGCTGCAGCACAATGTCCGCTGGTGACGGTGAGTGAGCCCGGAAAGGGTGGAGGGCTGCCGGGCGAGGCGCGGCGATGACGGCGGGCGAGGCCGGAGACGGAGGAGAGCAGCCGGGCGATGTGCGCCGATGACTGCAGACGAGGCCGGAGAAGGTGGAGAGATCCAGATGGACCAGATGAGGACCAGGCGAAGAACACACTGCCGGAGTGATTCCAGGAAATCGCCGGCAGCGAACACATGGAGCATGGAAGGCGTGGAAGCGGCCAAACCAGGATTGCAGCCAGAAGACTCAGACTAGGAAACATCAAACGTAGGGAACGAAGCGGTCAGGTAAGTCTCTGTAGAGAGGACGATCTGACACTGGGGCAGCTGTGGAGATGTCTTTTAAACTGCCATCCTAATCAGCCGCAGCAGCGCTTAGTGCCAGGTGCAGCTGGTTGGGCAATCAGAGGCAGGGGCGGAGCAGAGTGCAGGTATGACAAGAAACATACATGGGGTTTTAAAGAGGAGATTCAGCGGAAAATCAATCAATCAAATCTGATGTTTTTTGGTGTGTCCCCGTGTACTTCCTGTATCTAAACATCACTAAAGTGTCACAATAAACACTTCAGCCACTTCTGACAAAGAAGGGCTTCTCTGTTTACCTGAGCTCGAACAAGTCCAGTTTAGTTACGCAACTAGCACACTTGCCGTGCAACGAACCCTCCTCCAACAGCTACTCCTGGTCATGGACGTGAACATTCAACCTGAAGAAGAAGAAGAAGAAGAAGAAGAAGAAGAAGAAGAAGAAGCACCACGGAGCAGTCAGTCAGCGGGTAGCTGGCCAATCACAAGAGACTCAGTGTTCTGGGGGGCGGGCATTAGCTCAGAAACAGAGTGTCTGTTCAGAGGCTGGCAGAGAGCAGCAATAATCTGGCTTAATCTGAAGAGACTATGAGGTTTTTGACCATAAATATTATTTAATTTATCTAAGTAGACATCAGTAATCTGGATTTTTGCTTCAAAAAGACCATTCTATGTGACCTTTCATGATGTTCCCTAAAGGAAGCATGGACAGAATGAAGACAGTCTCTAACCTGCTTCTAATGTGTCTGTCTTTAACCTGTCTTCAACCTGTCTGTCTTTATCCTGTTTAATCTGTCTGTCTTTATCCTGTCTTTTGTGTCTGTCTTTAACCTGTCTCTATCCTGTCTATCTTTAACCTGTCTATCTCACAGCGGTGTACTCGGTGGAGATAACCGTAGAGAGAGACAGACTGACGGGAGAAACTCGGGTTTTGTCCACTAACACTACACTTCCTGTTGACCTTTCTCAAGGGGTCAAAGTTTATGAGGACGAGCAGAAAGGTGAAGTTCTGATGCAGTAATGTCACCAGTGATGTCACAGCTGACATGACTGTAGAGCAGGCCTTCTGATCCTAGTTCTTCTGTCTCAGTGGTCCATGAGGTGAACGGTGAAGATGGTGTCCACCTGCTCAGCTGCTCTGAGGTTGATGAGCTCATCCACAAGGCCGATGAAGCATCCACGATGTCGCAGACTGTTGCTACAGTGGCCTCACTCTCAACTGCAGAGTTCCAGGCGGAGGCGGGGCCTGAGCTGCGGCCGTCGGAGTCTCAGGTCACGGTAGAGATCGTGGGGCTTGAGGCCAAACCTCCCACCGAGCTCGATGTGTCTGAGGCCAGCGTCGGGAAACCGGTCACCATGGTGTTCATGGGATACCAGAGTGTGGAAGATGAGGCGGAGACTAAGAGGGTGCTGGGGCTGCAGGGCACGGTGACAGCCGAGCTGGTCGTCATTGACGATCCCAACGGCACAACGTCCCCAGTATTAGGAGAGGCAAAAGAGGCTGGCAGCAGAGCAAAAACAGAAGCTCCGCCTCCTCTCGCCTCCTTTGCCTCACCACCAAGTGCCAAACCTCTAGCGTCCATGTTGGCAAACAATGGCGAGATGGTGGCAGGTGAGGGGGAGGGTGAGGGGACAGGTGAGAGGACAGGTGAGGGGACATGTGAGGAGACAAGAGTGGTGGAGGTAAAGAAGAAGAAACAGCCGTGCATGTGCTGCAGTATCATGTGATCCTGAAGGGGGCACCGCTTCACAGTATAATAATATATACTGTAAGTCATATTACAATAAAAATATACAATTAAAAAGAAGACATGAACTGAGCTCCACCCACTGCCCTCAAACCCGCCTCTAACATCATGATGTCACATCCTGCTTTCTGTCACTGGACTGCAAATATTTTATAAAACCTTTGTTCTGTTTGGCTCTGGATGTATCTGGTTAGGGTTAGCATCAGTATTAATGTTAGCATTAGTGTTAGCATAAGTGTTACTCTTCATCATAAGCATCAGTATTAGCCTTAGCTTCAGCAATAATGATAATATTTAAATGGACTTATTTATTATTGTCAGTATGTAAGTTAGTATCAGTGTTAGCATTATCTTTGGCATTAGCATCAGTATGAACCAGTGCTTTAACTGTTGTCTGTATCTGCTGCTGTTTTATAAAATAAATAAAAGTGAAAGAAATGGCAAAAGGTTAGTCCTTTCTTATCTGGTTATGTGGAGAATAATGAATAATTATTAATTATGATATTAAATAATGATTAAAATCAACAAACGCTCCTAACACAAAAATAAGATTAAAGGCTTTTATTGGTAGAAACAGACACAAAACTTTTTTCAAAGAAAGAGTTTGATATAAATACAGACCATTTATCATTTATCTTAACACAAGTGCCATATTTCTTGAATATTTATTACATAAAAATACTAGGTTTTATTTTGAAGGTCGCCGGAAGTAGCGTCACCTGAGACGTTTCTGGCGAAGAAACTGCAGAAGAAGCGCTAACGTGACGTTTGTGTGAAAAAGTGAAAGTTCCTTGTTGTGAGAGAAGATGGAGCCGGTGTCGGTGTCGGTGTCTGCGGCTTCAGAGCGTCACATCGACGGCAGCGTCTTGGAGGGAGTGAGTATCCCTATCCCCGCACAGTTAGCAGGCTAACGCCGCTGCTGGACTCACCGGTGTCCGTCTCTGTTTCCCGGTGTCACTTCTCCGCAGGGCGGACAGATCCTCAGAGTCTCCGCGGCGCTCAGTTGCATCACCGGCTCCGCCATCAAAATCAACAAAATCCGTGCCGGCAGGAGCACACCGGGTCTCAGGTGAGGGCAGCTAACAGGCTAACGCTAGCCTATTCATTCAAGTGGAGCGGTCTGCTAACAGAGTTAGCAGAGGTCCGAAGAGAACAATAAAGCTCTGAGGTCGGTCCGAACTAAAGCCCACTGAAGACATGTGAGACAGAACTGAGACAGAACTGAGACAAAACTGAGACAGAACTGAGACAGAACTGGGACAGAACTGGGACTCGGTGAGACAGAACTGGGACTCGGTGAGACAGAACTGAGACAGAACTGGGACTCGGTGACACAGAACTAGGACACAGTGAGACAGAACTGAGACTCGGTGAGACAGAACTGGGACACGGTGAGACAGAACTGAGACAGAACTGGGACTCAGTGAGACAGAACTGGGACACGGTGAGACAGAACTGAGACTCGGTGAGACAGAACTGGGACACGGTGAGACAGAACTGAGACTCAGTGAGACAGAACTGGGACACGGTGAGACAGAACTGAGACAGAACTGGGACTCAGTGAGACAGAACTGGGACACGGTGAGACAGAACTGGGACTCAGTGAGAACTGGGACACGGTGAGACAGAACTGGGACTCAGTGAGACAGAAATGGGACTCAGTGAGACAGAAATGGGACTCAGTGAAGTGAGACAGAACTGGGACTCAGTGAGACAGAACTGGAACGAACTGGAACTCGGTGAGACAGAAGTGGTGTTACAGACGCAGGTTACACCGGTACTTCATTCTTTCACACAGCAGCCGATCTTTGTTCCAGAAGAATCTGCAGCTGAATCCTCTTCACTGAACAGGTTTTAATGATTCAAGGTTTTACATTTAATTATAAATATGCGGAATTTACCAACAAACTGTCTGGACCTAAAACAAGTCTGATGTGTGTCTCTGCTTTAATGTGTAAACAAAAGTTCACATAGTGGTATTTATGACTGATTCTGTTTGTGTCTCAATTATCACAATTTGTCATATTTCACAGTGTTTTATAAAAATGAAGAAGAAGAAACTAAAAGTGCATGAAGTTCAGCAGCTCTGTCCTCGTGTGTGTGTGTGTGTGTGTTTAGACCTCAGCACCTCACAGGCCTGCAGCTCGTCTCAGGTCTGTGTTCTGGCAGTCTAGAGGGAGCCAGCATCGGCTCCACTGACATCAGTTTGACTCCAGGAAAGATCCAGTCTGGAACCCACACAGCTGACACACAGACAGCAGGGTGAGACCAAGCATCTGTCCGCATCACTGCTGCAGCATCCAGCAGAGACAACAACAAACACAGAGTTTAAGTCTACGATTTCACTCACTCTCCCACACCAAAGTCCATAGAGAAAATCAGTGATTTTAGCTCACAGGGACACAGGAGTTGTTGATCCACTGCTGCCTCCATCACTAAGTTCAAATGTCTTATTTTGTCACTTCAGTGTTTGAAATCCTTTGTTCAGATTTACGTCAGTGACACAAAGTGACCACACGAGGCAGCAGTAGACCAGCAGCTCCTGTGTCCCTGTGAGCTAAAATCACTGACTTTCTCTATGGACTTTGGTGTGGGAGAGTGAGTGGTTTACAGACTTCAGTTTCCTGTTGGAAAAGTCTGAGATAAAGATGTGGACATGTTCAGAATATATATATATATATATGTGTGTGTGTGTGTGTGTGTGTGTGTGTGTGTGTGTGTGTGTGTGTGTGTGGTTTTGTCTCACATTCATGTTTTCATGGAGGTTGAGGCTCTGAGTGTCAGGCTGGTTGTCAGCAGTAGGGGGCGCTCACAGCACAGACACCTTATACAGCCTCTCTCTCTGTCTCTCTCTCTCAGGAGTGTGTGTCTCCTGCTGCAGCTCGCTCTCCCCTGTGCTCTGTTTGCTGACTCATCCTCCCAGTTTTGTCTGAAGGGAGGAACCAACGCTGACATGGCTCCTCAGATTGATTACACTCTCAAGGTCTTTCTTTCTTTCTTTCTTTCTTTCTTTCTTTCTTTCTTTCTTTCTTTCTTTCTTTCTTTCTCTCACACACACAGTACCTTTGATCCATTTAAACTGTTACTCATGTTGCTCATGTCAGGTGACTTCCTGTCTGTTTTTCTTCTTCAGGTGTTTAAACCCATCGTGGAGAGGTTTGGCGTCCATTTTGACTGTGACGTCAGAATGAGGCAAGTGTCCAGTGGTTGACTGAGGAGACACAGTTGTGTGTGTTAGTTTTGGGTCATGTCCACTGATCATGATGTGTCAGTCATCACTGATGACCTCACTCATCTGCCCTTCCCCTGTTTGTGTGTGTGATTCAGAGGTTACTATCCCAGAGGAGGTGGTGAGGTCCAGGTGACGGTGAACCCGGTCAAAGAGCTGCAGCCCGTCGTCATGACGGAGAGAGGAAACATCGTCAGGATCCATGGCCGAGCGTTTGTTGCTGGAGTCCTGCCCTTCAAAGTAAACTCTCCATGTTTTCTACTGGATGATGTTGTTGTTTACTTGTTGTTGACCAGGGGCTAGAATTAAGATATCCAGAATATGTGAGAAAACCGGCCTTAACCTTCGCTACTGAGTTCATCCTGATTTAGTCAATTGCACAAACAGCAATCCAGGGTGAGAAGGTGGGGCTTGGTCAATCCAGATGTAACTTATCCTGGTAAGTTCACATTGATGTCGGATTCACAGATTCACTGATGAGGAAGTGGAGAAGACATGTGTCACCATCAAACAACAGGTTATAATGAAAACATGATACATGAAGAAAACAACACTTTTAATTTCTCTTTAAATAAGATCAGAGAAACAGTCTGGCTGAACTGTGGACAGACTGAATCCATATGAAGAATGAGATAAACTGTGACACGGTCCAGTGACCAATCGCAGGAGAGCAAACTGTGACACGGTCCAGTGACCAATCGCAGGAGAGCAAACTGTGTATATATATATATATATATATATATGTGTGTGTGTGTGTGTGTGTGTGTGTGTGTGTGTGTATGTATAAAGCACCTTTACAACCTATAATAATATGAACATCAGTCTTCATACAAGTGTAATGACTTCCAGAATTAAAATAACATTGAGTCACATGTGATCACTGTCATATTTGAATGCAGGTTAATAAAACAGGTAAAAACATAACCCATCCAGAAGATCATGAATAACATGTAAAACAACATAATGTAGAATAACATGTATTTCTGATCCGAGTAACATCTGACTGAACATATAAAGTCAACGACGACGTACATGTGAGCATTCAGAAAACCAGGTTTAATTAATCCTGATGCAAGCGTTCATAAAGCCAAGTTTAACTAATCCTGACGGGAGCGTTCACAAAACCAGGTTTATCTAATCCTGACTTGAGCGTTCACAAAACCAGGTTTAACTAATCCTGACTCGAGCGTTCACAAAACCTGGTTTAACTAATCCTAACTTGAGCGTTCACAAAACCAGGTTTAACTAATCCTAACTTGAGCGTTCACAAAGCCAGGTTTAACTAATCCTGACGTGAGCGTTCACAAAGCCAGTGCTGGTGTACTGTTGTTGACTTTGTTTATCCTTTGTTGTTGACTTGTACTGTTGTTGTT
>JAFBJR010007248.1:6351-16621 GCA_016785285.1 Brachirus orientalis
ATGGGAGGCAGAGCCTTTAGTTACCAGGCTCCTCTCCTGTGGAACCAACTGCCAATGTCGGTTCGGGAGGCAGACACTGTCTCTGTATTTAAAGTCAGACTTAAAACCTTCCTTTTTGATAAAGCTTATAGTTAGAGCTGGCTCAGGGAAACCTGAACCATCTCTTAGTTATGCTGCTATAGACCTAGACTGCTGGGGGATTTCCTGTGGTGCACTCACACTCACTCACTCTCTCACACTCAGGGTATGAATGTGACTTAATTATGTGTCATTAACCTTTTTTTCCTCCCTTCCCAAGTCTATGTCTCTCCCTCTGTCCTCATCTTGCAGGCTGCAGGATCCAGATCCAGTTTTGATGATGTTATTATTATTATTATCAGTAACAATAATACTGCTGTCATTATTACTGTGCTCTGATTAAAGTTCATCAGTATAATTTCTTATCAATAATCTCTGCTGCTGCTTGTATAAATGACACTGTAGTTCTATTAACATGACATAAGTCCATCTGTCTTCTGTCCCTCTGTCTTCTGTCCATCTGTCTTCTGTCCCTCTGTCTTCTGTCCCTCTGTCTTCTGTCCCTCTGTCTTCTGTCCCTCTGTCTTCTGTCCCACATCTTTGACATGGGCGGAGTTGGGGGGGGGGGGCCCTGGACCCCCCCGAAATCTGATTGGCTCCCCCCGGGGGCCCCCCCCCCCCCCCCCCCCAAAGATAATTGACATGTTACCGAGAAAAGCCAGTTGCATTTTATGGTCTGTGACTGCTAGGTCCCTCCTGTACAGTA
Source organism: Brachirus orientalis (assembly GCA_016785285.1). Classification (NCBI taxonomy): domain Eukaryota; kingdom Metazoa; phylum Chordata; class Actinopteri; order Pleuronectiformes; family Soleidae; genus Brachirus; species Brachirus orientalis. The sequence goes on from JAFBJR010007248.1 coordinate 7,136, forward strand.
GATGGCGCGATGCAGGCTACCACAATCCACTTTACAATTAGAAGACATGGGAAAAGAAGAAAAAGAAGAAGAAGGACCCGTTGAGGAAACAGAAAAGGCAGCGCGCTCCTTGTGAAAACTCAGCCAGAGATGGATTTTCTTCTGGATTTTAAGACTGACCTATATCGGTGAGTGCACGACCGCAGTTTATGCCAAAATAAGTTCATGAGTTCAATAAATTTGGTCTGTGGATCTTCTGACCAATCGATTTTTGTTTCATAAATCAGAATGATTTGGCAATAGAAAAGGTGAAAACGCAGATCTAGTCGAAAGTGAACACAGAGGGCTCCGTCTCCAAATTAAGTTTTTTGTTTTTGTGCCTTCCGCACTTTCTTTCTTCATAAACACTGACATCTTTTGCGTCATTTGTGGAGGCTAACCGCGGATCACAGAGAGACAGTAGGTATGTGTGATGATGTGAGCAGGAAACAAATCTGTGGACCCCTGGAATAGACTTGGCCCCCCCTGGCCCCCCTAGGATAAAAGTCTAGCTCCGCCACTGATCTTTGAGTCTGGTTCTGTCACAGATTTTCTCTCCACTGCCCCCTAGTGTTTGTCCATTGTGTGAACTGTTGGCTTTCTGTTCTCTCTGTCATATTGTAAAGGTTTTGGCCTTACTATGTACAGAGCCCTGAGATAATGTATGTTGTGATATTTTCAAAATAAAAGTCTCAGCATAAACCTGTTGGTTAAGTAAATGTTTAACTGATTTAACAAATGACGGGTTTTAGTTTTTGTTACATGTTTGCTTGTTTAGACATTTCCTCACTTGTCTTCAGTGTTTCGCAACTGCGGCTCGTGAAGGTTCAGTGGGCGTGGCCTGTTGCTTCACTGTCAACCACGGACTCCGAGGAAAAGATGTCGGCGCTGCTGCTGCTCCTTCTCGGCCTCGGCCTCCTGCTCTTCGGCCTCCTCGGCTACAGGACCAGGTGAGTGTGTCACACGCACGCACACGCGCGCGCGCACACACACACACGGGCGGCCTCAGTCACGTCCGCTGGCACAACGCAGCGTCTGTTTAAAGGAGCAGTTCGCACTTTTCTGCTGGAGTGCGTCACTTCCTGATGCTTCTGCATTTCTAACATTTACATCAAAACACTGAAACTATGTAACAACAACTCAGAGACGGTTCACAGACAGACTGAGACCAGGGCCAGGGCAAGACTGAGACCAGGGCCAGGGCCAGGGCCAGGGCCAGGGCCAGGGCAAGACTGAGGCCAGGGCCAGGGCCAGGGCCAGGGCCAGGGCCAGGGCAAGACTGAGACCAGGGCCAGAGCAAGACTGAGACCAGGGCCAGGACCAGGGCCCGACTGAGACCACAGGGACAGTCACAGACAGCTGGTTCTCATCTCATTGTCAATGGCTCTACAGGACAGTGGTGTCAGTAAAAATCATACTGATATAAATGATTATAAAGGATCATTAGTAACTGAGGTTAAACTGTTAAACGGCATAAGTTTAACTTTGACACTTTTCCTGAACTGTAGAAAATCTGAGGAATAAAGTCACTAAATGTTAAATAAAATAGTTATTTGTAAATAATTTAAATTCAGTGAGTGGCGCAGTAATGACCAAATAATCTGTGCTGTCATTAAGCAAAGTCACAAGTTCAACCTTCAATTCTAGACAGTAATTTCCATGAATGATTGCCTTCACTTGTTCCTCATTATTGTTGTTATTGTGTAAGTGTGTAAGTGACAACAGGTGGCAGAACAACAAACGCAGCTTTAATTCTTTAGCCACACGTCGTTTTCAGGTTCAGCTGATCTGAGGACGTTTCAGACGCCACATTATTACAAGTCTTGTTTTTCAAATATACTTTATGAATTTTACATAACCAAACAAAACAACAAACAAACAAAAGCACAGATATTGAGTAAGAGAAACAAATCAATTTACATACCACTAAATTACATCATGTAGCCTACATACTTATTTACATCAGTGTGATGCCCAAGGAAATAAGTAAATGAACAGATAAAAAAATACTTATGACCTACTGTGAAAGACAGAGTTTCTGTAGCAAGATGAAAATATCCTCAGGAAGGTCATCAAGTAAAGATTGATTGGTGTTACCCTTTAATGTAGCACTAAAGTGTTCCATAGGAAAAACCTTGAATATTTCTCTGTACCACTGTGTGACCGAGGGGGACGACCTGAGTCTTCATTTCACTGTTCACTCACTCTCCCACACCAAAGTCCATAGAGAAAACCAGTGATTTTAGCTCACAGGGACACAGGAGCTGCTGGTCTACTGCTGCCTCCATCACTGAGTTCTAATGTCTTATTTTGTGACTTCGGTTTTTAAAATCCTTTATTTAGATTTCAATCAATGACACAAAGTGACCACACGAGGCAGCAGTAGACCAGCAGTGACACAAAGTGACCACACGAGGCAGCAGTAGACCAGCAGCTCCTGTGTCCCTGTGAGCTAAAATCACTGGTTTTCTCTATGGACTTTGGTGTGGGAGAGTGAGTGGTTTACAAACTTCACTTTCCTGTTGGAAAAGTCTGTCTGACAGTGAGATAAAGACGTGAACATGTTCTGAGGGACAGTGAAGTAGAGACACAGAGGGACAGAGTTTAATTACAGCTGTAATAAACAATGAATACAATCAAAACAGAGACAGTCAAAGACACAGAGACAAGTTTTGGCTTGTGTTTTAGTGTGGATGATGTCAGGGGGCGTGGTTTCATCTGATGTAATGGCGGTGTTTTTCTGTGTTTCACAGACGAGATGCTGAACCTCCATTGATTGACAGCTGGATCCCGTATTTAGGAAAAGCTCTGGAATATCAAGTAGATTGCAAGAAGTTTCTGGAAGAGCAGTATAAGAAACATGGAGACGTGTTCACGGTGCATCTCGCTGGTCAGTGTTTAAACTCCGCCCACTCCTCTGTCCAGATATGTCTCACTTACTGATGGTGACACAGAGATTTTTGCAATTGATTGACTGATTGGTTGTGCTCCCCCTGCAGGTCGGTACATAACCTTCGTCATGAATCCTTTACTGTACCCGTACATCATAAAACAAGACACTCAGCTGAATTTCCACGAATTCTCCGACCAGATTTCCTCCTTTGCGTTCGGATACACTCCGCTCTCCCACTGCAACATTCCCGGCCTGGAGGAAGAGATTCAACGAGGCTTCCAGTTACTGAAGGGAGAAAGCCTGGGCTCCATATTAGAGGCCATGAGTTCTAACCTCATGCAGGTGCTGCGTCAGGATCACCTGGGGGCGGGGCCTGCGGAGGCAGGTGGCTGGAGAAGCGCCAAATTGTTTGAGTTCTGCGACTCCATCATTTTTGAAACGGTGGTCCTCACGATGTTCGGGAAGCCGACGAGCGCCGATTACCGTAGTGACCTCCAGACGCTGAGAATCGACTTCCAAAAGTTTGACAAAGTGTTCCCACTGCTGGTGGCACATGTTCCCCTGTGGCTGCTGGGAAAAACCAAAGCCATCCGTGAAAAGTTCATTAAGTACCTTCTGCCGCAGAGAATGAAGTCGTGGTCCAACTCCATGTACTTCACGCAGAGACGAGTGGAGGTGTTTGACCGCTGCGACACCATGAAGGACCTGGAAAAAGCAGGTATGTGTCATCACCTGTTTATCGCAGGTTCTGCTAAAATATAAGCTAACATCTTAACTTCAGGTCAGTTGTCGCTAAGTGCAAACTGTGTAAAGTGTATGATAACATAAGTGAAACCTTGGATATTGATCAAAAATGTTTACAGTGTCTTTTTTGGAGAAATTATAGTGGTTAGCCCTGGTTAGCAACTGGTGGCTCTGTGAGTTTGTTTCCACTGTGTCTTCTCCGCTCACTGTGAGTGTTTTATCGCAGTGATCCACCTCTGACGTCCTCACTGGTCATATGTTAGCCAGCATTAGCCTATGTTCGCCTATGTAAGCCAGTGTCAGCTGACGTTAGCCAATGCCACTCAACGTTAGCCAGTGTTACCCATCTAAAACCAGTGTTAGCCGATGTCAGCCAGTGTTAGCCTATATTCGCTAGTGTTAGCCTATGTTAGCCAGCATTAGCTAATATTAGCCATTTTTATTCTTTGTTAGCCAGCATTAGCCTGCACATTAGCCCATGTTAGCCACTGTTAACCAATGTTAGCCAGCATTAGCTTGTCCCCAACTGTTTCACAGGTATCCACCATCTTCACTGACCACTTACTTGTCATGTTATCTAGATGAAATGCTGCTGGTTATTTATACTCTGTGGACATAAACAGCGCCACCTGCTGCTCCCACATCATCAGTTCTATAAAAACCAGCAGAGCTCCAGTCTTTAGATCTCGTGTTTCTCCTCAGCTCATCACTTTGCCGTTTTATGGGCGTCTGTGGCGAACACCGTCCCAGCCACCTTCTGGACCCTTTACAATGTGATAAGTGACCCGAACTTAGTGCAGACGATTCGTGAGGAGATGCGTGATGTTCTGGGACTGAGTGAAGACCAGGTCAGCAGCAGCAGCAGCAGCAGCAGCAGCAGCAGCAGCAGCAGCAGCAGCAGCAGCAGCAGCAGCAGCAGCAGCAGCAGCAGCAGCAGCAGCAGCAGCAGCAGCAGCAGCAGCAGCAGCAGCAGCAGCAGCAGCAGCAGCAGCAGCAGCAGCAGCAGCAGCAGCAGCAGCAGCAGCAGCAGCAGCAGCAGCAGCAGCAGCAGCAGCAGCAGCAGCAGCAGCAGCAGCAGCAGCAGCAGCAGCAGCAGCAGCAGCAGCAGCAGCAGCAGCAGCAGCAGCAGCAGCAGCAGCAGCAGCAGCAGCAGCAGCAGCAGCAGCAGCAGCAGCAGCAGCAGCAGCAGCAGCAGCAGCAGCAGCAGCAGCAGCAGCAGCAGCAGCAGCAGCAGCAGCAGCAGCAGCAGCAGCAGCAGCAGCAGCAGCAGCAGCAGCAGCAGCAGCAGCAGCAGCAGCAGCAGCAGCAGCAGCAGCAGCAGCAGCAGCAGCAGCAGCAGCAGCAGCAGCAGCAGCAGCAGCAGCAGCAGCAGCAGCAGCAGCAGCAGCAGCAGCAGCAGCAGCAGCAGCAGCAGCAGCAGCAGCAGCAGCAGCAGCAGCAGCAGCAGCAGCAGCAGCAGCAGCAGCACAGGCCTGTCACTGACCAGGGAGCAGCTGGACAAACTCCTTTGTATGGGTACGTGACGTCCACCGTCACCCTGTGTGTCTTTGTGACCACACACACACATTAACCACAGATCTGACTCCGCCCCCACAGACGGCTCCATCTCCGAGAGTCTTCGTATGTCCACGTCCTCCATCACGTCCCGTGTGGCTTTAGCAGACATGAAGGTTCAGCTGGACGAGCGGCGCTGGTTTAACGTAAGGAAAGGAGACATTGTGTCCCTGTTCCCTCAGAGTCTGCACATGGACCCCGAGATTTACGAAGATCCCGAGGTACCGATCAATAAACTCTGTAGTCGTTGTCCTCACTGCTACTCTTGTCATTCACAACAGATCTGATAAAAGTGGTTGTAATGTGTTATCAGTGCTGTGAGCGCCCCCTGCTGGAGAGAACCAGTCTGAGACACAGACCCTCACTCTCAGTGAGAACATCTACATTCAGAACATGTTCACATCTTTTTGTGATCGTATCTTGAGATGCAACCACAAAATGGCTGCCATCAGAGACATAAGGAAAAATAGAATTTAACCTCTTAACGAAAGACTGGTGTAATAAAATCTACGTCAGTTTAAGTCTACAACATCTTCAGAACACGTTCACGTCTTTATCTCACTGTTAGACAGACTTTTCCAACAGGAAACTCAAGTTTGTAAACCACTCACTCTCCCACACCAAAGTCCATACAGAAAATCAGTTATTTTAGCTCACAGGGACACAGGAGCTGCTGGTCTACTGCTGCCTCCATCACTAAGTTCAAATGACTTATTTTGTCAATTCGGCTTTTAAAATCCTTCATTAAGATTCACGTCAGTGACACAAAGTGACCACACGAGGCAGCAGTAGACCAGGAGCTCCTGTGTCCCTGTGAGCTAAAATCACTGATTTTCTGTATGGACTTTGGTGTGGGAGAGCGAGTGGTTTACAAACTTCACTTTCCTGCTTATAGAAGATCATTTACAAAACACTGAACTAACTTTTTATCAATTTTTAAAGATGTTAACAGTTATTTTTATTTGTCAAAAATGTAACAGGATAAAATCAATACAAACATGTTTGACAGGAAGTGAGGTAACATATTTGAATATGACATATGTTAATAATATAAATAATATCAATATGGAGAACTGTGACTGATTCAAACCTGCTTCTTGTTGTTTGTGTCAGACGTTCAAGTTCGACCGGTTCCTTAAAAACGGCAAAAAGAAGACCGACTTCTTCAAAGGTGGTCAGAAGCTGAAGCACTTCCTGTTACCGTTTGGCTACGGCACATCCAGGTGTCCTGGTCAGTACATGGCCACTTACCTGATCAAGCTGCTGCTGTGTATGCTGCTGCTGCACTTTGACCTCCAGGTGGAGCAGGGTGATTCCAGACCAGCTGTGGACACCACCAGAGCCGGACTGGGGATCCTGCGGCCCAAGAGTGACGTACGCTTCCAGTACAGACTGAGGACACGCCCACCTCAGTGATGGACGTGTGGGTCTGTCCACAGTGTCAGATTTTGTTGGTGCCGCGATCTGAATATCCATCAGCATTGTGTCTTAACAAATATACATTTAAGACTTCGTTCCAGACAAACGTTCCCTGCTCACTGGCTGTCCTTTGACCTTTCACCCACCTTCAGACCTTTGCTGTGGCCTCCTAACCACACCTACAGACCTCCTCCCTGGCGCTGTCCCACAGGTAACACGGACTGAGAAACCACTCCCCCTGATGAAAATACAAACGACTATTCCATTTCACAGAATTCAGAGTCCTTGTCTCAAAGAAAAGAGAGCAAAACCTTTCTGGTGTCTTGCAAATAAAACTTTCCAGATGCTATTTTATTGGAGAATCGTTGGCACATTATGCATTGATGCTGTTTGTTCATTTTGCCTCAATAAACGGCTTCCTTCCAATCTTTTGCTTGAATCCATTCATTTTCTAAAAGAAATCTTTGGGAGGTTTTGTCCACCCAACTCTGTCACAGGTTTATGACACAGTGGGACACGTCCACATTGACGCTGCAAATTTGAATCCATGACTAATTTACTCACCTATTTTTTAAGTGATTCATGACTTTGAGTGTTTTGTTTATAATTCAAACCAATTTCTGTGATTTTCAGCTTCTTAAATATGAATATTTTCTAGTTTGTTTGCTCCAAATAACAAACAAATAATTAAAAGTGAATTATTTTATTTTAGTTTGTGGACAAGACGTTTGAGAACATCATCATTTCCAGGTTTTACAAACACTGATTGATATTTTATGACATTTTATGAGCCAAACAAATCATCAATTAAAAGAGAAATAATGGACAGATTACTGTAAAACAAATAAATATGGGTAAGTTCTGTCAACACAGTTGAGTATAAAAGATTCATGTCATTACAAATACAACAGTGAAATGAACGAAGCAACTTTCTGTCAGTGACATCACTTCCTGTTAACGTGGTATCATTAAATCTTCTCCAAACACTCTTATTTTGAAATTTTGAAGCTTATATTAACCAGAACGTTGTTCTTTTTTGTTTGTTTGTTTGTTTTTTTCACCTCCTGACCAGACCAGATCCTCTCTGACCCCGGGTCATGAGGCTTCTGTTTTAAACCAAGCTTTGCCTGGAAACAGTTAGCCTAGCATTGTAGCATCACAGCATTTAAACATTTCCTGACTCTTGGCTGTTTATTTTTAGTTTCTCTGTTTTGCTATACAAATAAAATTAAACTGAAATGTAATTGTTTGTGTGTTTGTTTATTTTCTGGTACACACACAACAACAACAACAACCATGTGTATTAGCTCGAAGGCTCGTCACTGAGCTGCTTAACTGAGGATGTTTATGTAGCCTGTATATGAACATTTGAACCTTAACTAGGTTTAACTCTAAACCTGAAGTAAACAACTTTCCAAAATGAATTTACAAAACATAAAACACTTTTACAATTACCAAAACAAATGTACAAAAGTTGAAACAAATGTACAAATCCACAGTCCTTGCAGAAGGACGTGTACTAAATGCTGCCAGTGACCTGGAACCCGGTTAACACACATAATGTTTAACATACTATTTAACGTAATAATGTACATTTGTTTCAACTTTTGTACATTTGTTTTGGGGTTTGTAACAGTGTTGGACATTCCGGCCACCGTACGTGTAACTTAGGTTTAACAGGTTAACTAGTTAGCTGGATTCCTGAGGACGTGTATCTAACCGGTATTCGGACATTTTAGCACTTATGCTAGCACTTACGTGGTGTTTGTTACACACAAACATGTACGACTGGCAGCCATCTTACATCCCAAGTGTGCCAGAGTCCGGCAGGACACTGACGGACGGTGGTGTTGTCCACACTGTCCAGCCTGCAACACACACCGTTTTCACAATAAAAGTCTCAGTTTACGTTTGAGCAGTGAAGCTCCTCCTCCTCACGTCGGTTCACGTAACGTATTGTGTTACTTCCTGTTGTCACTGGTGTTACGTTGTGTGTTTCTCCTGCTGGAAAACTTAATCTAAAGTCACAATCTAGTCTCTGAACTAGCATTTGTTTTTAAGCGTTTATTGCTTTAAGCTTCTGTTAGCGACACTTTCGTTCAGCTCTATCTCTCACGTACATTCACGCTCTGTGGTTTTCCTAGCTTAGCAGTTAGCTTAGCAATTAGCCTAGCAGCGATGGCTTCTCTCTCTCCTGTGTTGTGTGCCACATGTTTAGTTACTCCTCTGCCTCCTTTAGCGATAACGGTACCTGTAATAAATGTAGCTTGTTTGCCAGGATGGAGGCAAGACTTTGCGAGTTAGAAACCCGGCTCCGCACCATAGAAGCTACATCACTTAGCCAGTCATAGCGATAGCATTAGCATTAGCTCCCTCAGCAGCTCCCGTGCGTAGTGCTGAACAGAAAAGCCCGGTTCACCACCAACCACTTGACACTTCCAACAAGTTTTCCCCACTCAGCGACACACAGGCTGAGAAGCAAACTCTGCTCATTGGTGACTCTGTTTTACGGAATGTGAAAGTAGCGACGCCAGCGACCATAGTCAGGTGTTTTCCCGGGGCCAGTGCAGCGACATAGAGTCCTATCTGAAACTGCTGGCTAAAGATAATCGTAAATTCACTAAAGTTACCATTCATGTCGGCCGTAATGACACCCGATGACAAAGATTAATGTTAAATCTGTGTGTAGGTACGCTAAGTCAATGTGGGACACCGTCATTTTCTCTGGACCTCTTCCTAATGTGACCAGTGATGACATGTATAGCCGCATGTCGTCATTCAATCGCTGGCTGTCTCGGTGGTGTCAAGAAAACATTACTTTCATAGATAACTGGCTTTGTTTCTGGGGAAAACCTGGT
>JAFBJR010008829.1:0-10129 GCA_016785285.1 Brachirus orientalis
GTTATGGAAATTTCATGTGTTCCCGGATGAGAGAGAGAGTTTTGAGAGTCCACCAGGTGTACTTTTATTCTGTAGAAGGAATAGGTTTACAGAGCACAAGGTGGTCTGCTAGGAGTTCAAAATGGTGGAGTGAATCACAGCTTCTTATAGACAAAAAAGGCTACACACGGAGGTGGCAAAAGTAATCAAGTCATGGGAAAAAGAGAGAAGTTTTTAGGGAGGCGGCAATTGTCCAAGGTCACCCCTGTATATCATATCGGTTATAATGAAACAGTTGCCTGGTTGTGAGATGAAGAGTAAATTTGTTACCATTTACACTGACTCAAGGTACTAAGGGTTTTTCACTCTATGCCAGAGAGATATATTCCACTTCGTCAAAAGTTTGACCCCATCTTGACAGTTTTACGACTTTGACCCCAGGTGTTACGTAACCCACCCCCCTGGTGTTATGTAAACCCCCCCCGGCGGTCACGTGAGACACACACACCCCACTCACCGGTGTCACGCACACACACCACACACACGCACACACCCCACTTACTGGTGTCACACATGCACACACCCCACTTACTGGTGTCACACAAACACACACACCCACCCCACTGGTGTCACACACACACACACACACATGATATGAGAAACAAGCAATGAGCGAAAGGTTTGCACACACACACATTTAGCATTGGAATGCATGACTTTAGTCTATTTTAGGCCTTCTATGGTGTTTCATTGATCTTTTCTAAGATTACAGCTGAATATGGAGTGCATATGAAGTGTATACATGAAATAACTTGCCATGATCTCTCCCTCTGTGTGAAGATAAACATTCTATAGTTTTTCTGTCTGCATGAAGAATAAGCATACAATTGTATTTATGACCTCTCTTGGAGGAGTGGCAGGAGATTTTGCTGAATTTTCTGCCTGTCTAGGAGAAGAGGGAACTACAATTTGGACGATTCGGCTTGAAGATTTGACATAAGAAATGCATCTCAAACTCACTAGTTTCTTTGAACAAAGTCCTAATTATTCAAGTCAAGATGAGTTGCGGCTCTTTTCAAGCAGCCACAGAACAACTTTGGCAGCCGTGGAAAAGTCACATGGCCAACAACTTCTGAAAGATACAAGTTTTCTGCTGCACTCGTATAGCATTGCTATTAATATAGCTTTCTGCTAAGCTGGTATTTTTACTATTTTACTACTATTTTAGAAACTTGTTAACACGTCATATGTAATTTTTAAAACAATGTTTTTCCTGTGTTATAAGACATTTTGGGTGCTTTTGGGGTGTTGTATCTCTCTGGGTTTTTGTTTTGTATTCTACATTGAATCTTTTTCATTTCTTAAAGTGACTTCTGACGAGTATGAGGATATTCGGCTCACACAGTCAGATCACGGTGGGTTTAATATTTGCTCTTTTTCAGTAAACTGATGAGATTAAATTTTTTTTATTATTTTATTCTCCTTGTTTCCAAACTATACATAGATTTTCTAAAAGGGGCAGACTGCCTTGCAGGCTGTTAGAAATCCGTCTGCCACTCCTAGCACTGATCCATCAAAGAGTCGTCCTCGGGCAGATCGTCTACGCTTAGGACGATGCAATCGTCCTACTTACTCAGAATCTGCCGGCACTACAAGTGGAGCATTGGGTAAGTCGCAAAACTTTCTTTAAAAAAAAAAGACCTCTGAAAGGCTGACGTTTGGATTTTTATGATGTTTTATACAGAGCCCGGGCTTGCAGTCTCTCGTCTCGGGAGGCCTGTGACAGAGCAACCTAGGCCAAAAAAACCTTGCGTCCAATTTATCAAGGTAGGCAATGTTTTCTAAATATAAAATGATCTTTTTTAAAAAAAATAATAATAATTTATTTAATTGTCTTGTGAATTAATTTTTTTTCAGCTGCGGAACAACAGCAGCTGGAAGTCCAAAAAGATCTTGGTGGCAGAGACTCAGCAGATGCAACAGCTGCTGCTGGACACAAAGTGCAGCCTATCGATAGAAACTCAGCAGAGACACTATCTGCTGGACACAAAGTGCAGCCGGAAGCCCAAGAAGATCTTGGTGGCAGAGAAGCAGCGGGGCAAGGAGACGACTCACACCCACTGATCGCAGACAGCAACCTTGAGAGACTGGAAATGTTCGAGCTGTTTCAGCAAGTGTTGACCTCTGTGTTGGCTTTCTGTAAAAAGCTCTAAAAGTGTTTAAAAAAGGAGTGAAAAATGGATGAAGGAAACTTTTTAGAGTCTTTTGTTCTGTCTGATTTAGAGCTAGTGGTTGAGCAATTGAATCAAATCTCCCTACCTCCTCCCGTAGATGTAGCCGATGCTAATGTATGTGAAAATACCTCAGCAGCTGAACCGTCATCATTGACTGCTGATACCTTTTTTCAACCTTTAGAAGACGCTCTGTCGCGTCTAAATCAGAACCCATCCTTCTCTGACTTTGAACATTATTTTCAGCCTTTAGAACTGGCTCTCCTGCAGATTGACCAGACCCCATCCTCCTCTCCCTACACACCCCCCCCCCTTTCAACTCCCCCTGCTTCTGCTCAGAGTCAAATGAAAACCAAGTGTCACCTCCTCCTACTCCTCCCACCTCTGTCCCACATCATCCGGCTTCATTTCAAATTCCAAATTTAGAGGAAGCCAGTAGAAATGTCCAATATGCAGGAAACGTGAGAGGTCAGGTTGATTCATCCCCCAGGCCGTCCGCCTCCTCCACCTCCTCCAACATGGCGACCGTGTCCCGTGACCGGTTCAACAATCTGGAGCTGAGACGAGTGTTCATCGTTCCCCCTGCCAGAGACATACCAGATCTTGCTCAGTTTTATGATGATGTGATGTTGATCCTCAGCGATATGGCTGATGCGTCAGAGCACAGGCTAGGCGTAATGATGTGATACAGCTAGAGCTGATAGGTGAGAATGTTCAGAATCATGTCTCTTTGGCTGTGGAGGATGAGGACGGTGATGCTATCCTACCTGCTTTTGAAGCGGAGCGGTTGGTGCAATCCAACGGTGAGATAGCATCAGATGCTAGGCTAGAATTAGTGGTTCAGGTTGTGCATGATCCTAGAGGGGGTGTGAAACGCAAGCTGGAAAAAACTTTAGACTGTGAAATAATACGTATTAAAAGACAGCATCTGTACATGGTAGACAACAGGAATGATCACCTCTGCTTTGCCATCAACTTGGCCCATGTGTTCGATCCTTTAGTCACAGATAATCAGGCCTTAGAACGAGGGAGAGAGTTGCAGAGACTCGACGGTCTGAGCGATCAGACCCCCGTCATCTTTACTGATGTGCGCAAATTTGAAAAAATTCTGAACTGCAAAATAGTAATTTTTTACAGAAGCCCAGACCGGCAACCGCTCTCTCAATTTCAGACAACTTTTGCCGATAGATCTGATCCTCTATTTCTCTTTTTATTCTAGAACCATTATTACGGTATAAAAAATCTCAAAGCCTTTCTCGGGGTTCCGTACGTCTGTCATTACTGCTACAAAAGCTACACGAAACCCTGCGCGCTGTCAGGGTCCAGTTTCCCCTGCTTCCTGTCCTTATTGTGATAGTCCTTTTTCCTGTGCAACCTTGTCTTTATTTTGTGATTTCAGGAGACTTGACCAGCTGGGCGGAGCTCCTCCTCACACACCTGCTGCGCATTTCCCTGATTTCCACCCCGGTCTTTATCAGCTGGTTTCTCCCTGCAGCAGGTGTCAGCGCGTCACACATGTAACCCGTTACCCCGGGAGATACTCGCCCAGCCAGCCTGTCAGTCTCCTCGCCTTTTGTTTTTCCTTAGTTGGCTCATCTCTTTCAGTTTTTGTACCAATGCAAAGGTCACTGCTCCGTTTGTAATGACCCTGATTGCACTAAGCAGGAGCTCAAACTTGTAGCATGCCGTGACTGTAACAGGACGTGCCGTACGGCGTTGTTTGACAGACACAAAGAGCCTAGAGAAAGATCTTTGGGTGAAACAAATAGCAGTATATGTGAAACAATAAAACAATGTTTGTCGTTCAGCAGAACGTGCACAAAGCTTTTCTTGTCTGCACCAAAACGTTGAGTGGTGTGCGGTGGTCGTCTTATGGTTTGAACTGCGTCAGGGACTTTCTCTTGCATTTGTTAAAATAACTGTGAAATACAGTACTGCACACATTCTGTTTCAGCACACATTCTGTTTAGTTAAATATTGTACTGCACTCACATTCTACTTCAAGGACACAGACCAACGGAATTTTCTAATTGAGAGACACTGTTCTTACTCCTATCACTCCCGCACAGATAAGACACTGTCCTTGTTCTCATCACTCCAGCACACTCTGTGATAACTGCCCACACATCCTGATATAATTGCAAATCAACTTTATTAAAATAACTCCATATATGGGCAGTCGGGAGTGGCGATGGCAACACATATATTCCTTTACTGTTCTTTGTTCTGGGTCTGTTTTCCCTGACTCCTAGAGAGGGAGACACGATCCCATTGAGGTGACCTGTCTGTCGGACCACAGAGATCTCTGTAAGTTTGTGCACAAATAAATTGTATCTGTTGAAACTTTCATTCCATTGTTGTGCTTAGGAGTCTCTAGTATTAACCAAAGGTTTTTCCTGTTTATCTCTGATCACGCACCATGGGCGGTTGGGCCCCGCGGGTCCTGGAGGACCCCAAAACCCAACACATTTCAGGAGTCCAATATACCAGGGCAGTGTGTTTGTGGCTCACAATGCTAAAGGTTTTGACAGCTATCTGATCAATTTGTGCTCTTTATCCTGGATGTTAATGCCTATTATTTCTTTGTTTTGTCTTATATATTGGGTTAATGGTTCTAAATATAATGCAAATAAAAGTGGTGAACATGTACATCTTTGCCTTGGACCCCTTTCCAGGTTAATATTATTTGATAAACTGCAGTTTATCTTAATTCTAGCATTAGGTTTATTACATAATGCTTGTATTGTTTTAATTAAGGTTTCGTGTAGGCCAAATTTATGTAAAACTCGATAAAAAACAAATCCAATTCACTGAGTTGAAGGCCTTTTCCGCATCTATACTAATTACCATAGCTGCAAGTTTTTTTTCTTTTGGATGTGATTAATAATATGTAGTGTTCGTCTTATATTATCTTGCATTTGACGCTCTCGAATAAAACCTGTTTGGTCATAATGTATCAGATGAGGTAAAAATATTTCTAGTCGTCTAGCCATAATAGATGTAAATACCCTGTAATCTATATTGAGAGCTGATATAGGTCTATAAGATCCACATTCTAATTTATCTTTATTTTCTTTTGGAATGGCAGATATTATTGCTTCCTTCCAACTGGGTGGTGTCTGTGCTTTCTTTAGAGCCCAATTCAAAGTAGGTAGCATCACTGGGATTAACTCTTCTTTCAACTCCTTGTACCATTCTGCTGTGTAGCCATCTGATCCTGGTGATTTATTTGGTTTGAGTTTACTTATTGCTATTTTTAGTTCTTTTTCTGTTATGTCCTCAAGCATTATTTTATTCTGCTCTTCATCTAATACTGGTAATTCCAGAGAATCCAAAAAATTATCTATTTCATCTATACTGCTTCCTGTCTTTTTAGTTTAGAGAATCTTTAGTTTGTTTTCTGTTGTTCCAGTCACTGGGTCTTTGGTCATATGAATTGTGTTCTGCGCTATTTTCTTTTTAAGTTTCCAAGCAAAAGCTTTCATTGATTTGGATCCCCCTTCATAATATCTTTGTTTAAGAAACATCAGATTTTTTTTGTTTCATGCATTGTCAAATTATTAATTTCGTTTCTTGTTTTCATAATTTCCTCCAATTGAACCTGTGTTGTTTTCTCTTTATGTTTCTTTTCTAATTCTTTTAATTTATTTTGTAATACTCTTAACTTTTCATTTCTCATCTTCTTTTTAAAGGAGGATATTGCTATAATTTTACCTCTCAGAACAGCTTTTAGGGCATCCCATAGAATGGGAGGGGATACATCTCCCTTGTCATTCGTTTCTAAGTAAAAGTGGATCTCTCTTTTCATCTGTTCTTTAAAATGAGGATCATTAAACAGGCTTGAATTTAGTTTCCAGTTATTCACTTTTGGTTGTAGGTTTAGATCTACCAACAGGTTTATAGGTGCGCGGTCATATAAATCTATTGTCCCAAACTCACAAGTGTTTATTTTATCTTTGTCTCTTCCAAATGTTAGAAAATTATCCATTCTTGTGTATAATGAGTGAGGTATAAATGGGTATAATTATAATGGGTATAATCCCTTTGATTGGGATGCAAATCCCTCCGTATGTCAATTAAACCAACCCCCTCAAATAGTGTATTGTTTTTTTTTACCATTGACTTCACATTCTGTGTTTTCCCATTGGAAGTATCTAGTTTTGGCTGCAGATGAATGTTTAAATCTCCACCACAGATTAGAAGGCCTACTGTCTCTGATACCATTATATTAACAACTTTCTTGAAGAACAAATTTATGTAAAACTCGATAAAAAAAATTCCAATTCACTGAGTTGAAGGCCTTTTCCGCATCTATACTAATTACCATAGCTGCAAGTTTTTTTTCTTTTGGATGTGATTAATAATGTGTAGTGTTCGTCTTATATTATCTTGCGTTTGACGCTCTCGAATAAAACCTGTTTGGTCATTATGTATCAGATGAGGTAAAAATATTTCTAGTCGTCTAGCCATAATAGATGTAAATACCCTGTAATCTATATTGAGAGCTGATCTATATTGAGAGCTGAGAGGTCTATAAGATCCACATTCTAATTTATCTTTATTTTCTTTTGGAATGGCAGATATTATTGCTTCCTTCCAACTGGGTGGTGTCTGTGCTTTCTTTAGAGCCCAATTCAAAGTAGGTAGCATCACTGGGATTAACTCTTCTTTCAACTCCTTGTACCATTCTGCTGTGTAGCCATCTGATCCTGGTGATTTATTTGGTTTGAGTTTACTTATTGCTATTTTTAGTTCTTTTTCTGTTATGTCCTCAAGCATTATTTTATTCTGCTCTTCATCTAATACTAGTAATTCCAGAGAATCCAAAAATGATCTATTTCATCTATACTGCTTCCTGTCTTTTTAGTTTAGAGAGTCTTTAGTTTGTTTTCTGTTGTTCCAGTCACTGGGTCTTTGGTCATATGAATTGTGTTCTGCACTATTTTCTTTTTAAGTTTCCAAGCAAAAGCTTTCATTGATTTGGATCCCCCTTCATAATATCTTTGTTTAAGAAACATCAGATTTTTTTTGTTTCATGCGTTGTCAAATTATTAATTTCGTTTCTTGTTTTCATAATTTCCTCCAATTGAACCTGTGTTGTTTTGTCTTTATGTTTCTTTTCTAATTCTTTTAATTTATTTTGTAATACTCTTAACTTTTCATTTCTCATCTTCTTTTTAAAGGAGGATATTGCTATAATTTTACCTCTCAGAACAGCTTTTAGGGCATCCCATAGAATGGGAGGGGATACATCTCCCTTGTCATTCGTTTCTAAGTAAAAGTGGATCTCTCTTTTCATCTGTTCTTTAAAATGAGGATCATTAAACAGGCTTGAATTTAGTTTCCAGTTATTCACTTTTGGTTGTAGGTTTAGATCTACCAACAGGTTTATAGGTGCGTGGTCATATAAATCTATTGTCCCAAACTCACAAATGTTTATTTTATCTTTGTCTCTTCCAAATGTTAGAAAATTATCTATTCTTGTGTATAATGAGTGAGGTATAAATGGGTATAATTATAATGGGTATAATCCCTTTGATTGGGATGCAAATCAAATGTCAATTAAACCAACCTCCTCAAATAGTGTATTATTTTTTTTTACCGTTGACTTCACATTCTGTGTTTTCCCATTGGAAGTATCTAGTTTTGGCTGCAGATGAATGTTTAAATCTCCACCACAGATTAGAAGGCCTACTGTCTCTGATACCATTATATTAACAACTTTCTTGAAGAAGTGGACATCACTTCCAGGTGGTGCATATATGTTTAGCAACATTATTGGTTCTCCCTCAATGTTTCCTCTTACTAATATAAATCGTCCCTCCCTATCACTTATCTCGGATATTTTTTCAAAGTGTACTTTACTCGATAGAAGGATAGCAACTCCTCTCCTTCGTCCGACTTTATAAGAAGAGGAGAACACACTAGTGAAACCCATTCTTTTTAATTTCTCATGTTCCTTAAAGTCTAGGTGGGTTTCTTGTAGATATACTATTTGTGCTTGTTCTTTTCTTATTTTAGTTAATATCTTATTACGTTTTATTGGATTTAGCAGGCCATTTACATTATATGATGTAATTTTTATCTTGCCACTAGCCATAGTCTGGTTGTCTGGGTGCTTTTGAAATAGCCAGGCCTGATGAAATCCATACACTCCCTAAATATAAATAAACAACCATAAACATTGGAGCTGTATAGAACGACAGCTGTAAAAAGAACCTTAAGTTGTCTTTGAACAAATACAAAATATAAGAAAAGTATGTTGACTTCCAACTGTGGGGTCATTAATATGACCCTAAGTAAGCCCCGATGAAAGGGGGGCTTTGAGGGGGGGCCTCTCTCACCTATAGGTGCAAAAGGGCCTTCATGTGCTGTCTGGCCACTGTCCATTCTTTTCACAGCACAGATAGAACACCCAACGATTCTAATTGTTTCTATTGCCACATATAGTTCCTATGTTTAAAATAAAGAAATCCTTCTCATCTTAATTGTCTGGGGACATCTTAAAAAAAAAAAAAAAAGGAAACACCTCACCATCGGTCCTCTTGTATTCTTGTATTTGTCTTATTTATATCCTCTCAGATTCCCTTCAGCTGTGCATCATTGTCTTTCCTAAAATTCCCTCAGTTCTCTGATCCAGACTTGCAGGTGAAGTTTAGTTCATCCTGTGTAGATTTCTTTCTGATTTTGGTTCTTGGCATCTTAAAGCCCCACCTTATTTTTTACTTTAGTAATAGTCTTTACGAATTCGAGTTGTTGTGGGCTGTTGTTATCTCAACAGTCGGGAGCCCGTTTTTTTTTATGGCGCCATAATCTTTCGTGCCAAACCGGAAGTCCGATGATGATTTTTTAAGCCACCGACCATCCTGAAGTGGTCAAAATTTTTACTCAATACAGACATCATAATAATATGAGCATGTTTATGTTGACGCAGAATGTATTTCATCGGGGTAAACACAGCTGTACCATGCGTACACCAGATAACAGTAATTATCTGGTGTTGTTTAATAACCCTCAGGACAAATTACAGACGAAAATATTAGTGCATCAAAACTTTCCCTCACAAAAAGTCTTCTTTTTAGAGAGTTTTGTAGACGCCACCAAAGACCCCTGCGGGTATTTAATCATCGATCTCACACCTTCCTGCCCAGAACCGTACAGGCTGAGGACAGGTTTACTGCCTCTACAAAATAAGTCATCGCCAGCATGTCGGTGCTTATAAGAAGAAACGCACCCTTACTTAAGGCTCTGTGCCACACCACGCCACCATGCAAGACATTCTTGCCCACTCTTCCCCAGACTTTCTCCAACCTGCGAGATTGCTTTGAATCTTTTAAAAGGGAACATTCCTCTGACTTCTCCCTAATATAAAAAACTGAAAAGCCGCCGAAAAATTAAACTGCTGGCCGATAAAAAGACAGGTTTAAATCTGAAACGCCAAACCTTGATGAAACAGTCGGGAGGTTTTATTTTATCTCTGCTTTCGGCTGCGGTGCCCATCCTCAGAAATCTTAGGAGGACTTATTAGTGGAAAGTAAAAGAAAGAAAGAAAAGACATGTCTCTGAGAATGTCGCAAAAAATGTTTCTTATCATGCCCCATCAGTTAAACCGCCTGACTCAACCTGAGTCCTCCATCAGACAAACGGCTGAAGACGATTTAGACGCAAAAATGAGAGCGATATTAAATGAGCAGGGCCTGAGTTCTTAAAAAAATTAAAAAATACGATGCCCTGCTGCAGAAATATCTCACCCTGATGAAACAAGGTCAAAAGGAGGAGCGTTGGGTCACTTTAACTCTGCAACGCTACCCGAGAGACGAGGCGGCAGACCAAGTCCAACCGCAGCATCTTCCTGACATGGAAGCGGCCCAATCCGGATGACACACTGAGTGAGGTCATAAAAAGCATCCCCCCACGCG
>JAFBJR010010129.1:0-11840 GCA_016785285.1 Brachirus orientalis
TTTTTGTGACATTTTTAAAGTTTTACTACGACGTTTTTGTGACATTTTAAAGTTTGTTTTTGTAACATTTTTAAAGTTTTACTACGACGTTTTTGTAACATTTTTAAAGTTTGTTTTTGTGACATTTTTAAAGTTTGTTTTTGTGACATTTTTAAAGTTTTACTACGACGTTTTTGTGACATTTTTAAAGTTTGTTTTTGTGACATTTTTAAAGTTTTACTACAACGTTTTTGTGACATTTTAGTTTGTTTTTCTGACATTTTAAAGTTTGTTTTTGTGACATTTTTAAAGTTAAGATTTACTTTGTATTTTCTGACTTTTTTCATGTTGTATACAATAAAAAAAATTCATTAGATCATTTTTAAAATCTTACTCTACATGTATATGATATATCTATGACTTTGTGATGTTTGAATATGTTTCCACAAATGTTTCATGATTTTTTTGTTAATTTTTTTAAATAATTTTTTATTTTCTGAAATATCAGATATATCAGTTTAATAAAGATATTTTTACAATGAAATATTCTGTTGTTGAAAAGGAATGGATTAAATGGATTAAATTAATCTCAAACTGAGAAGATTAATGAAGTGATTCTGATTTGGTCTGGTCTTGTCCTCTTGATTTGGTCTGGTCTTGTCCTAAATCCCTGACTTCATTACCTGGTGGAGTAGGATGGCTGCACCTCGTGTGGGTTTCTGCGATCAGACCAGAAGAAGAGAAGTCGGTCAAAGAGCGGTTTGATGTCGGCGACATAAGGTTTCCCTTCAGGAAAAATCCTGAGGACGCCACCATGCTCCTGAACAACAACAACAAAAATCATCAGTGAGTGAAGTCACACAATGTGAACGAGCCCAAGAACTTTTTGTTTCAAACTTGTGGTTTTTCTTTTCTACACCAGCCTAATGTCTGTCCATCTGCCCATAGATGTGTAGAAATTTTAATGTAAACGGTTGTAGTTTTACAAAGAAACAAAATGTAAATGGAATTAAAACACAAAAGTAAAAGAAAAACATTGTTATAAAACTTTATAAATGTCACAGCAACATCACACAGTGTAGTAAGAAAAAATGACGTCCAAATGTCATAAAACGTGTAGCGTGGTAAAACTTCAAAAAAGTATCTTTAAAAGATGATGGACTCGTCAGTAAAATGTCACAGTCTAGTGACAATAGTGTCAAAAAGTAGATAATAAAAAGAGTTTTTGAAGTGTAGACGTGTGTTAGAGGACAAAGGTCAGAGGTCACCATACCCACCTTGGCGTCCCAGTTCTTGTTCAGATAGTAGATGCAGGTGATGCGTCGTCCGTCGCAGTTCGGGTTATCAACGTGTTTGACGTAACCTGCTCCGTTACCGGGGTAACAAGCCACCATGGCCTGGAGAGAGAGACAGGAGAGAGAGAGAGAGACAGGAGAGAGAGAGAGAGACAGAGACATTAATGAACTGACAATAACTGAAAACTGATCTAAAAAAACTGAAAAACATGGAGCTTGAATTGATCACTAAATTAATCAACTTTGTGATTATTGATTCATCATTAAATGTTTTTATTAATAATTCAAACCAGTTTCTGTGACTTTTCAGCTTTTTAAATGTGAATATTTTCATTTTAACAAAGAAATCCTTAAAACTGAATCACTTTGTTTTGTGGACAAAAACAAGACATTTGAACAGATGAAATGTTCAAATGTTCAATTAATCAATGATCAAAATAGTTGATGGTTCATTTAGTCATCGATGAGTTGCTGCAGAAAGAAAAAAAACCTAATTTACACATAAACAAGTAAAAATCTGTAATAAAAAAAAGTGCCCACGTGTATGTGTGAGTGCAGGGTTCCACACACACACACACAGTTGTGTTTCACGTGGAGGGGGGGGGGTGTTGGGGGAGGGGGGGGGGGGGGGGGGGGGGCGGAGAGGAAGTCGAGCCCCTGTACATGCAAACGACTCCGGAGATGGACGTCATGTCCTCGTCCTTGTCTCCGCTGCCATGACAACAAACCCACAGCTGATAAAGAGCGAGCAGCTCCCACAACTAGGAGGGGGCGGAGTCACATCACGCAAGTTTGTTTACACAGACCACCACTGACGCACGCACACACACACACAGTGAGTGAAAACATGTGATGACACAAAGGAGGGCGGAGCCACGAGGAAATAACACACTGTAAAAAAAGAAAAAAGGAGAAAAAACAGCAGCTGATTTCAATTTAAAGTTTATCTTATCTTGTTTTTTGAGGAAGAGGAGGAAGAGGAGGAAGAGGAGGAAAGAGGAGGAAGAGGAGGAAAGAGGGGCATTGTGGGAGAGCGTTTGGCAGCTTTCCAGCTGCTGACTGTTTAATGACCGAGTTACGTGACGAGCGTCACGCTGCTGCTCCACCTGAACACAAACACCAACACTCATCCGGTTTCCTGTACCTGAGAGCCAGGAAAGGTCACCAGATAAATATGAAAGGTCACGAGGGAAAACAGAAACGTACTCTCTCTCCACAAACGTCATTTTCCTGTTTAACTGAGATAAAGATGTGAACATGTTCTGAAGATATTGTAGACTTAAAGTGACATAGGTTTCATACTAACTTTTATGTTCAGGGGCTAAAATCTCTTATTCCTTGTGTAAACCTGAAGTCTGTAAACCACTCACTCTCCCACACCAAAGTCCATAGAGAAAACCAGCAGCTCCTGTGTCCCTGTGAGCTAAAATCACTGGTTTTCTCTATGGACTTTGGTGTGGGAGAGTGAGTGGGTTTACAAACTTCACTTTCCTGTTAGAAAATGCTGGCCCTTAGCAGCAGGGGGCGCTCACACTGCAGTCAGTGCTGACCTCATAAACAAGCTCCAAAAAAAACTGACACAAACACACAGGCTGAACAACTAAGACTTTTCAAATTAAAACAATTTAAATCCAAAATAACCTGCTAATCAATGTCAAGTTCATCCTGTATGTGTATGTGTGTGTGTGTGTGTGTGTGTGTAAGTGTATGTGTGCGTGTGTGTGTGTGTGTGTTCCTACTGTAACCAGATTGACCTGTTTTCTTTGAGTTTCATCTGCAAACAAGCAAACACTGCTGCATGTGCATGTGTGTGTGTGTGTGTGTGTATACGTGCATAAGCTAGTGAGGGAGTGAATAATTTAATAAGTGGATGAGTGTGTACGTGAGAATGTTCACTTGAGCATTTGTGTGTGTGTTCATTTGAAAAACCCAGACCCAATTAACACCTACAACATCTTCAGAACATGTTCACGTCTTTATGTCACTGTTAGACAGACTTTTCCAACAGGAAAGTGAAGTTTGTAAACCACTCACTCTCCCACACCAAAGTCCATAGAGAAAACCAGTGATTTTAGCTCACAGGGACACAGGAGCTGCTGGTGTGTTTGAAATCCTTTGTTCAGATTTACCTCAGTGACACAAAGTGACCACACGAGGCAGCAGTAGACCAGCAGCTCCTGTGTCCCTGTGAGCTAAAATCACTGATTTTCTCTATGGACTTTGGTGTGGGAGAGTGAGTGGTTTACAAACTTCATTTATCAGCTTTTTAGATCATTTTATTCTCTGATTATTCTGTGACACTTTTGTGACTTTGTTTAGAAAATCAGACATGACATTTTTAATCATTTAAAGGCAAATTTCCTTTAACTTCAAAAAATAATCGTGAGTAATTTGGGCAAAAAAGTTTCAAATCAATCCATGAAATGTCGGAAAGTTTCCACATATTCACGACATTTTTACTTCACTGACGACTGGTTGACGTGAACTTTACCTTTGACCTCTCTCGGATCGCCTTGTTGCCGATCCGTCTCGCGCACTCGGACACCAGCTTGTCCAGCAGGTGAAGCAGGAAGTTGATCGCCTCGCAGCCGCGCTCGCTGCCGCTCACCCACGCGATCTTGTCCCCGCGGATGCTCCGCCGGTGGACGCCGGGGACGGAGCTCGCCAGGCGGCCGTCCTGCAGCGCCCCGCCGCGGTGCATCTCCTTCACCTGCTGCAGCACCGCGTCCCCGAGCGGCTCCCCGAGGAAGCCGTCCACGTGGCAGAAGCCGTCGGAGAGCAGCGCCGGGACGAGCCGCTCCACGGCCAAGCGCTCCAGCTCCACGTCCGACAGGCGGTGGAGGACAGGCATGTCCGCGGGACAGACAGAGAGACACACGGAGAGACAGACAGACACACAGAGAGGGGGTCACGTGACTCAGCGCCTCTCCGCGATGCTCAGTGTTTTGAGTCTGAGCTCGCGAACGCTGAGTTTTAATAGGAGCTCCGCCAAGGCAGACATGTTCATGAACGGACTGTTTCCGGTTTTGAATTTCAAAATTAGAGCTTTTACCTGCAAATCATGTAACTTTTTTGTTGATTTTTTTCGTTCTTTCTCCTTCACGTGGGGTTTTTTTGCTCTTTCACATTTTTTCAATTAATTTCTTTTTCTACTCTTTCCTCTTTTTAACTTGAATTTTCATTTTAAACAAATCTATAGTTTTCTCTTTTTCACTAGTTCACTTTTAACTTGTTTTGCCTCGCTGTTTTGTTTTTGCCTTTAATTTTCTTTCAGTTTTTCTTTTTAATTCCTTTCTTTCTGTTGCTCCCTTTTTTGTTTTTCTTGTTCTCTCTGTCTTTTCCTCAGAAAAAGAGGGAAAACCATGTTCATTTTTTTATTCATTCCAGTTTGAATAAAAGCTTGTACACACAAACATAAATCGACATAGTAACGGCATTTTCAGGGACATTTATCACTCTTAAACATCAGAATCCACAGGGAAGGGCTTTTCTGATTATGACCGTTAGAACTTCATCGGTTTAAATCTGCTTCACGTCTGTAAAAAGAAGCTATTTAGAGAAGCTACGCCGCTTTTATTTTGAAAGGGCAATCGCAGGCTTTTCCGGAAAAAGAGAAAGTGGGAGACGTGCAGATTTGAATGTCCTCTTTCCAGAGAAGAGGCGTCTTCACTTTGACTGCTGTTGACAGACAGACAGGCAGGCAGACAGGCAGACAGGCGGATAGACAGATTGATAGCGATAGAAGGATAGACAGACGAATAGATATAGAGATAGACAGAAGGATAGACAGGCAGATAGAAGGATAGACAGACGAATAGATATAGAGATAGACAGATAGAAGGATAGACAGATAGGTTAGACAGACATAGAAGGATAGACAGACGGATGGATATACAGATAGACAGACAGAAGGATAGATAGACAGGATAGAGAGACAGAGATAGAAGGATAGACAGACGGATAGAGAGATAGACAGGATAGAGAGACGGATAGATAGATAGACAGACAGAAGGATAGACAGACGAATAGATATAGAGATAGACAGATAGAAGGATAGACAGATAGGTTAGACAGACAGATAGAAGGATAGACAGACGGATGGATATACAGATAGACAGACAGAAGGATAGATAGACAGGATAGAGAGACAGAGATAGAAGGATAGACAGACGGATAGAGATAGACAGACAGAAGGATAGACAGACAGATAGAAGGATAGACAGACGGATGGATATACAGATAGACAGACAGAAGGATAGATAGACAGGATAGAGAGACAGAGATAGAAGGATAGACAGATGGATAGAGATAGACAGACAGAAGGATAGACAGACAGATAGAAGGATAGACAGACAGAAGGATAGACAGACAGAGATAGAAGGATAGACAGACATGGATATACAGATAGACAGACAGAAGGATAGATAGACAGGATAGAGAGACAGAGATAGAAGGATAGACAGACGGATAGAGATAGACAGACAGAAGGATAGACAGACAGATAGAAGGATAGACAGATAGACAGACAGAAGGATAGACAGACAGAGATAGAAGGATAGACAGACAGAAAGATAGACAGACAGAGATAGAAGGATAGACAGACAGAAGGATAGACAGATAGGATAGACAGACAGAGATAGATGGATAGACAGAGATAGAAGGATAGACAGATAGACAGACAGAAGGATAGACAGACAGAGATAGAAGGATAGACAGACAGAAGGATAGACAGACAGAGATAGAAGGATAGACAGATAGAAGGATAGACAGACAGAGATAGAAGGATAGACAGACAGAAGGATAGACAGACAGATACAACAATATTTACTTATCCTAATAAACAGCTGGAAATGATCATCATCATCTTCATCATTAATAATATTATTGTTAACATTATTATGTGTGGTTTCAATAAACTAAACTGTAAATAAAGTTAAAGTTGAACCCGCCTCTCTCTCTCTCTCTGTCTGTCTCTCTCTCTCGCTGTCTCTCGGTGCTACGTGCCCGCGCGCTGGGCGTGCCCGCCGCCATTGACGGCTTCGTTGGCCGCATGTAGTCCTCGCGCTCCCTGCTGCATCCGCGCGGAAGTAAAGAGTAAACGTGAACCTGAACACGCGCCAGGAAGAGACTGACAACAGCTGATAAGAGACACGTGCACACGTGCACACACATAACAATAACAATAACGACAATAAAGGGTCATTTCCAGCTGTTTGTTAGGTTAAAGTGTAAGCTCTTACGAAATATTACCAGCTTTTTAAACACTTAAAGGGATAGTTCAAGTTGTTTAAGTGTAGTTTTAGGTGTTAGACAGACTTTTCCAACAGGAAACTGAAGTTTGTAAACCACTCACTCTCCCACACCAAAGTTCATAGAGAAAATCAGTGATTTTAGCTCACGGGGACACAGGAGCTGCTGGTCTACTGCTGCCTCCATCACTAAGTTCAAATGTCTTATTTTGTGATTTCAGCATTTGAAAATCCTAATTTAGGTTTATTTAAGTGACACAAAGTGACCACACGAGGCAGAAGTAGACCAGCAGCTCCTGTGTCCCTGTGAGCTAAAATCACTGGTTTTCTCTATGGACTTTGGTGTGGGAGACAGCCAGGGACATTTCTGCTTAACTCTGCTTGTATTTATGAAGTGAAAAGTTGTGAGAGTTTTCATGATGGCAGAGGAGTTGAACCACAACAACATGGAGTCGCAGTGTTTTCCTCTGCAGCAGTGGCTCCACAGGTTTATAAATAAGGTGTGTGAAGTAACATGTTGCGTACGTGTCAGTGTTTTCCTGCTCTTTTATTGTATGTTCCCCCTGAAGACATGAACTTGAGTAACCTGAAAAGAAGAAAGCAGCTGAGTCACTGCAGATTTTATCAACACTGAGTACAAGGAAATGTGAACTTGATATTGACTTATTATCATCAATCAGTCAGCAGTTCTTAAATAAACACATGTAAATCCTCCTCAGGCATCATTTCTCAGATTACAACACGTACACACACGTACACACATCACATTGACTTCCATTCATTTCCTGAAGACTTACTCTAACCTTAACCATAGTTACTAGTGTCCTAACCCTAACCCTGACCCTAACCTTAACCTAACCCTAACCTCAGCCTGACTTTAAAACATGTCTTCACCTTAAAATGGAGTCATTTACGTTATGGGGACTTGATTTTTGTCCCCATAAGGAAGACAAGTCCCCATAATGTGAGTGTGGAGACACATTTAGGTCCCCACAACATGAGGAAGACCAGCTACACACACACACACACACTCTCTCTGGTTACTGATTAACTCAGACAGTGAACCTTTCCTCACGTACACACAGCGAGCTGCAGAGTCAGCTGACATTATCATCATCACACAAACATAAAAGTCTGTACATTTTCACCAAAGTCACAAGGTGCTAATCAAAAAGGTCCTATATGTAATAATTATTATAAAAACAAAAACAACTCAGCCCCTCATACATGTCATTCATAGCCACTGTGTGGCACTAAAGAGAGTCCACCTATGCTTTATGTCAGAGCATAGCACATATGGACCAATGAAACAATGTTACTGAAAACGTACTTCCTGCTGCCAGTAGGTGGCGCAGTGGTGTTATCATTGTGGACTGAGTGAAGGAAGGTCACTACCATGGTTGCTGCGGTAACCGGCATGTACAGATCAACGGAAGGTGAGGGGGCGGAGTCAGTCTGGGGTGTTAGCCTGCTGCATTGCTGCTACACAAAATATGAAAATGTGTTTTTTGACTATAATTCCTGCAAAATTCAGAATTCGGATTGTGCTTAAAGCTCACTCAGAGTAAGTGGAAAAAAGAGAACAATCACATTTGATTCAATAGGGCAGAGTTTCAGAGTTTAACAGGCGGCCCATGAGCCAGAACCGACCCGGCCACGTTAATATCCAGTCCGGTGGATTAATTAAAAAATGTGATTTTCTACATTTTCATTAAATTATTTTCTTTTCTCCACAAAAAACATTTTCTTCAGAATTTAGTGCCTTTTATTCTGAAAAAAGAGGAACTGACCAGTTTAAGAAATTAAAGTTATTTTTTATTAAACCCAAACATATTCAATTTGACATTTTTTAACAGCATCAAAGAGTTTGGATTAGAAGAAAAACATTAAAGTTGTTGCAGTAAAAATTCAAAAATTCTGGCTTCACTGTTTAACAATTAAAATTTTAATTTCTTGGTCACAAATTGAGTGGATGTTTTGGTCTGTTTGGCTCCGCCCACTTGCACAATAACACAGCTCGTAGCATCCAGCAGTGAACAGCTATCTGCTAAACATCGTAAACACTCAACGTTACCAAACCTAAAGACGCCTCAGTCTCGCTCGGAAAAAACATCAATGTTAGCTAACCCTCTTTCACTCTGTGTGTGGAATTGTAACATTTAGCACTCAAGAAAAGCAAATTATTCTTAAGCTAACAAGTAGGAAATTTACAAAAGTCAAAAGTTGTTAAAGATTTTGAGTAATGTAAAATTACAGTGCAATTTTACAAGTGTCTAAATTTCAAATATTTTCTAAACAACAAACTTTTCCCGGGTCTGAAAGTGTTGCTTTAACTTTGTATTTCATGTTGTTTACATAACAAATCTGTGATTTACTCGCTATGAACTCTGGGTAATCCTCTGCAGTGGGCGGACCCATGTGATTGATGATGTCATAGTGGGACGTCCCTCAGCCATCAACAACTTTACATCAACTGATCAAAGAAACACCACCTGGTGTCCGATCAGAGGAACTACACACCAAAATGTCAAAAGTCGTCACATGACTTTGTCCGAGTTCGAAAAACACCAGCAGTTGAAACAAACGGTTAAACAGAGTGAAATATCCCTTTAATGAGTGAGAGAAGAGCATTTAGCTTCACTAACAAAACAAACTAACTTTACAGACGTGTTTACAGGCGTATGTACACGACACTGCGTGAGCAGGAAAAACAATCAGAGTACGAAGATTACGTTTAAAAATAATGGAAGATTGATGTGATATATTTATGTACAAAGAGGAAACCGTTCACTTTGAATGGTTTATGATTGTAATGATTAAAAAAAAAGTTTTACAAACCGACCGTGGAGGAGGCGGAGTCATAAAGAAACAAGGTTACACTGTGGTGAGAAATTCTAATGTAGGTTAGTAACGATGCTGATCCTGCAACAGGTCATTTATTAGTAACGACGTGACTTCAGTTAAATCTGCCCGTGTGATTTTTTTTTTTCAGCGTCCTCTGTGACTGAAGTGTCCACATCTTTGGTTTGTTTGAGGACGTGCTCGTTTTCAGATTTGGGAAAAACAACGAGACATTTTACGCCCCAAAAAGTGAATCCAATAATCACAAAAATAATCCTAAAATACATCAATAATGAAAATATTCCTCTGTTGCAGCTTTAAATGAACAGTTTCCCGTCTTCAATTCAACATGTGCGACAAATGCAGCACTTTTCACTCATTCACCACTTTCTAAAACCCTTAATAAAATACATTAAAGTAATCAATAATTCTAATACTTATAATAGAATGAAACTTGCTGATGTTGTGACATTTAATGATCTCACTTTATAACAGGATCAAATTATTTTCCAAGGCTTAAATCTATAAACAACTTCAGCTCTGTTAGAAAAGAAAACAAAAAGCAGCTGAGAGCGCCTCCTGTGGTCATCAAAGGTCACAGCAACGAGAAAAAAAGGTTGTTTGTGCGTCATTACAATTAAAAACTGAACAACCTGCAATGATCAATCAATTACTAAATTAATTGTCAACTATTTTGGTAACTGATTCATCATTGAGTGTTTTACTTAACAATTTAAACCAGTTTCTGTGATTTTTCAGCTTCTTAAATGTGAATATTTTCTGGTTTCTTTTCTCCAAATAACAAAGAAATCATTAAAACTGAATCATTTTGGTTTGTGAACAAAACAAGACATTTGAGAACATCATCATTACCAGGTTTGACAAACACTGATCAATATTTTCTGGCATTTTATGAACCAAACTACTAATTAATAAATCAAGAAAACTGACAAATTATTTGTTGGTTATGGAAATAATTGTTAATTGCAGGTACAGTGGTAACATGAACATAATGTTATGAATGAATCCAAAACACCAGGAGCTCAAGTCTTTGAATTAAAGGGACAGTTCTGGATTTGGTTTGGAGTGCAATTGTATGAGGTACTTACACAAAGTCAGTGTGTTATAAACAGGTGACTGTGCTCTCACTCACTCTCCCACACCAAAGTCCATAGAGAAAACCAGTGATTTTAGCTCACAGGGACACAGGAGCTGCTGGTCTACTGCTGCCTCGTGTGGTCACTTTGTGTCACTGACGTAAATCTGAACAAAGTATTTCAAACACAGAAGTGACAAAATAAGACATTTGAACTTAGTGATGGAGGCAGCAGTAGACCAGCAGCTCCTGTGTCCCTGTGAGCTAAAATCACTGGTTTTCTCTGACTTTGGTGTGGGAGAGTGAGTGGTTTACAAACTTCACTTTCCTGTTGGAAAAGTCTGTCTAACAGTGAGATAAAGACGTGAACATGTTCTCAAAATATCGCAGAATTGAAACTGACTTTCTAGACACACTGTCTATGTCATATAACCTCACTGTGGTTACGTTGCTGCAGCAGCTCTTAGCTCATTGTTGGACAGATTCTTCTGTGTCCATCTGTTTGAAAGACGAACTTCAGTGCCGGAAGATGAAGAAGAATGAAAATGGCTGAAGATGTTCCTGTTACCGTCAATTTAAGAACAACCAGGATCCGCTCAAAAAAAACAAAACCTTTCCTCCATCAGCTGCGGCGGTTTCCTGCGTCTGAATAAAACTCTTCAAAAAGACTAAACCCGACCAGTGACACCCATGTGACGACACGGTTTCCAAACCTGTAAGGTGCACTTGATTTTAGAGGCCAAACGTCGGTCCTCAGAAATAACGGCCGTCCATCGTGGCCTCCAGGACGCCGCTCAGAGCTCCGACCTGTGATGTCACATCAGCATTGGTAAGGAGGAGAGACAGACAGACAGGAAGACAGCGACGGACCCTGCGACAAGCAGGCGGACAGACGGAAGAGGGCGGGGTCATGGTGTCACTGGACAACCTCGAAATAGTGCAGGATGGCCATGATGTGCTGAGGCATGAAGACGTATCCGGTGTAGACAGCCATGGCTGCCACGGAGACCAGCAAAGAGTCTGAGGGCGAGGAGATGTAAGGAACAAACGCAGGGAAATCACCATTTTTAAATAAATATGGCAAATATGGACCTCATTAATACTGTGGCCCTGTGAGGTAAAAATTACTGCTTTTTTCTGAATCAACTTTGGTGTGGGAGAGTGAGTGGAATCAACAAATCCAACACAAACACACTGTAAACTCTAAAAGCTGTTAAGAAACATAACATGAGGTGCTCATACATATATAGAGCTGATTGTCGTGTGAGCGTCCCCTGCTGTTGAGAAAGGAAAGTGAAGTTTGTAAACCACTCACTCTCCCACACCAAAGTCCATAGAGAAAATCAGTGATTTTAGCTCACAGGGACACAGGAGCTGCTG
>JAFBJR010010129.1:26739-44239 GCA_016785285.1 Brachirus orientalis
CAAAATAAGACATTTGAACTTAGTGATGGAGGCAGCAGTGGATCAACAACTCCTGTGTCCCTGTGAGCTAAAATCACTGATTTTCTCTGTGGACTTTGGTGTGGGAGAGTGAGTGGTTTACAAACAAACTTTACAATCTAACAGTGAGATAAAGACCATGTTGTTACATGTTGTTAAGATACTGTAGACTGATATACCGGTAGATTGAATTATTTAAGTCTTTTGTGAAGAGGATAAACTAATCATTGTCTTCAATACAAATCCCCATAGAGAAAATCAGTGATTTTAGCTCACAGGGACACAGGAGTTGTTGATCCACTGCTGCCTCCATCACTAAGTTCAAATGTCTTATTTTGTCACTTCAGTGTTTGAAATCTTTTGTTCAGATTTACGTCACTGACATAAAGTGACCACACGAGGCAGCAGTAGACCAGCAGCTCCTGTGTCCCTGTGAGCTAAAATCACTGATTTTCTCTATGGACTTTGGTGTGCTTTGGTGTGGGAGAGTGAGTGGTTTACAAACTTCACTTTCCTGTTGGAAAAGTCTGTCTAACAGTGACATAAAGACGTGAACATGTTCTTAAAGACATCGTAGACTTAAAGTGACTGTTTTTTTTTTTACAAAAGTCTTCTGTTTTTTTCCTTGTGTGTTCACTAAGGCTCGGTTGTCAGCAGCAGGGGGCGCTCACAGAGGACTCAGTACCTCATACAACCACACAAAATAGCTGAATTGTCATGATTTGTATTACATGTACTTTGTGGACAGGTCCCTGTGATCTGACTGTGTAAACAGGTTTAGGTCCAGTTCAACATGAGTCATACCACACGCACACGCACACGCACACGCACACACACACACACACACACACACAGGCTGGGAGTTGTGAGAACATTTTCTTGAGCTGTCGAGGTGTCAGCAGCTCCCATCAAACCACCAACAACTAATTATTACCTTCCTTTCTCACCGGGTGTGTGTGTGTGTGTGTGTGTGTGTGTGTGTGGTGGCTCCTGGGGTCCGTTGCTGTACATAATGGCTTTTTGAAGAGATTGTCGGTTTGTAAAGACGTTTGATTGACAGCTCCTGATGTCTCAGTCCAATTAGAGAGAGAGAGAGAGAGAGAGAGATAGATAGAGAGAGAGAGAGAGAGAGAGAGAGAGAGGACATTTGTGTGTGTGTGTGTGAGAGAGAGAGAGCGAACAGTGAGATGAAATGAAATGTGAAAAC
Source organism: Brachirus orientalis (assembly GCA_016785285.1). NCBI lineage: Eukaryota > Metazoa > Chordata > Actinopteri > Pleuronectiformes > Soleidae > Brachirus > Brachirus orientalis. The sequence goes on from JAFBJR010010129.1 coordinate 27,965, forward strand.
AAATGATATAGTGTACCTATAGTCAGGATTGTGTCTCTATGAGCTGCCTAATGCTCTCTCACACACACACACACACACACACACTTCCATAATTAAATGTGGAATTTTTGCATCTTCTTTTTGTTTGTTTTTTTTTTTGTTGTCATGTCCCTTTAATTTAATCATGTCACTTAATTAGTCATTAGGTTCTTATTGTCAGTCCATCTTCAATCAGATCAGGAATTATTTTAATCCAAACTGAAAAGCAAACATTTTAATTATTCTTAACATCAGAAAAGAAAGAAAATATTAAAAATGTTAACGTTGTGGGCAGATTTATTTATGTTTTTGTCTTTGAATAAATATGTTGCAGCGTGTCAAATTTATTTAATTAAACCTTTTTGTACATATACGTAATTAATGAGCTGTAAATGGAACGAGAATTAAATGCATATACGTTAACACATATGACATATGCAGCATATATATATATATATATATATATATATATATATATATATATATAAATGAATCAACCATATACATACACATACAAAAACTGTATGTGTTTTGTTTATTTTTGTAATTATCTACTTATTTTAACTATAATAATAGAAAGTATAGGAGATACTAAAATATAAAAGAACCATATTAATAAATAAAAGTAACTTAGTAAAACTGAGGAATTTTAGAGTAAAACCTGATTAAAAAAAACAATGAACAGAAAAAGCTGTTGAATAAAATTATTACATTACAGTCATTTGAAAATATTTAAATTTTCACTTTAATTTGTCAGAGTTTACACTCACGTTTTCATTTTCTTTAAATTAGTGTGAAAATCATTATGGTTTAAACACAAGGTTTTACACAAACATATTAATTTACTGGTTAAAGATAAGTTACATTTAAATGTATAATTTGTAAATTATGTGATTTTTTTTACTTCCAAAATCTGTTTTTTTAATTTAAATTTTTTATTAACATTAATTTTCAAAAGAGAGAGAGAGAAAATAAATAAATAAAAACAAAACAGCTGCAAGTCAATAAACAGGAAAAACATAATATTTACATATGTACAGTGTAAATATGTGATTTTAACCTGTAAAGTTTAATTCTTAAAAATCTGTGTTTGCTAAATTACATTAACATAACATACATCACAAAAAATGTTTTTTTAATAAAAACATTTCTTATATTTCCCAGAAATGTAGTTAAATGTAGAATTTATTCTAAAACAAATGTTTAACAAACAATACAATACAATAAATGTGATTAAAAAGTAAAAATGTTCAAACAGCAAAACCTTCCTGAAATTATAGGTTATAAAAATTTTTGCTAAATATTTAAATTTACATATGTACATTTTAATAAAAACATTTCTTATATTTCCCAGAAATGTAGTTAAATGTAGAATTTATTCTAAAACAAATGTTTAACAAACAATACAATACAATAAATGTGATTAAAAAGTAAAAATGTTCAAACAGCAAAACCTTCCTGAAATTATAGGTTATAAAGATTTTTGCTAAATATTTAAAATGTAACACAAAAACTAGCAAAAGATTTGATACAAAAATACAAATAAAACAACAAAACTTTGTAAAAAATGTGTAATATTTTTGAAATGTTGAAATGTTACCTAAGATGTAATTTCATGTTTCAACTGAAAACATGATTTAACATGACAAATGTTACAAAAGGTTGAAATGTAAAAAAACAATAATACTTTTGTTGCCAAAATATTATTAACTATGGAACTAAAAACTGATGTTTAAACAGCGAAATTCACCTGAACATGTTACAAAATATTTTACTGTTTTTTTTTTGAAAAAATGACTTTTCTTCGGAAAAAACCCAAATCTGAGGTATGAAATATTTTTATGTTAAAAATATGACAAATATGTTACAAAATGACTTATGTTAACAAACTATTGCACAAATATAAATATATATAAAATAAAAAAAAATAATCTGTAGAAAAACAATTGCAAATTTGTGTTGTAATTATTTTTTTTAAAAAAAGTCTAAATGTGTGTGTGTTTGTTTAAAAAAATGCCAATTTTTCTGTGTTTTTATTTGATTTAGAATTGGAATCTGGTATAAAAAAAATGTCTTCAAAACACACACACATGTTTGTATAGCATTCAAAGTGAGGACCCCCATAGACATGGTGCATTCTCTAGCCCCTTACCCTAACCTTAACCATCACAACTAGATCCCTAACCCTAACCCTAACCCAATTCTAACTCTAACCCTAAAACCAGGTCTTAACCCTGAAAATGCCCTTTAAAGAAGTGAGGACCAGACAAAATGTTTATTCAAGTTTTTGGTCCTCACTCTGCAGCAAGTACAAGAACACACAGACACACACACACACACACAGCAGTCTCAGGAACTTCCATTCAGTCTGAGTAACAAAGTCCAGAGCCTCGACCCAGCACGTCTGAAAAAACAGTCTGAGTGTGTTTTGTTTTGCAAGTGTGTGTGTGTGTGTGTGTGTGTGTGTGTTTTGCACTAACAAGGTCCAGGCCTCAGCATGATGATGATCTTAACGAGCTGTCTGTCACTCTTCAGCTCTCTGCCATTAATGGCTCTCTCTCTCTGTGTGTGTGTGTGTGTGCGTGCGTGTGTGTGTGCATGTGTCAGTGGTATAAATGGAATAATGTCTCAGCAGGACAGAAAAAACATTTAGTCTCTTTTGGAGACACAATGTCAAGGTTTCAATGGCTGCTGTCTCCTTCTGTTAGTGTGTGTGTGTGTGTGCGTGTGTGTGCATGTGTGTGTGTGTGTTTGAGAGAGAGAGAGAGAGAGCAGCTGCCTCGTCCTAACATTTCATCATTTTTTCAAAATCCACAGTCAATTGAGTTTAGAATAATAGTGTAGAACTCTGAAGCCACTTTACTTCCCATGATGCATTGCACAGCACTACACTGTGTGTGTGTGTGTGTGTGTGTGATTTTACTTTAAGTAAATAAATGATGTGGACACAAACCAAACCTGTGTTTGTCTGAAGAAGCAGCAGTGCAGTTGCCATGGTGACCTACAGGTGGGGCTGTGTTTCTTTCTCTGTGTGTGTGTGTGTGTGTGTTTCCTCCCACAGTGTTGTTGTTGTTATTGTTGTTGTGGTCCAAACAGTCACAGCTCAGGCATAAACACACACACACACACACACACTGGTTTCCATGACTTCAGAGGACATTCCATTGACTTCCATTCATTTCCTGCAGACTTACTCTAACCTTAACCATCATTACTAGTGTCCTAACCCTAACCCTGACCCTAACCTTAACCTAACCCTAACCTCAGCCTAACTTTAAAACATGTCTTCACCTTAAAATGGAGTCATTTACGTTATGGGGACTTGATTTTTGTCCCCATAAGGAAGACAAGTCCCCATAATGTGAGTGTGGAGACACATTTAGGTCCCCACAACATGAGGAAGACCAGCTACACACACACACACAACTGGTAGCACTAAAAATAATAAGAATAATAACCAACATTCATATTTAACACATCACTCGTGTTTTATAAGACCTTCATTGGCTGCAGCTTCATTTTAGAACTGATTTTAATATTTGACTCTTTGTTTTTAAAGCCACTAATAATCCTCACTCCACCTTATTTAGCAGAGATTTTAACCATGGGGTGTATTATTTATTATTTATGCAAAATGATTTTCAAAATTCAGTAGCACTGTGACACTTAGTTCTTAATTGTACATTTTCTTCTTTTATTGGTCTTTTGGTTTTATTGACTGTTCTGCGGTGAATTTTACTCCTGTGTGTTTAAGTCTTTCCTTTATGTGACACACTTTCAGAACCGTGTAGATATTGTTCAGTGCTTTAGAAATAAACAGACTGGAAATGAAAAAGAAATCCGCAGTAAAAGCTTTTAAAACATCAGTAAATTACAGCACATGTTTTTACAGTGCACATTAGGTTTGGTACGGCATGTGTAGTATTTTACTTTCAAATGATCATGTGAGCGCGTGTGATATTACAGTACGTATCACACACACTGACACGATCATTGTTTCTGTAGCATCTGTACACGTGCTGTTTTTACAGTGCACAATACCATGTGGTGGCTACATGGTATTTTTTTACAGTGATGTTGTGATTTTACTCTGAAGGTCTGCGTTGTCCACTGTTTTCTTTTATGTCCGTCATCTCCTTGCTCCCTACACCCTCACGTTCTCCCTCCCCCCTTTCCTTCCCTCCCTCCTTCCCTCCCTCCTTTCCTTCCCTCCTTTCCTTCCCTCCTTCCTCCTCCCCCGGCTGTTGTTGTTTTTTTTTCTTTCGTTCAGAGTTTGCGTGCAGTTTTAAAGTGTTTTCATCGATGTCAAAACCTTGCGATCAAACACGACTGGCTCTGCTCTAATTCACCACAGGACACCACACACACACACACGCACACACACACACGTTGGTTTTTCATTCTTTGTGAGGACCCTCATACACATAATGGATTTCCTGGCCTTTTACCCTAATCTAAACCTAATTCTACCCCTAACCCTAAAACCAGGTCTTAACACTGGAAAGGCCCTTTGACCTTGTGGGGACCAGTCAAAATGTCCCCGCAAGGATAGGTTTGTATGTGTTTGGGTCCCTGCAGAGATAGAAAAACATGTACACACACACACACAGAGCTTCTTTCTCTTTCTTGCTTGAATGAACACACACACACACACACAGACTGGTTTTACTGCATCTGCGAGGACCTCCGCGCCTCATGATCCTGTTCATTAAACAAATGACAACAGAGAAAATAACGATCGATCACTCCGACTCACTCGTTCATCCTCACTCGTTCATCCAGGTTTCACTTACAAAACATGAATCTGACATTAAACATTAAAGAACACATGCAAACATCCCATAAATCTGATCCTGATTTGGACTGAAAAACTGAACACAATCCTGAAAATGCAGATCTGATCCTGATCCTTCTTTCTGTATCTATACATACAGTTATACATATGTGCTTATATACTGCGTTTACATATGTACAGTACATGTATAATGCACAGGTTATACACAGTATGCACTTCGATATGTTACGACCGTCTATGTTGTCCTTATATACAGGAATTCTATGTAGTAGTGCTGTGCATGAAGGTGAGGGCGCGTTTGATTTTCTCACCTGTCACAGTCACAGTCATGTGACTGTCTCTTTAAAATCCTCCTTGTGTCCATGTTTTTGTTTTGGTTTCTTTTTGTTTTGTTTGTTTACTCTGACGGAAGCATCCGAAGTGAGACAAAGAGAAGCGTGTTAGCGGGTTAGCTGCCGAGCTAATGTTAGCGGCAAGCGTAACCGTGGCAACTGGAATGATTTTATTTTCCTTTGAACTTTAAAATTTCTCAATGAAGGCGCAGCGTTACAGAGGAGACGGTCCTCAGAGGGACACACACACACACACAGAGATACAGGAGAATGACCTATGACCCAGACACACACACACAGAGATACAGGAGAATGACCTATGACCCAGACACACACAGTGTGTGTGTGTGTGTGTTTGAATTTAATATTGATTCCATAAAGTAGTTTCAGTGTAACATGTCACAGCGTGTTAATGTCAGAGCAGTGAGCCGGACGAAAAGAGAGCAGCTAGCACGCAACGCTGCGGGAGAGAGAGAGAGAGAGAGAGAGAGAGAGAGAGAGAGAGAGAGAGAGAGAGAACACACACACACACAGTGGGGGAGAGAGAGAGAGAGAGAGAGAGAGAGAGAGAGAGAATAGAAGGGGGAAGAAAAAAAGCTGGAGAAAGTGGAGGGAACAAATAAGAGGGGAGACGGTGGAAGAGAAAGGAAACAACAAAAGCCTGGAGACAAAAAGGAGAATGAGGAAGAAGGGGAGAGGAAAGGAAGGAAGGAAACAAAGGAGAGATGAGAGGAAAGGAAGAGAGAAAGAGGTTCCACTCAAACACAAACTTGTTTACACAATGAAGTGAAGTGTGAGAGGAAACACACACACACACACACACACACATTCACCTGTACTTTTATAGCATATTAAAAAACGTCTATGAACTTTAAATTTATCATGACATCACATTGTTTTAGCCTTATATTTTCAACATAAAATAGTTTTAATATGTTTATTTTAAACATATTTCAGACATTTTATATGTGACTTTCACATTTGATTATGTGAGATTAACTTTAACATGAGATTATGTGAGATTAACTTTAACATGAGATTATGTGGTATATCTTAAAATAGTCATCGTTTAACATAATTCAAGATACTTTTTTTTTTTTAAATACACACACACAGCTATTCTGCTCAGGACTCTGCATTGACTTCCATTCATTGAAATAGAGTAAACAAAGCCTCATCACCAACCTTAACCATAACCAGTTAATGACTAACCCGAACCTTAACCTTAACCACAATTTAAATCTTAGTGTTAAACTTAAACCACTTCCTCAGAAATGAGGTTCTGCCTCATTAGGACCAGGTTTTAGTCTCCATGAGGACTTTACTGGTCCCGACAAGGTCAGTGTTTAGGACAGAAAAGGTCCTAAAAAGGTAACAAATACAAGAACACACACACACACACACAGTGATGGAAATGTTGTTTGACAGCCTCAGTGACAGAGAAGAAGACAAACTCTCTCTCTTTCTCTCCGCCGTCGACTCTGGTGGATTGTTGTTCGACATGAAATGTAAGGGAGGTAAACATGTGTTTACAGCATGTACTACACACAAACACACACAAACACACAAGTGTAGTGTATTTTCCAACAGGAAAGTGAAGTTTGTAAACCACTCACTCTCCCACACCAAAGTCCATAGAGAAAATCAGTGATTTTAGCTCACAGGGACACAGGAGCTGCTGGTCTACTGCTGCCTCGTGTGGTCACTTTGTGTCATTGATTTAAATCTAAACAAAGGATTTCAAACTCAGAAGTGACAAAATAAGACATTTGAACTTAGTGATGGAGGCAGCAGTGGATCAACAACTCCTGTGTCCCTGTGAGCTAAAATCACTGATTTTCTCTATGGACTTTGGTGTGGAAGGATTTATCAAACCTGGGAACATGAGTAATTAATAACTCATGTTGGTCTCAAAACTGATCAGCTGAAAACCATTTTTCAGTCGTTAACAACCTTAAACAGTCGAATCATCAGTGTCTCTTTGCCGTGGTGTTTAATCAGGCTCTTAATTAAAACCTGTGCGGGAGCAGTCACATGATCAGCCGCGTTCACCTGTGAAGCCACCGCGGCGTCGTTTCACACGCCTCTGATTGTGTGTCAAAAGTGTCATTAAGTGGCTTTTTGTCAGTCTTTCTTCATGTCTATGTTTCACGCTGCTAAATGACTCACATCTCAAACTAAAGGCCCACAATGGCGTCGTCAGCGTCCTCGTTCCTCACGATAATAATTAACCGTCGCGTCTTGCAGCTCAGCGCCGTTTGGGCTACAGGTGCTAACAGCCGGAGCTAATTGGGCTGTGGAGCCAATTAGGCTGACTGTGTTAAAGGTGATGAGGCTCATGAGCGCGGCAGACCTGCAGAGACGGAACACGCGAGGTGTCAGGTGTTCGCGTAGAGGCGGGGCTTGCTCGCCCCTTTTCACGTGATTGGGCCATGTTAAACCAGAGATTTAAACCGGTTCAAACACGGGTTTAAACTGGTTTTTGACTGGTATGAATGTGTTTAATCAGCATTCACCCCTGAAAACAAACAAAAAAACTAACAAACAAACAACAAAACAACAAAAAAAACAAAACAAAACAAAACAAACAAAAAAAAAAACGCCAAAAAAAGTCCAAAATTGTGCGTCCCTTATATTGACATCATTTAAAAAAGTAAGAAGTAGACGCTCATTTTAACACACAGACTTACTTTTTGCAACCAGTGGAGTCGCCCCCTACTGGCTATAAAGTATAATTCTCCTTTCGAGGCTACGTACGTTTTTTTATTATATACGATCAGAAGTGTAGAGTAGTTTAGTGTTGGCTCTGGATTCCAATGTTTGCCTTAGAGTGCGTAACTTTTCAACAGTTTTGTTGTTCGTGTGCGAAGCGTTTGTGACGCAAAGGCTAAACGTAAAAAACACCGCAAATCATAAATTAGTATTGCGATTTAATTTGCGATAAAACTTTTTCCAGTCAAGCTTCAGCTGGACATGAATAAGAAAAATATTAAATATTTTGTTAATGTCACACCAGAAGAAACTAAAAATGTACGCACAGTTTATATCGTTTATAGGTTATAGCGTAATAGTCCGATATCATGCGTCGCTATTATTGACGTTATAAATTTAAGTGAGAAGTACAAGGTCATTTTAGAAACCAGTGCAGTTGCCACCTACTGGCCATAAAGTATAATTTCACTCCTGAGGCTACGTGCGTTTTTGTTTTCATACATGCGATGTACGACCTTTCGTGCTGGTTCTGGATTCCGACGTTTGTCTTTGAGTTCGTAACTTTTCATCGCAGACGTTCACATCTGTGGCGGACATTTTGTAAAAGGGTGTCTCTTTGTCTCCGTCTTCCACACCTTTTGTCTCTCCATGAGGACGTTGATGTCATGTACCTGAAACGTCCAATCACGGACTTTCACTCAGACACTCTCTCTCTCTCTCTCCTTTGTTTGCACTCTCTCACCCTGGGCAGTTGCTAAGCGACGGAGCTGTTGTATAATTCATTTACCCGCTGCATTCAAATATGTGGACAATTAACCACTTCTGTTTGCATAATAGATTTGTGTGTGTGTGTGTGTGTGGGGGGGGTATTTAACTCCCGGTTCATCTCATCCTGTGGAGGTAGAGAGACCTAAAGAGAGAGAGAGAGAGAGAGAGAGAACTGAATGATTTCCACTCAGTCTCATCACACACACACACACACACACAGAAACATGGTAATTAGTCCTCTGCTCTGTCTCTCAGCCTCGACTCAGCAGCCATTGATGTTCAGATGAAGATGGCCGCCGCTGCTGCTGCTGCCGCTGCTGCTGCTGCTGCTGCTGCTGCTGCTGCTGCTGCTGCTGCTGCTGCTGCCACTGTGTGTTTATGTGCTGAAAGAAAACTGTGTTTTGGTTGAGTTCATGTCACCATTTCACACTCAAATTAGATCTGAGCTGAAGCATCAAACCGCAGCCCAACACCAGCCACAGGCTGAGAGCAGCCACCGGGGGGCGCTGTCCTGCCAGGACTGCATCCAACCCTCATCCAGCCATCCATCCATCCATCCAACCCTCAACCAACCATCCAGAACTGACACGTTACACACAGAGGAGGAGAGTCAGGCTGCATCCATCCATCCATCCATCCATCCATCCGTCCATCCATCTATCCATCCATCCATCCATCCATCCATCCATCCTTCCATCCATCCATCCATCCATCCATCCATCCATCCATCCATCCATCCATCCATCCATCCATCCATCTCTGATTCCAACAGTCACTTCATCCAACCATCATCCATCCCTGACTGCTGCTTTTCACACAGAGTTCAAAGCAGTCAGACTGCATCCAACCATCACTTCATCCATCCATCCATCCATCCATCCATCCATCGATGAAGTGCAACCTAGTGTTAACACAAAATGTGCAAATAATAACCGGTGAATCCAGTCATAGCACCACCTAGTGTCAACAGGAAGTACACCTTCACTAACAAACATTGTTTCATTAACACAAATTTTCAGCATGTGGGCTACATTTGTTTGAATCTAGCGTTGGTCTCTCTCTCTCTCTCTAGCGCCACACAGTGGCTGTTGCAGTCACATGTATGGAGACTGACTCCAGCTTGCTTGTTGTATTTCTGTGTGTGATGAGTCTGCAATGAAGGTGTGAGGTGGGTTTTTGACACAGAGGCTGGTAATTTGTCTTCAAAAGTCCAGAGGAGCTATTATTAATGTTGTCAAGCTTCACTGCACCACATACACTATATATACATGTACATGTACATGTACATGTATATATAGTGTATGTGTAAAAGACAGAGCAGTGACGAGTGTCCCCTCTGGTCTCTGACCTGTGTCTCACACACACACACACACTGTGACAGCAGACATAATCATAGGTATGACACGGTGACGACGCCTTTAATCAGAGCTGCTAAAGAAAACCAGATGAAGTTCCTTTTTTTAAAAAAATGAAAAAATAAATGATGGCTGGAAACTTGGCCTCCACCCCCTCAGAGAGCCGGCAGTTCAATTCCCACCTGACACGACACCTTTGACCGCGCAGACAGAATAAGGCACATAATCATATGGATGACAGGTGGCAAACCACACATCTGCAAACCACACACACACACACACACACACACACACACATCACCTACATGTGAACTCTAATATTTGATCAAACTGAGAAAAGAGAAGATTTTACTTTGAGTTGAAAATGAAATTGAAAAAGAGGGTGTGTGTTCTCTTGTGATGGAGGCTGACATTTTCAGGCTTCACTGTTTATGTGGAGGAAGCGTGTCGTCTCCCTGGCGACGCTTTATCCTGTCATATAGATATATGGATGTATATCTGTACATATGACAGAATTAATATTGCCACATCCTGAATATTCCCTCATGAGTGGAGTTAAACGTAATCTGCACACTAGAGGTGAATGAACATTTCTGAGGGTCTTTCAGAGATTTGAAGGTGTATGTGGCTGTGACACGTGGTTGCTGTGAGCGCCCCCTGCTGCCGAGAACCTGACTGTCAGTGGAAACATGCAGTAATGGAGCCGCACGGGAGTTCTAACTGCGTTAGTTTGGAAACAGTAACTGACATTCAGAGACACAGAGGCTAACGCTAAGGACTCAGCTAATAAAATCTACATCTGTTTAAGTCTACGATGTCTTTAAGAACATGTTCACGTCTTTATCTCACTGTTAGACAGACTTTTCCAACAGGAAAGTGAAGTTTGTAAACCACTCACTCTCCCACACCAAAGTCCATAGAGAAAACCAGTGATTTTAGCTCACAGGGACACAGGAGCTGCTGGTCTACTGCTGCCTCATGTGGTCACTTTGTGTCACTTATTTAAATCTAAATAAAGGATTTTAAATGGCGAAGTGACAAAATAAGACATTTGAACTTAGTGATGGAGGCAGCAGTGGATCAACAACTCCTGTGTTCTGTGATATTAAAATCACTGATTTTCTCTATGGACTTTGGTGTGGGAGAGTTCCTTGTGTTCCCACTGGCAGCTTTTTTTTGTTTATGTTTTTACTGAAACAAAGAGACAGAGTGTGAGCCTCAGAAAATATCGTAAACTGAAGTTGATGTAGCTGTTGTTATTTAATAGATTTTATTTAATAATTAAAATGAACCTTTTGGGGAAATGTAACGTCTTACTCTGTGTTTTTTAAAGGTGGTGAAACCTTTTCTGTTCAGCGTGATTCCCTCTTTTCTCCACAGTAACTCCACAGTGAAAACACTCCGTGGTTCGTGTGTTTGCGTGCAGGTCCAGCAGCAGCCTGTAGATGGCAGCAGAGAACAGTGAAAGAGCCACAGACTGAGCTGTTCATGTCAGAGTCTCAGTCTCATTCAAATCATCCGTTTGTCTCTGCAAAAATCCACTTTAAATGTAATAATCTATTTTACTATTCAAATGATATCATATTTATATGTAAAAGACATTTAATGCTAAATAAACTGTTAACATTTGATGTATTTCTTTAAATAAATTCTGATCAAAAATAGGATTTATTTATGTAAAAAAGACACATTTCAAAAATGAAATGTGTTCAAACTTACATTGACTCACAAGTCACCACACACATACTATATATGTAAAATGACAGTACAACAATAATATTTGTATGTAAAATATATATATATTTAAAATTAACTAATCACAATTTATATTTTATAAAATCAAGACTGTGCACAGTTAATTTAATCACTCATAGGTTTAAAAAAAACAATGTTACCAAAAATGAGAGATATTCATGATCATCAATGAAGTGGTTCATATTTCACGTCAGACGTGTTTTGGTTCTGGATTAAATGAGGTCTTTTATTGTGGTGGAGGAGGAAGCTGAGTGTTACATCACTGCCCTCAGTGTTGTTGACTCTCTGTGTGTGTGTTTACGTTCACTCAGAGTAAAATCAACACTGTTTGTTTGTTTGTTTGTTCCCTGAACTTTTACAACAAACAACAATGAAACCCAGAGGCTGCTAATGTTACTACTGTTATTATGGTTACTACAGTAAATGTTATTATGGTTACTACAGTAAATGTTATTATGGTTACTACAGTAAATGTTACTACTGTTATTATGGTTACTACAGTAAATGTTACTACTGTTATTATGGTTACTACAGTAAATGTTATTATGGTTACTACAGTAAATGTTACTACTGTTATTATGGTTACTACAGTAAATGTTATTATGCTTACTACAGTAAATGTTATTTTGGTTACTACAGTAAATGTTACTACTGTTATTATGGTTACTACAGTAAATGTTACTACTTTTATTATGGTTACTACAGTAAATGTTACTACTGTTATTATGGTTACTACAGTAAATGTTATTATGGTGACTACAGTAAATGTTACTACTGTTATTATGGTTACTACAGTAAATGTTACTACTTTTATTATGGTTACTACAGTAAATGTTATTATGGTTACTACAGTAAATGTTACTACTGTTATTATGGTTACTACAGTAAATGTTACTACTGTTATTATGGTTACTACAGTAAATGTTACCACAGTAACAGTAGTAACATTTACTACAGTTACTGTGGTAAGTTTTATTGTAAATGTTACCTCTATTACTGTTGTTATTGTTGTTACTGTTGTTATTGTTGTTACTGTTGTTGTTATTGTTGTTATTGTTGTTATTGTTGTTACTGTTGTTATTGTTGTTATTGTTGTTACTGTTGTTATTGTTGTTACTCTTGTTATTGTTGTTACTGTTGTTATTGTTGTTACTCTTGTTATTGTTGTTATTGTTGTTACTGTTGTTACTGTTGTTACTGTTGTTACTGTTGTTATTGTTGTTACTGTTGTTACTGTTGTTACTGTTGTTATTGTTGTTACTGTTGTTACTGTTGTTATTGTTGTTATTGTTGTTACTCTTGTTATTGTTGTTATTGTTGTTACTGTCACTGCTGCAGTTTCTGCTGCTGTTGTGTTTGTAGTTCAGACGTCCAATTATTACCCAACACACACACACACACACACACACACACACAGAGTCTATTATCATCTCTCTTTATGTGACGGCACTGAACAACAAGAATTATACACCTTAATTAAGCAGCCAACATGTCAGCGTATTTATAATAACTACTGACACACACACACACACACAGAGAGAGAGACCACAAATTCTACACACACTCAAATACACAACACACTGACAACGGTTAAAGATAAATAAATAATCAATAAATAAGGTTTTTGATGGTTGAGGCACTGAGAATAGAATAGAATAGAATAGAATAGAATAGATCAGTCACACATAGTACATAGTACTGTTTAACTTGTCTCTGTAAACATGTTGTTTCAGTATATAACATACACTAACCCAAACAAAACTGACTTTGGCGCAACGAGTTCTGGTTTCTGATGGACATGGAACGCAGCATGTGACAGTAGTGTTGTTGTTGTTGTTGTTTGTTTGTTTGTGGGTTTTGGTGTGAAAATAGAGGACACAATCAAAACCCCTTCATAAACAAGTAAACACAAAACTAAAGCTTCTGCAAAAAACACGGCATGGAAGTTTTTCTGGTTCTACAGCAAAGGTGAGAAAGTTACAACCAAATCTGCTGAACCGAGCTAACTAGACAGGCAGACAGACAGGCAGACAGGCAGGCAGACAGGCAGGCAGACAGGCAGACAGGCAGACAGGCAGGCAGACAGACAGACAGGCAGGCAGACAGGGTGGGATTTGGTTTGTTTTCTAGCTAACTACCTGGCTAAACAGATAAACAGACAGACAAACAGGTGGTAAATGGCGAGTGAGTTGTCAGGCTAAGCAGACAGACAGGTAAATAGATAGATGTGGTCCCTCCTCCTGTCTCAGGTGACTGTGAGAGCCATCTGTCTGTTCTCCACAGAGAGAACGCAGGACGACAGGGACGAGTAAATTAACAAGTTGCCACATGTTTCCAGGTTGTGAGGTGAAAATGGTGCTGCTTTTAATTACACCTGGACATTAACCGCTCATTAACTAGCAGTGTAACCAGTGATGAGAGAGAGAGACAGAGAGAGACAGAGAGAGAGATGTAAAGGTCATGTTTAAAGAGACAGTTCAATGTTTTTCAACTGTAACTCTACGAGGTACTGACTCATATATTGTGTGTTTGCTGTCTTTGCATGGAACCAGCAGATACATGATCAGTTTAGTATCTTCAGAACATGTTCACGTCTTCATCTCACTGTTAGACAGACTTTTCCAACAGGAAAGTGAAGTTTGTAAACCACTCACTCTCCCACACCAAAGTCCATAGAGGAAATCTGTGATTTTAGCTCACAGGGACACAGGAGTTGTTTATCCACTGCTGCCTCCATCACTAAGTTCTAATGTCTTATTTTGTCACTTCAGTGTTTGAAATGCTTTGTTCAGATTTACCTCAGTGACACAAAGTGACCACACGAGGCAGCAGTAGATCAGCAGCTCCTGTGTCCCTGTGAGCTAAAATCACTGATTTTCTCTATGGACTTTGGTGTGGGAGAGTGAGTGGTTTACAAACTTCACTTTCCTGTTGGAAAAGTCTGTCTGACAGTGAGATGAAGACGTGAACATGTTCTGTAGATGTTGTAGACTCATTGATTATGTGTTTAAAAAATCCCAAGGTGGTCCTTCTACAGTTAGTGAAACATATATTTTAAACATATATTTTATCACACAAGTCTTTAGTTAAGTTCAAAAAAACAATTGTTACAAATATGAATGATCACACTGATGAAGCAGGATCAAAAAGTACATTAAAGCTCCACCAATACAGGTTTCCATCTATTTCCAGCTAATAAAACGACTGTTTAATGACAAATAATACAAAAATACAGTATTTTCATTAAAAAATAATAAGTACTGTATAAACTAAGTATTAAATACATGACCATGTGTGTTTGTTGTCGACATTGACATAAATCTAACCCCCTGGTGAGACCATCACAATCATAACTATAAAAATCCTGCATCATTTTGCTTTAACATGCAGGAACTCTGGTGTTTTTCCTCTTTTTTCAGATGTTAAAGTGCGTGTTTGTAAAATCTTAATGCATCTTAAGACGTTAATAACAACCAGTGAGTTTTCCAGTGTATTTCTGAGAGTCAGTGAACGTCTCTGCGTCTGCTTCAATGACCTGAGCAGGACTGAAAGCTCCTAATTATTACTGCAGCTGTGTTAATCTGGATGAAGGTGTGTGCGTGTGTGTGTGTGTGTGAAATGATAAGGGCCTGTGGGAAAGATAACAGTTATTATCGCTCTCTGTGGTCAACCCCCCCCCATTCTACCCCTTGTCTCAGAGACACACACACACACACACACACATGCAAAGGTCAATTTACAGCTAGCAACTGTAGACTTGCTTGTGTCCCGGTGGGCTCTATTACTGTGTGTGTTGGGCCATGGACTGATGGCACACACACACACACACACACACACACACACACACACACTCACAGCATTGCGGGCACAGAGGTGGGTAATCAGCGTGTAAACACAGAGAGGCTGGCATTAAAAACAACATGTAGAATCTCATGCAAACATGCTGTAATATGTGTACACACGCTGACAAACAACATGTGTGTGTGTGTGTGTGTGTGAGCAGATGTGAGTAAACAATTGTGCAAAACAAGCACACAAAAAGTGCGTGGAAACAAGTCGACTCACACACACACACACAGTTGTGTGCGTGTTTCTAAAAGGCACCACTAGGAGTCGCTACAGTCTGTGCAGTCGTGGAGATTATACGTCACATGAGAATCACTGACACGCCGTCTACAACAAACACATGCAGGAGAGAGTGAGGACGTGCTAATGTGCAGTTCATTTCTGCAACTGGGGCTAATGTTACAAAATGCTACACCACTCACTCTCCCACACCAAAGTCCATAGAGGAAATCAGTGATTTTAGCTCACAGGGACACAGGACCTGCTGGTCTACTGCTGCCTCGTGTGGTCACTTTGTGTCACTGAGGTAAATCTGAACAAAGGATTTTATATGCCGAATTGACAAAATAAGACATTTGAACTTAGTGATGGAGGCAGCAGTGGATCAACAACTCCTGTGTCCCTGTGAGCTAAAATCACTGATTTTCTCTATAGACTTTGGTGTGGGAGAGTGAGTGGTGTAGCATTTTGTAAC
>JAFBJR010010129.1:49239-54429 GCA_016785285.1 Brachirus orientalis
CTCACACACCCCACAGTGACGGGAATCACACCCACCGAGGGAGGAAGGGCTGTAAAACCGTAACCACGGGTGGTGGGTGTCAAATCTGTCTGTGTGTGTGTGTTCACGTTGTCATGATGGCGTGTGAATAACAGAGCAACTGACTGGTGTGTGCGTGTGTGCGTGTGTGCGTGTGCGTGTGCAGCCTCCATGTTTGAGGACAAACACTCTGATGTGTAAAGTCAGACGTTTTAAAACAACAGTGTGTTTAATGATTTACAGGTTAAATAAACATGTAGCGTACAACACACATGGGCAGAGATACGGCCAAATAAAGTACCAAATACAAAACCAATACATGTATTCAAATAAACGACAAATACAGCAAATTGCAATACTAATAATACTTCTCCCCCAAGTGATGCAAGTGCAAATATTACCCTCGTGAATGAAGCCAAGGGATTTTGAGACAGAAAAAAACTTTACTTTAGAAGATCAGAGCTGTGATCACTTTTTGGCAAGTACAAAACAGCATTTTAGAGCTTATTTTGGCCCTTTAAGGCTATTTCAACTGGTACAAAGGGCTGTATGAGATGTAATCTGTCAAATATTACCCTCATGAATGAGGCCAAGTGATTTTGAGACTGAAAAAATCTTTAGATTAGAAGGTCAGAGCTGTGATCACTTTTTGGCAAGTACAAAACAGCAATTTACAGCTTATTTTGGCCCTTTAAGGCTATTTCAACAGGTATAAAGGGCTGTATGAGATGTAATCTGTCAAATATTACCCTCATGAATGAGGCCAAGGGATTTTGAGCCTAAAAAAATCTTTAGATTAGAAGGTCAGAGCTGTGATCACTTTTTGGCAAGTACAAAACAGCAATTTACAGCTTGTAGTGGCTTCTTAATGCTATTTCAACAGGTATAAAGGGCTGTATGAGATGTAATCTGTCAAATATTACCCTCATGAATGAAGCCAAGTGATTTTGAGACTGAAAAAACCTTTAGATTAGAAGGTCAGAGCTGTGATCACTTTTTTGGCAAGCGCAAAACAGCATTTTAGATCTTATTTTGGCCCTTTGAGGCTATTTCAACAGGTATAAAGGGCTGTATGAGATGTAATCTGTCAAATATTACCCTCATGAATGAGGCCAAGGGATTTTGAGACTGAAAAAACCTTTAGATTAGAAGGTCAGAGCTGTGATCACTTTTTGGCAAGTACAAAACAGCAATTTACAGCTTGTAGTGGCTTTTTAAGGCTATTTCAACAGGTATAAAGGGCTGTATGAGATGTAATCTGTTAAATATTATCCTCATGAATGAAGCCAAGTGATTTTGAGACTGAAAAAACCTTTAGATTAGAAGGTCAGAGCTGTGATCACTTTTTGGCAAGCGCAAAACAGCATTTTAGAGCTTATTTTGGCCCTTTAAGGCTATTTCAACAGGTATAAAGGGCTGTATGAGATGTAATCTGTCAAATATTACCCTCATGAATGAAGCCAAGTGATTTTGAGACTGAAAAAACCTTTAGATTAGAAGGTCAGAGCTGTGATCACTTTTTGGCAAGTACAAAACAGCAATTTACAGCTTTTAGTGGCTTTTTAAGGCTATTTCAACAGGTATAAAGGGCTGTATGAGATGTAATCTGTCAAATATTACCCTCATGAATGAGGCCAAGGGATTTTGAGACTGAAAAAATCTTTAGATTAGAAGGTCAGAGCTGTGATCACTTTTTTGGCAAGCGCAAAACAGCATTTTAGATCTTATTTTGGCCCTTTAAGGCTATTTCAACAGGTATAAAGGGCTGTATGAGATATAATCTGTCAAATATTACGCTCATGAATGAGGCCAAGGGATTTTGAGACTGAAAAAAACCTTTAGATTAGAAGGTCAGAGCTGTGATCACTTTTTGGCAAGTGCAAAACAGCATTTTAGAGCTTTTTTTTGGCCCTTTGAGGCTATTTCAACAGGTATAAAGGGCTGTATGAGATGTAATCTGTCAAATATTACCCTCATGAATGAGGCCAAGGGATTTTGAGCCTGAAAAAATCTTTAGATTAGAAGGTCAGAGCTGTGATCACTTTTTGGCAAGTACAAAACAGCAATTTACAGCTTGTAGTGGCTTCTTAAGGCTATTTCAACAGGTATAAAGGGCTGTATGAGATGTAATCTGTCAAATATTACCCTCATGAATGAAGCCAAGTGATTTTGAGACTGGAAAAACCTTTAGATTAGTAGGTCAGAGCTGTGATCACTTTTTGGCAAGTGCAAAACAGCATTTTAGAGCTTATTTTGGCCCTTTAAGGCTATTTCAACAGGTATAAAGGGCTATATGAGATATAATCTGTCAAATATTACCCTCATGAATGAGGCCAAGGGATTTTGAGACTGAAAAAATCTTTAGATTAGAAAGTCAGAGCTGTGATCACTTTTTGGCAAGTGCAAATCAGCATTTTAGAGCTTATTTTGACCCTTTAAGGCTATTTCAACAGGTATAAAGGGCTGTGACATATAATCTGTCAAATATTACCCTCATGAATGAAGCCAAGTGATTTTGAGACTGAAAAAACCTTTAGATTAGAAGGTCAGAGCTGTGATCACTTTTTGGCAAGTACAAAACAGCATTTTACGGTTTGTATTGGCCCTTAAATTGGCAAGTATATTTGGCAAATGTATTTTATGGTTTGTATTTCCACCTCAAAAACATTTAAATGGATAAAAATATAAAATAAAAACTGGACAAAAATTTATAATTTTATCACAAATTAAAGCTTAAAGCTGACTCAGCATAAATGCAGCGTCCTCTGTTCTGTTTTCTTCTTCTTCTGTGTAGACACTTTGCTAATTATTTGCAGGTCAAAGGTCGGGGAGGGCGGAGCATCCAGAGAAGTTTGAATCCAGTTTATCTTTACTTTGTCTGAGGGTTAGTGAGGACATGGACAGATGTTTACCGAGGTGTAGTAAAAAACGTGTCCTCCGAAACTGTAGGGGGAGCTCTGCAGAGCTGAAACCAACACTATAGCAATTTCTTTTTCATGTCATGAGTGTCATTTCATGAGTGATTATGTTTAAATACAAACACAATTTATTCCTGAGGACACTGTCCTGTTTCTGATGTAGACTCTGTCTCTCTCGGTGTCTCTGTCTGTCTCTCTGTGTCTCTCTGTGTCTCTGTCTGTCTCTCTGTGTCTCTGTCTGTCTCTCTGTGTCTCTGTCTGTCTCTCGGTGTCTCTGTCTGTCTCTCTGTGTCTCTGCCTGTCTCTCTGTGTCTCTGTCTGTCTCTCTGTGTCTCTCTGTGTCTCTCTGTGTCTCTGTCTGTCTCTGTCTGTCTCTCTGTGTCTCTGCCTGTCTCTCTGTGTCTCTGCCCGTCTCTCTGTGTCTCTGTCTGTCTCTCCTGCCAAACGTCCTCAGCTCTGACTCACTGTCGTCGTTGTTCAGTTTTAACACATGAAACTATAAATAAGGATGAAAAGTGGGCGGATCCACAGGGATCTGGGTTCACTGAGTCACCGAGTCAGGACGCAGCGTCTCATCCTGGGTTTTATATTCATGCAGCAAACTGATGAATGATGGGTTTATTGTCTGACATCACTTCCTGCCTGGAAATGTAATCCCTCTTTACTGCCTCTGTCCTTCCTACAGGACACACAGCACCTGCTTTAATCCCCAAGATTATGACAATAATCTGTGGAAAAACTGTGGCACATAACTTTGAAATATGGAATTTTAAAAAAGCCTCCTGGAAAATCAAAGGACACGAGTGCTGGAAGTGAGAACTTTAAATCCAAGAAATGAAGCAAAAATACTTTTTAAAAGTTGTTACTAAACTTCCAAAAAAATTCTAAAATTCTTTTTTTTTTTTTTTTACAAAATGTGATTTCACAAAACGTTAATTATGTAACAATTTTTTAAATAATTTTTTTTTCCAAAATGTGATGGCGTAAAATCCTTATTTATTTATTTTTATTATTATAAAATAATAATTACTAAACGTATAAAAAATGTAATATATTTTTTTATAATTTTTTTAGTGCTATTTCATTTATAAAAGAATTTTAAAATATGTTGCAAAAATATGTTACTGTTGTTACAAAAAAAACATGTTATTAATGTTACAAGAATTTTATTTAAGACCATGATAAATGATGAAGGATGCAGTGCCCCCCTGTGGTACTTCAAAGTATCACAATCACAAGGACTGTATGTTTTCCTCTCATATACTGTAAATATAAATATTAATTATTATAATGTGAAATGCACTATGGTCAGAATATTATAGGTGTTTTTATTTTACTTTTTTTTAACTTTTTGTTTTTACTGGATACTCATATTTGGTATTTTTCACGAGTGTCCTCTGTCCACAGAACGCTTACATCGCAATGAAAATACATACAAAAAAATAAACAAAACATTCGTCAGCTACTCTACAGCAGTGTGCCCGGGGGACACGCCCACGCTGCACACAGGAAGCCAAACCCCACTGAGCAGCAGGGGGCGCTCACGGCACAGACTGTGTGTCACTTCCTGTGAGACTCGGCGTACTGTGACTTTAACGCGGCTGCGGGAGGAAATGAAGAGAATAAAGTCACAATAATAAACCTGTTATTACGTGTTAATAACACATATAGTCACATGGCTATTAACAGCTGTTTGTTCTTTTCTATGAGTCTCAACAACATCCACACAGTGACCTTCTGACCTCACACACACACACGCACAGACACGGACACGCACACACAACACGCGCACGCACACACATACAAACACAGACACACACACACACAGACACATGCGCACACACACGCAAACACAGACACACACACACACACACAGACACACACAAACACACACAGACACACACACACATGCGCACACACACAGACACACACACACACAAACTCACACGCACACACACACACAAACACAGACACACACACACACACAGACACACACAAACACACACAGACACACACACACACACACAAACACAGACACGTGCACACACACACACATGCGCACACACACGCAAACACACACACGCACACACACAGACACACACACACGCACACACACACAAACACAGACACACAAACACACACACACAAAGACACGCACACACAAAGACACGCACACACAAACACACACACACACAAACACACGCACACACACACAAACACACACACACAAACACAGACACACACACACACACAC
>JAFBJR010010129.1:56551-97251 GCA_016785285.1 Brachirus orientalis
CCCAGTGTTAGCTTCTCTACACTGGCTCCCTGTACAGTTTAGAATTCAATTTAAAATCCTCCTCCTCACGTACAAAGCCCTTAATGATCAGGCCCCATCATATCTTAAAGGTCTAATTTCACCTTATCAGCCCAACAGATCACTTCGGTCCCAAAACGCAGGTTTACTTGTAGTTCCCAGAGTCCATAAAAGTAGAATGGGAGGCAGAGCCTTTAGTTACCAGGCTCCTCTCCTGTGGAACCAACTGCCAATGTCGGTTCGGGAGGCGGACACTGTCTCTGTATTTAAAGTTAAACTTTAAACTTTCCTTTTTGATAAAGCTTATAGTTAGAACTGGCTCAGGGAAACCTGAACCATCTCTTAGTTATGCTGCTATAGACCTAGACTGCTGGGGGATTTCCTGTGGTGCACTCACACTCACTCTCTCACACTCACTCTCTCACACTCAGGGTATGAATGTGACTCAATTATGTGTCATTAACCTTATTTTTTTTTTCTCCCTTCCCAAGTCTATATCTCTCCCTCTGTCCTCATTTTGCAGGCTGCAGGATCCAGATCCAGTTTTGATGATATAATTATTATTATTGCTAACAATAATACTGCTGTCATTATTATTATGCTTTGATTAAAGTTCATCAGTATAGTTTCTTATCAATAATCTCTGCTGCTGCTTGTATAAATGACACTGTAGTTCTATAAACATGACATAACTGACTCTAAACTTGATACAACTGTTGTATATTTGCTCCTGGTCTCTCTCTTCTGTCTCTCCCTCACCTCCCTCTTTTTCTTTCTCTCCCCCCTTTCTGTCCCCCACCTCTCCTCTGTCCCCTAGTGTTTGCTCATTGTGTGAACTGTTGGGTTTATTTTCTCTCTGTAATATTGTAAAGGTTTTGGCCTTACTATGTACAGTGCCTTGAGATAATGTATGTTGTGATTTGGCGCTATACAAATAAAACTGAATTGAATTGAACACACACGCACGTACACACACGCACACACACGTACATACACGCACACACACACACTCACACACACCATGTCACAATGTCATCATCCTTTGTAATAAATGGACATAAATGGAGGCAAAGCTGAAGCGTGGGAGGAATGTGTGTGTGTGTGCGTGTGCGTGTGTGTGTGTGTGTCTCCTAGCAACCAGCACACTTCACTCTGTGTTTGAGTCGACAGCAGCATCACAGAGGCAACAGGTAGAAGGAAAGAAGGAAAACCAGACAGAGACAGAAAAACACATCAGACTCTTGTCTCCTCTCCTCTTGTCTCCTCTCCTTTTCTTTCCTCTTCTCTTCTTTCCTCTCCTCTTGTTTCCTCTTCTCTTCTTTCCTCTCCTCTTGTTTCCTCTCCTCTTACTTCCTCTCCTCTTCTTTCCTCTCCTCTTCTTTCCTCTCCTCTTCTTTCCTCTCCTCTTCTTTCCTCTCCTCTTGTCTCCTCTCCTTTTCTTTCCTCTTCTCTTCTTTCCTCTCCTCTTGTTTCCTCTTCTCTTCTTTCCTCTCCTCTTGTTTCCTCTCCTCTTACTTCCTCTCCTCTTCTTTCCTCTCCTCTTCTTTCCTCTCCTCTTACTTCCTCTCCTCTTGTTTCCTCTCCTCTTCTTTCCTCTCCTCTTGTTTCCTCGCCTCTTACTTCCTCTCCTCTTATTTCCTCTTCTCTTCTTTCTTCTCCTCTTGTTTCCTCTCTTGTTTCCTCTCCTCTTGTTTCCTCTTCTCTTCTTCCCTCTCCTCTTGTTTCCTCTCCCCTTGTTTCCTCTCCCCTTGTTTCCTCTCCTCTTGTTTCCTCTTCTCTTCTTCCCTCTCCTCTTGTTTCCTCTCCTCTTGTTTCCTCTCCTCTTGTTTCCTCTCCCCTTGTTTCCTCTTCTCTTCTTTCTTCTCCTCTTGTTTCCTCTCTTGTTCCCTCTCCTCTTCTTTCCTCTTCTCTTCTTCCCTCTCCTCTTCTTTCCTCCTCTCTTTATTCCTCTCCTCTTGTTTTCTCTGCTCTTCTTTCCACTCCTCTTCTTTCCTCTCCTCTTGTTTCCTCTCCTCTTTCTTCCTCTCCTGTTTCCTCTCCTCTTGTTTCCTCTCCTCTTGTTTCCTCTTCTCTTCTTTCCTCTCCTCTTGTTTCCTCTTCTCTTCTTTCCTCTCCTCTTGTTTCCTCTCTTGTTTCCTCTTCTCTTCTCTTCTTTCCTCTCCTCTTGTTTCCTCTCCTCTTACTTCCTCTCCTCTTGTTTCCTCTCCTCTTGTTTCCTCTCCTCTTGTTTCCTCTCTTGTTTCCTCTCCTCTTGTTTCCTCTTCTCTTCTTCCCTCTCCTCTTGTTTCCTCTTCTCTTCTTTCCTCTCCTCTTCTTTCCTCTCCTCTTGTTTCCTCTCCCCTTGTTTCCTCTCCTCTTGTTTCCTCTTCTCTTCTTCCCTCTCCTCTTGTTTCCTCTTCTCTTCTTTCCTCTCCTCTTGTTTCCTCTCCTCTTACTTCCTCTCCTGTTTCCTCTTCTCTTCTTTCCTCTCCTCTTGTTTCCTCTCCTCTCCTCTTGTTTGTTCTCTTACTTCCTCTCCTCTCCTCTTGTTTCCTCTCTTGTTTCCTCTTCTCTTCTTTCCTCTCCTCTTGTTTCCTCTCCTCTTACTTCCTCTCCCCTTGTTTCCTCTTCTCTTCTTTCCTCTCCTCTTGTTTCCTCTCCTCTTACTTCCTCTCCTCTTGTTTCCTCTTCTCTTCTTTCCTCTCCTCTTGTTTCCTCTTCTCTCCTCTTGTTTGTTCTCTTACTTCCTCTCCTCTCCTCTTGTTTCCTCTCCTCTTACTTCCTCTCCCCTTGTTTCCTCTTCTCTTCTTTCCTCTCCTTTTGTTTCCTCTCCTCTCCTCTTGTTTCCTCTCCTCTTCAGTCCTCTCCTCTCCTCTTGTTTCCTCTCCTCTTCAGTCCTCTCCTCCCCCTCCCCCTCTCTCTTGTTGACGTCCATCTCTGTCATTAGTGTTTTCCTCGCTCTTAACTCTGTTCCTATCATCATCATCATCATCATCATCATCATCATCATGTCTCTTCCTCCTCTTCCTCCTCTCCTCACTGTCTCTGACTCGTCCTTTGAGGAAACTTGTTTCTGACGCGTCGGTTAGTTTGACCGCTGCTCCTCCTCCTGGACTCTCTCTCTCAGTCTCTCTCTCTCTCTCTCTGTGTCTCTCTCTCTCTCTCTCTCTCAGTCTCTCTCTCTCTCTCTCAGTCTCTCTCTCTCTCTCTCCTCTGATCGTCGGGAACAGTTTCTTGGCAGCAGCAGCTTCAAATCACCGGGGAGAAGGTTCACATGAGCGCGCCTCCGCTGATCCGTGCGCCCAGCCCGCTCCCCTTCTCAGGGGGGAACAGCAACACCAACACCGGCACCGGAACCGGCACCAGCACCGGCACCGGGGGAGGAGGAGGTGGAGGAGTTGGAGGAGGAGGAGGAGGAGGAGGAGGAGGCGTGATCTCCTTCCACATCCAGATTGGTCTGAGCCGGGAGCCGGTGCTGCTGGACGCTGCAGACCTGAGTCTGAGTCAGGTCCGGGAGGTGGCGTGTTCCATCGTGGACCAGAAGGTAAGAAAAGAAAAGAAAAGAAAAGAAAAGAAAAGAAAAGAAAAGAAAAGAAAAGAAAAGAAAAGAAAAGAAAAGTTTCCATAGTCAAGTGTAGAGCAGGACAGCACGGGGCTCTGCTGTAAAGGGACAGTTCAGGCTTTTTTGAAGTGTGCTTGTGAAACTAACATCACATCCAGGTTTGTGATTTGACCATGACAGTTTTTGAAAACAGGACGTTCACAGACGTCAGGCTCCTATTGGACGACAGCAGCTGTCAGTCACACTGGTGTCCACTCACAGGTGTCCTTCTTCAATATTTGCCTCTAAATGAGAAGATAATTTACAAACATTATATTGAAACTATAGTGAATGTGACTTTAAATCAGGACTCTCAAACTCAAATGACCACTGAGCGGCTCCTCTGGTCACTGGGAGGCCAATCAAGTTTTTCACTGCAGAATTTCAAAATAAAAGTGTCTCTGTTGACACACGTGAGACCACAGACACAACCAACTTCATAACTGATTTTAGCTCAGACTAGACGATCCAGACCAGACGCAGGAGCACACGCTTGGCCTTGTCATGTTAACTCGTGTGGGTTAACATGACTTTGGAATGTGAACAGACGTGGAGGTGGACTGTGTGTGATAAACACAAAAAAGTCTCCAAAAAACAGTAGATGAAGATGGAATTGACTTGGCTTGTGCACGTTACCTGGTGAACAAAAGTAAACATCCCTTTCCTGCTCAACTTGCTCGTGATTATCAAACACGTTTAATACTTCGGATTTAAAAAATCGGGAAGACTCTGGTGCCTCCAATGACATTAAAATGGTGTCTGTTAATCCCTCACACCACAGGATAATCTGCCTCAGGTTGGAATTCTCCCACGATTGTTGGGATGGCCAGATTGGGACTGAAATCTGACCAGCTATCGCCAAGTGTGGGGCGGGGCTTAAGGAGAGCTTTTTGTCCAAAATGCTAGTTTTTGGAAAACAAGTCCCGGAGTGGAAAACTCCTCTTTTTTTGTAATCAACCAATATGCTGCTTTGGGAAAACGATGATGTCATAGCGCCACCTCTCTCTTGCTATCGTTGTCGCTGTCGCTGTCGTCTTCTTCTTGTGTTTGGAGTTTGGTTTGTTTGGTTTTTTATTTTCCTTCCTCTGTCCACACAAAAACCAGTTTTGTGAATCTGCTGAAGTGTTTAATCGTATTTGAGTTTTATCCACATGGAAACAAACAAACAAACAAACAAACAAAGAAGGTCCCAGAATAGAAAAAAAATACTGGTTTTGTGTTTTTGTGTAAACAACCACTCTGGTACGACGGGAAAACAATGAGGTCATAGTTCCTCCTCTGTCTTCTTGGTCTTCTTTTTCTTTACGGTAACTTTTATTTTCTGTCCCGAGTTATTGTGTGTTTCTTCATCCTGTCTCTCTTTCTGTGAGTGTCTACACCGTATCCATGTTACAGCGCCACACAGAGGCCTGGCACATGCACTATGACGCCGTCATAGTGCTTATGGAAGACGATTTGTAGAGGGAAAAATAAAAAGCTGGTACTGTGCGTGGCTCAGACTGGAGTCTGTGTTTCTGTATCAGCTGTATCTGAGGCTCTTAATGCACTTCATTCTTTCGGTCGGTCACTTCTTCAGTCACATGATCATTGTTTCTGCTGGAAACACTGACTCCTTTGTCGTGATAGATAAATGTGAGTCACAGAGTAAAATCTATGAGTTTGTCGGCACATTTTCGCGGTTCTTTGGACGCCGCATCTGCTCACACATTCTTTGCTATTTTAATCTCCGACTGGGAAGTCTTTACATCTCACTTCTCAGAAAATGTCTGAAAAACCCCGTTTGGACGAAGCATTTCAGGGAACATCGGGGAGAAGAAGTCAGTCTCAGTGCGAAACCAAACTTATGAATGTTGCAAATTCATTCATATTTTATGCTCATTTGAAGCTCAATTTCTTCTCACTGCCCTCCTGCAGTACCTTCACAGACCACTAGGGGGTACTGGTCTGATAGTAGCAACACACTGTGAGCTTAACCAGCTGAGTAAGCCAAGTTAGCTAAGTCAAAGCAGGTGATCTCGATCAATGTTTATGTAATTTTAGCAACAGGATAAATTAGAATAGAATTGAATAGATTTTACTCTACAAATTCTAATTTAATTTCATTACTACCTTAAAAAAGTTAAGGTAGCCTGTTCAGAAGCTGGTGATCAGGGCAGAGATTTAATTAACATTTTATATCAGCAGTTACAGCATTAGCCAAATTAGAGAGGTATCTAGGTTAGACTTGATGGTTAGCAGCAAATCAGTAGCTTTAAATGCTAGGTTAGTAGCATTTTTAGAGAGGTTATGATCAGGGTCAACTAATGTTAGCAAACGTTATTAGCTTGAAAAGCTAAGTTAGCTAAAGTAGCATTTTTAGAGGGCTAGTGATCAGGATGTAGCTTTAAATAACATTAAATATTAGCAAGTACACTATTAGCTTTACATGTCACGTATTTAAGTCAGTGTTAGAAGCAGGTTTGGTCCTGATTAACAGGACCAATAGGATGCGTAGGTTTTACAGCTGGTGATGATGAAGACCAAGCTAACATTAGCAACACTAGCTCTGCAAGCTAAGTTAACCAAGGTAGCTACAGAGTTGGTGATCAGGACCAAGGTTTTGTTTAATGTTAGCGTCACATTATTGTATTATTGACATATATATATATATATATATATATATACATAGAGAGAGAGAGAGAGAGAGAGAGGGCAACAAATAAAAGGCGAGGATTTGAGAATAAATTAAATTAAATCCAGTAGGAGGCAGTACTGCGATTTTAGCAAATGTCAACTAAACATTGGTTGTTAAAAAGTCTGTGTTTGTCGGTTTTTAAAAAAATCTTTGTATACAGATGTTCAGAACATGTATGAACTTTCTGTTTATGATATTGTAGATATTCAAGAGCTCGTTTAGCAGCGAACATCAGAGCGGCACATGCTAACGTTAAACTGTGTGCGTGGAACATTCAATAACATGTATAGATGTTCAGAGCCACAGGCAACGCCGTCTCTATGGTAACAGTCACCGTCGTCCTGTCACTGGACAATTCAACCTTTGTGAGCAGCTGAACTCTAGTGTGACACCGTGATGACCCGATACGACACAGATCAGCTGATCAAACCAAGGTCAACAAGGTCAACACTGCTCGTCTCTGTTCAGTCAACCAACATCTGTCTGTCTGTTTATATAATTGCATTTAAATAAAAAAATGACGAGCTTTTCTTAGCCGAAGAATCACCCTTTCATGTTCAATGTACTTTAGTCAAGGGCCTTGCTTAAAGAGGGCAGCCATCTTGTGGCACCATTTTCAACAGTGGCCCAGACAGACAAACAGCCAGATCTTCACGTAATGTGTCACACGGTTCATTTGATGAGTGAACCGTGTGACGACGTTGTAACCTTGTTTGGATAAGTCACGCGGCGGATTTTGGTGGATTTTAGCATAGAATCAGCCTTTTACATAGTTAAGGGCCTTGCTTTATGAGGGCGGCCATCTTGTGATGCCATTTTATACAGCAGGGCAGACACATAATCTGTAGTTTAATAGTTCACGTGACAGACTTTAAACCGGTCATGTGACCTACTGAAGGCACCAGTGTGAGCAGTGACGACTTTGACGGACTGTTGCTGATGTAAGCGTGAACGGAGTCGCTCATACACTCGTTCTGTGGATGCCTCTCTGTTTTTTCACTGGCTTCTGCTTCATGAACTGAGCTGAACTGAAAAGCTGTTGCTAAGCACTTGCTAATTAAGCTACGCTCACACACACACACACACACAGTTCTGAGTGATGACACTGTTACTGTGAATGTGCTCTCTCTCTCTCTCTCTCTCTCTCTCTCTCTCTCTCTCTCTCTCTCTCGGAACAAAACCCAAATCCAACTCCCTTCACAACACTATTCAACACTATTTAAGATCATTTTTTATTTATTTTTCAGACTGTTTCCTCAGATTTTAGGTTTCTTACTGGGCAGCGGCTGGTGTGAAGGCTCTATCGGATTATCGTCATCTTTTTCTCTCTCCTACTCTATGATCGCACCTCTGAAGCTCTTGGACTGGACGGGACAGGACTTTCAGAGCTATTCGATGAATTTATTCGCCGGAATTATAGTCGAAAACATTTTCACATGCGTCTGCGTTCCCACTAGCCACACAGCGTTAGCGTCCCTTGATATGTATGGAGGTTACAGCGGCAACCATGCTAGCAAATTAGACGCTTGCAGTGTTGCCTTGGTCTGGATTTGAAATGCTAGGGAACAGATGTTTTAGCAGTTTGATGAGATAAAATGTCAGTTTTCACTTGGATCCGGATCAGACATTAATTGCGAATGAGATCTTGAGTTGTGATTTGACTGTGATCCAAATTCAATCAGCATTGGGACAGAACTGGGTCAGAAGAGGTTTGAAATGTTTACGTTGAACGGCACAGGAATTGGACTTGACCTGGATCCAGGATTCGTCAGAACTCTGCCGGGTGTGACAGTACAGTGTACCGTGAACATTCATCTCAGGAGTGAGTGCACAGTCAAGTGTAATGCTGATTTCATTGTAGGCAGCATATGCCTTGTCCCGTGTTGGCCCTGCAGTTATTACCCTGCACTTAACCTGATGTCACAGTAACGTGTGTAACATCAATCAACATTGTATGTTGTGTGTGGACATAAACATGCTTCACGTATCGCAGAGTCGTTCTCTGTCTCACGAAAACGACATCAGAACAGTCACATCATCCCAAACAACATCCAGTAACTGTGTGTGAACGTGTCTGGTCCAGCTGAAGACCAAACAGAGGAACAGCCGAGAATTGCTTCGTCTATTTTCATTCCACACTCGGACGCTTGTTTCCCCCAGAATTGGTCTGTTTTGTCACCTTAAAGGAACAGTTAGGTTTTTCTGACACGCAGTAACTTTAAAAAAAGATTTGCATCACAAAATCTACCTCAGTTTAAGTCTACGATATTTTAAGAACATGTTCACGTCTTTGTCTCACTGTTAGACAGACTTTTCCAACAGGAAAGTGAAGTTTGTAAACCGTTCACTCTCCCACACCAAAGTCCATAGAGAAAATCAGTGATTTTACATCACAGCACACAGGAGTTGTTGATCCACTGCTGCCTCCATCACTAAGTTCAAAAGTCTTATTTTGTCAATTCGGCATTCGACATCCTTTATTTAGATTTAAATCAATTACACAAAGTGACCACACGAGGCAGCAGTAGACCAGCAGCTCCTGTGTCCCTGTGAGCTAAAATCACTGATTTTCTCTATGGACTTTGGTGTGGGAGAGTGAGTGGTTTACAAACTTCAGTTATATATCAAAGACTGAAGCTAATGTAGATTTTCTTTAGTGTAAGTATTTTGCTAAGCGGTTGGATTACATTTTTTCCTTGGTTTCACAGGGGGCGCTGTCAGAACCACATACTACCACACCTCATACTTCCATCATGACTCAGATCTGGTTTAGAATTAGACTCTGGGTCCAGATGTGATGAAGCGGGGACTGGAACAGGATTACTCGTGACTGATGGGATTAAAACACAACAATGAAACGATGAAATCAGCTGGTTTATCTGTGTCGATGTAAACAAGAAGAGACCGGGAGATCAATTCAAATCTGTGCATCACATTACATTCAGGGGTGAAAAAACAAATGTTTGGTGAGAAAAGAAGAGCGGGAGAAGAGAAAGGAAGTGTCAAGTTCACGCACTTTAAACGCACACACACGCACACACACACGTGAGGCAGGTGTTTTTGCAGGTTGTTTGTTTTTTATTATTCTCCAGAGGAATATAAAGAACAGCAGGTCACCTCCACACCTGTTCACATGCAACTCCTGTGTGACGCAGCTCACAACATGCAACACTTAACACTTCAAATGGCACCAAATTAACTGATTAACACGATCTGGTGTGTGTGTGCGTGAAAATGCAACGTTTTCTCAACATTTGCACCAATTCTAAAACTTTACTCTGCAAAGTTCAAAGATTCCTCTTGTTCACGTCTTTATCTCACTGTTAGACAGACTTTTCCAACAGGAAAGTGAAGTTTGCAAACCACTCACTCTCCCACACCTGCAATGATGTCACAGGCAGCTCCAACCAAGCGACTTGATTGGTTCCTGAATGTGAATTTAACCAGGAGCCGTTTTCTCCTGTTAGCTGTTTTAATCTGTTTAATCTGTGTACGGGCTGAATTAGAATTAGAGTTCTGAAGACGTGCACAAATAAATGGAAGTTTGTAAACCACTCACTCTCCCACACCAAAGTCCATAGAGAAAATCAGTGATTTTAGCTCACAGGGACACAGGAGCTGCTGGTCTACTGCTGCCTCGTGTGGTCACTTTGTGTCACTGATTTAAATCTGAACAAAGGATTTTAAATGCTGAAGTGACAAAATAAGACATTTGAACTTCGTGATGGAGGCAGCAGTGGATCAACAAATCCTGTGTCCCTGTGAGCTAAAATCACTGATTTTCTCTATGGACTTTGGTGTGGGAGAGTGAGTGGTTTACAAACTTCAGTTTCCTGTTGGAAAAGTCTGTCTGACAGTGAGATGAAGACGTGAACATGTTCTTAAGATACTGTAGGTTTAAACTGGCGTCTGTGTCTGAGGCTGGTTCTCTGTCAGTAACTCATGCAGCCACGCAAAAGAAACAAAAACGGAACTAAATTTGTCGTGTGAAAGTCAAAATGTCTTGCTTCCTCGCGCCACATCTGACGTCCAGCATCTCTGCAGCACAACTAAAGAGAGGAATCATTTGACGGGTTTTTTTGTTGAGTCACAATTGAAGTGAGACAAAACTGTAACATGAACGTCACAGAATGAAACAAGGAGGAAAGAGAGAGCGACAGAGAGATGAAAGAGGCATGAAAGAGGGGTAGGGATGGAGGAAAACAGGGAAGATGAAAGACAGAGAACAATGACACACACACACATCTGCTCTCTTCTGCTCCATTCAGTGTGAGTGTGTGTGTGTGAGTGTGTGTCTCATAATGGCCCTCAGAAGGACACTTCACAGCCGCAATCATCATCAGTTGCCAGGCAACAAGACGAAACTGCTACTGACAAAAACACAGCTTTATTATTACTGATAGAGCGACATAGGTGTGTGTGTGTGTGTGTGTGTGTGTGTGTGTGTGTGTGTGTGTGTGTGTGTGTGTGTGTGTTCAGTCAAGGTCTTTGATATTGCTGAGGTCATTTCTCTGGGAACAAAACACCCTCTGGAAAATGTTCAGCATGTACTGCAGCTCCGGGCTGTACCATTCAGTGGACTGTACCTTTCTCCACTTCAGACAAAACCTACATGAGTCATGGTTCCAGTCCATGTCAAGATTTCTACACTGCTTTTGTTTTTTGTTTAAGATCTGCAGAATCAGCATTGACACCAGGAATGTGAATCACTGTTAAGAACATGTTCACGTCTTTATCTCACTGTCAGACAGACTTTTCCAACAGGAAAGTGAAGTTTGTAAACCACTCACTCTCCCACACCAAAGTCCATAGAGAAAATCAGTGATTTTAGCTCACAGGGACACAGGAGCTGTTGATCCACTGCTGCCTCATGTGGTCACTTTGTGTCACTGAGGTAAATCTGAACACAGGATTTTGAATGCCGAAATCACTAAAATAAGACATTTGAACTTAGTGATGGAGGCAGCAGTGGATCAACAACTCCTGTGTGCTGTGATGTAAAATCACTGATTTTCTCTATGGACTTTGGTGTGGGAGAGTGAGTGGTTTACAGACACTTTCTGAATGTTACAAGGTTACAAGTTGTGATATTTTTGCAGATGCTTTTAGGGAGAAATTTAATACGCTAATTTAATAGGTTGTGATTTTAGTCATTTTGTTTAACTGGAGTCTACGCTGACGGTTCCCGTGACACCAAATCAACACCAGACTTTCTTCTTCAGTTCTGTTGAAAGTCAGTGTACACTTTGTTCTCCTCACATGAAATCATCAGCGCCCTCTGGCCACAGATGCTCAGCAGAAATTCTTATTTTATTTTTTTAAATTGCAGACACAATCACAAAAAAACAAACATGAACATTAATACAAAACAAACTGTGTGTGTGTGAATATTCAACAGCTCTCTGATTCTTTTCATCACAGTCTATTGTCAAGTAACCTCTCTCTCTCTCTCTCTCTCTCTCTCTCTCTCTCTCTCTCTCTCTCTCTCTCTCTCTCTCTCTCTCTCTCTCTCTCTCTCTCTCCTCTCTCTCTCTCTCTCTCTCTCTCTCTCTCTCTCTCTCTGTTATCTGTTGGGCATATGTGTCTCTCACCCAGTTGCATAAATAAGGAGCAAACACACACACACTCTGGTTTCCATGACTTCAGAGGACATCACATTGACTTCCATTCATTTCCTGCAGACTTACTCTAACCTTAACCATCATTACTAGTGTCCTAACCCTGACCCTGACCCTGACCTTAACCTAACCCTAACCCTGACCCTGACCTTAACCTAACCCTAACCTCAGCCTAACTTTAAAACATGTCTTCACCTTAAAATGGAGTCATTTACGTTATGGGGACTTGATTTTTGTCCCCATAAGGAAGACAAGTCCCCATAATGTGAGTGTGGAGACACATTTAGGTCCCTACAACATGAGGAAGACCAGCTACACACACACACACACACTTTTATAAATGGCATCATGCGACATGACCGGTCGTCATGGTGACAGTTCTCTCTCCTCAGCTTTTCTTTTGCTCGTGTTAAAAGCTCACATCGACAGTTTGGATGATTTTCATTTTTCAAGCTGCAGTGAAATTTAACATTAAAATTAAAAAAATTAGTGAACAACATACACGTCAGTGTGTTTACACCAAAGTCAGCACAGGTCACAAAAACAGAATGAACTTAAACCCTTTTTTCGGTTTTATTTCAAGTGGACTATCTCGCTTTCAGGGTCTCCTGCATACTCACAGTCCACCACTAGGGGTCTCAAAACATCCTGAAATAGAGTCTTCATTGTAATTTAAGAGTCGAAGCGCTGAACTGACCACGGTTCATTTTAGTTCCATCATCAGCGAAACTCAGACTTGATATTTGACCAGATTCGGTTAAGACACATGATCATATTTAATTTTCTTCACCAGTAGGGGGCGCAGTACCTTTCAAAATAAAACAGGAAACACCAAAAGAGTCACATGACAGGATCAGTAATGATTTACGAGAAGGAGCTAGCCTCTGTTATGGTGTCCCAGTGTGGACATGATGTTCAACAAGACCTTCAGGGACCGAGACCAGTAGAGGGATGGAGACCAGGACAAGACCAAGACTTTTAGGGACTTAGGCTAAAACTAGATTGAAACTTTTACGGATCAAGGCCCGTGCAGGACCAAGATCTTTAGGGACTGAGACAAAGTAAAGACCAAGCATTTTAGGAACTGAGATCAAGAAAAGACCAAGGCTATTAGGTACCATGGTCAGAACAAGACCAGTACTGTTAAGGCCCAAGACCAAGACTTTTAGGCTAAAACTAGATTGAGACCGTTAGGGATCAAAGCTGGTGCATGTACCAAGACAAGGACAGGACCAAGAAAAGACCAAGACTTTCAGGGACTGAAGCGAGGACAAGGCCAAAACCTTTAGGAACCTAGACCAAGTGGAGACCAGGATTTCTAGGGACCATTACCAGGACCAGAGCAAGGCTCTGAGGGACCAAGACTTTTAACCGGTGTCCGCTCTGAGCTTGGTCCTCCTGGGACATGCCCTGTCCACTCACGTCTCTTGTCTCCGCCCCCGTCAGTTACCCGAGTGCGGCTTCTATGGTTTGTACGAGAAGATCCTGCTGTTTCGTCATGACCCGACGTCGGAGAACGTGCTGCAGCTGCTGCGTTCTGCGTCTCAGATCCAGGAGGGAGACCTGGTGGAGGCCGTCCTATCAGGTGAGTGGGACACCACGGGTGGGAGGGGCTTAACGCCAGCACACCGTTGCCTTTAGAGCACACAAAGACCTTTTCTCTTCTTCTTTGTCCACTTTCATTTCTTACTTCCTTTTTGATTCATACTCTTCCTTCTCTTCCTCTATGTCCTTTGTTTTCTACCGTTTTTCTTCTTGTCACATTTTTTTCCTCCTCTTCATCTTCTTCCTTCTTTCATCAAAATTTTTCTTAAAGTTTTCTTTCTTTCTCTTCCTCTTTTTCCACTCGTTGGCTTATTGACAAGACATGGACATTTAGAGACTAAGACCAGGACAAGACCAAGGGTTTTAGAGACCAAGACCAGGACATGAGCCAGACTTGTATAGACTAAAATGAGGCTGATACTTTTAGGGATCATCTCCTCCATTTTCCCTCTCTTTAGTTTCTTCTGCCTCTTTTCCTATCCCTTTCTTCTTCACCTGCTTCATTTCTTGTATCATTTTCATCTTCACCCTCTTCTTCCTTTCCATTTTTCCCTCACCTGAAAGTCGTTCTGTCCTTCTTGTTATGTTACCCCTCTGTTACAATCTTCCCTCTTCATCTCCCCCTCTTCCTCCTCTTCCTCCTTCTCCTCCTCCTCTTCCTCTTCCTGCGTTCACATGCCGACTCTCAGCTTAAAAACAAGTGTGTTTTCAGCTCTTTGCCAGTGGCACTGACAGTCTGAGGTGTGGAGGAAACAAACAGGAAATGAAGCTCCAACCAAGCGACTTGATTGGTCACAAAAAACATCCCGACGTTTCCTGAATGTGAATTTAACCAGGAACCCTTTTCTCCTGTTAGCTGTTTTAATCTGTTTAATCTGTGTACGGGTTGAATTAGAATTAGAGTTCTGAAGATGTGCACAAATAAATGGAAGTTTGTAAACCACTCACTCTCCCACACCAAAGTCCATAGAGAAAATCAGTGATTTTAGCTCACAGGGACACAGGAGCTGCTGGTCTACTGCTGCCTCGTGTGGTCACTTTGTGTCACTGAGGTAAATCTGAACAAAGGATTTTAAATGCCGAATTGACAAAATAAGACATTTGAACTTAGTGATGGAGGCAGCAGTGGATCAACAACTCCTGTGTGCTGTGATGTAAAATCACTGATTTTCTCTATGGACTTTGGTGTGGGAGAGTACAAACTTCAGTTTCCTCTTGGAAGTCTTTATTCTCACAAATAGCAGTATGCACAACTAGTGACAATTCACCTCAGTGCTAATGCTAGAGCCAACTACATTTATTGAATCAAACCTAATTTCCTTGCTCACATTTGGCTCCGCCTTCTCTGGTTTGTACAACATCAGAATAATCTCATTGCTGATTGGTGTTTACGACTCAAGCTCCAATGTTTGAACAGAAGCAAGTTTCATGGTTTTTTTTTTATTTATTGTCAGACTCCTTTTGACTCTTATTTTGTAGGGTCGACAGTTGTTAGTAACAGCAGACACAGACCTTTTCACAGTGAAAGGATGTGAACGTGTCGCTGCTTAGCACAAACAGCCAATAGGAGGTGATCTCTTGAGTTGAGGAGGAGCAGAAGTTTTTTTGTTTACATTACGATGACAGGTGATTATGGAATTATCAATCAAAAACCACAAACGTGTGTCGCCTACTGTGGCTTTAATGCTCCAAATTCCACCACAGAGGACACACACACACACACACACACACACACACACTTTATGAAGCATATAATAACAGTTGTTCAGATTTTCACATGTATGTTGGCCTCCAAACAAAAGCCATAAACAATAATTTGAATAAATGTCGGTAATTTCCTGCAGCAGAAAGAGTCTAATCAGAGACGTATTCTGCTGAGGACCACAGTGTGTGTGTGTGTGTGTGTGCGCGCGCGTGCATGTGTGTGTGTGTGCGCGTGCATGTGTGTGTGTGTGAGAAGCAGCGGGAAAGATTCAAAAATAACACACACATACACGGAGGCAAAAATAGGAGAATTGGATGGCAAAACCCACAAAAGACGTCTCCCAAATTACCCATCATGCTTTGCCAGAAACACTAGCCAGCCAAACAAACACTTGTTTTTCATCTGCGCCTGTTAAAGAGCCTCTCATACATCTAAACATTTACAAAATACCCAAAACAGCCCATTCACAACTGCAGTCTCTCTCTCTCTCTCTCTCTGGCCATTTAAATCAAAATTAATGGAAACTGACGGTGAATATTTTCACTGCAACAAGACTTTTGTCAGTAAAGTCACTTTACTTTGGACTTATTCTGAAATTATTTCACCCGTGTGTCTGTTGTTGGGTTGTCATTTCCTGTCTTTGTGTTTTTCCCGCCTATTTTCTGTTGGTTCTCACTCACTCACTCACTCACTCACTCACTCACTCACTCACTCACTCACTCACTCACTCACTCACTCACTCACTCACTCACTCACTCACTCACTCAGTGTATGAACACATGAATTTGTTGGAGCGTTACCTTGTGTTGTGTCTGTCTCCACCTGTGCTTCACCTGCTCAGCTGTGTTTGGAGTTTTCTTGGACTTCCTGTTTCCTGTGCATTTGCACTTCCTGTTTCTTGTGTGTTTGCACTTCCTGTATTCAGTTTTTCTGTTTGTTTCATTTTTTGTCTTTTTATTTAAACTTTACGGAAGGATTAAAAAAAAAATAAAAAAAAAAAAAGCCAGAATTCTGACATCAGAATTCTCAAACTTAATGTCAGAATGGGCCTCTTAATTTTTTAATTTGTTAAAAAATAAATAAATTCACACATGGCCCAAATCCTCGTACATAAACCGTCACATATACAGAACTGTAAGGCATTTGAAAATGCAACAAATAAGTCAGAAATGTGTAATCATCTGTGGACAAACAATAAAATGAATGAATAAATAAATAACATTTTTTAATGTACTTCATTACTGAGGTCATCTTAGTTTTTCCTGTTCCTTTTTTATTTTTATTGACCATGTCATAAAACATAGAGATTAAAAGAAAGACAAAGAAGTAAAAATACAAATTATAAAAAAAGAATCCATAATAAATATGAAACCATGTCAGATCTAAAGTGTTCAAGCGAGATATAACATCACCATATTATCTTCTGTATGAGTTAAATTACAATTAAAAAACATTATTTTTTTAAATGCCTTTTTTTTGGTTTAATGTGACGTCCCTAAAACAAATGATCAGGTTTGTATTGAAGAAATGACATTTTATGGATGTGGTATTTTTCTATAAATTAACTTCACTTTAGAAACAAGGTCATTCCTGTTCCTTGTGTATTTGGACTTCCTGTTTCCTGTGAATTCTGGGCTTGTTTTTCACCTGCTAGGTGTTTGACTGCTGGAGGAAGTGAGGTTTTGTCCACATGACCAAGACATTTCATTTCTGATTTTAATGTCCACTGTGGACATTTTCTGGTTTTTTTAGAAAGTGGACAGAAGGTATGTTATTTTAATTTCCTGGTCTTTGTTTATTCTTATCATTTCCTGGTGTTGTGAGCGTCTCGGCGGGACGTCGCGGTGCTTCTGTGGGAATCCAGCTGAGTTTTTGTGTCAGCAGCTGGTGGATGTTTGGGCTCAGATGGTCCTGATGGCCACCGGGCCTGGTTCCACCTGACACACACACACACACACACACAGAGAACCAGCTGCTTCTCATCGCTTTAGAAACCCAGAGTGGATGCACACGTGCACACGTGCACACGTGCACACGTGTGAATCACTGCAGTCACTTCATGTTTGTGTGTTTGTTTTGGTGTTTGTAAAATGTTCATGTGATCACACCTGAAACTCAGAACAGAAAATGAAGCAATTACTCAATCGATCTATTTTGTTAATCAATTAGTTTGACTGTTTGTTTTTTTTTTCCAAAGAGAATTCAAATCAAGTTTCTGTGATTTTTCAGCTTCTTAATTGTGAATATTTTCTGGTTTCTTTGCTCCAGTAACAAAGAAATCATTAAAAAACTGAATCATTTGTGGACAAAAACAAGACATTTATAGAAATGACGTCACACTCGAGTTAAGTTCTGGAATGTCTGATTAACCAATGGCTAATGTGAGTGTTTTACCAAGGTTTGCTAACTAGCCAACTAATCTCGTCCATTCAAAAAAGACACCACACAGTATTTCACCAATTCTAACTTCAAAGCGCTCTAATTAAAACATAACTGAGAAATCATGAGCTCTGAAGAAAAGCCAAATCCATCTTTATTTATGCTAGCTAGCTTACCGTTTTATCCAAACAACAACATGCTAGCTGAAGAAAAAGCTAACACGCTGTTCCTGCTCCTGTTCAGGTGTTCCACTTAATACACAGGTGGCTAACCAGGCTACATGGGCGATAATTAGCATTATAGCATTATGTTTACTAATGAGCAAGCTAATCTAGTCACTTTAATAAAACCGTGTATTTTGTACATTAAACATCATAGCAACGTGTTCACACACACACCAGTAGGAGGCAGCACTGCGTTTACAGTCAGTTGGCAATTTGGAATTACAACTCCAGGGGGCGCTAGAATTGAAACGTCCTGCTAAAATCGTGAAAATCATCTGAGTAAATCCTGGATAATCATTTTCATTATCCAAGTAACATTTAATCCAAACTTTAGGCTGTTTGTCATAAATAACTGCTTCCATTCACCAATTTGTAAAAGTCTCCTAACGTCAACAAGGGACAGGAAGTTAGCCAGAGGATGACATGACTGACTGTAGCTTTAAATAGAAGTGGAAATATTCACTGACTACAGATTTATGTGTTACAATGAAGCTTTATGTCTCGTAAACTCGTGTCTTTTTTAATGTTTCGTGCAGCATCGACCACAGTGGAGGACTTCCAGATCCGTCCACACTGTCTCTTTGTCCACTCGTACAGAGCTCCGACCTTTTGCGACCACTGCGGCGAGATGTTGTGGGGACTCGTCCGACAGGGACTCAAGTGTGAAGGTACACTTCACACTTTGTGTGTCAGTGCAGTCTTGCTGAGTGCAGTGTCTCAAAGTGTCCCCCCGTGTCCTTCCTTTGTGTCCAGGCTGTGGTCTCAACTATCATAAACGCTGTGCCTTTAAGATCCCAAATAACTGCAGCGGTGTGAAGAGACGTCGCCCGTCCAACGTGTCCCTGACAGGGGGGCTGGTCAACATAGGGCGCCCCCTGTCTGCTGAGCCGTCCCCGCCTCACTACACCGACGATGCTTTACTGGTCAGTGGACGGTGTTTGCTAAGCCCCGCCCACTTTGGTTACCATTGGTGTGTGTGTACTGTTGCCACACAAGACTTTTTTAAGCAACACTGTGTCTAAATTGACGCTAAACATTAAGCCCACATTAATTACATTTTAGCGACAGATCAACTGCCACCTGGCTAACTAAGTACTGCTAACGCCGCTAACGCCGCTAACAGTTCATTGTGATGTACAAACGACAGCTGAGCTGTAAATCATGTCAGGTCTTTATATCTTTAGGCCTTTTCATGGTTGTGCTACAATTTCTTTGAATTTTCTCTTTTTTGTGCGACAAATGTATACGTTCTGTTCGATGTGAACGCTCCGTCAAAGAAGCCGTTTGACTGACAGGACGATGTCTTTTGTGTCACTGAGACATTTCAACTCCTAACACAGCCATCTTCCCTCTCTGTCTTTGTTTAGTCTCCAGTCAGTCCCAGCATGGAGGTACGTTTCACTACTTCTAACTAAGACATACTCACTTTCAGTTTTATTCATGTGATGAACTATTTCACAGACATGTAGAGATATTTACGCACCAGGTAAGGCTAAGCTAATCTGCTAATGAGCATTAAACTGACAAAAAAATAAATAAAAAATTCTCCTGCTACAAATCAAACCATGAGCATGAATCATTTAATCACAGTCTCACTTGCCACGTTTTCATTTTAAAATCATGAAATTATACTTTTCTAGACGCTGGCTGTTTGTCAGCAGCTAGCCTCACTTCCAAAATCCTGAACTATGCCTTTAGGGTCCTGTAGAGTCTGGCATCTGTCTGAGGTATGGTGTTATAAAGTCATTGGCTGAAAAACAAATCATGCTGAGTTAAATCTCAAATGTATTTTCTGGTCTCAGACTTTTAGCGTCTTTTCCCCTGATTTTGGTCCAGAACATTTGGTTTTGAGGCTGTGAACCGTTACTTTGACCAGTTTGAATCACATGTTGCGTTGATGACCTCACCTCTCCATCCACTCCAGTGTTTGTCTTCTCGTCACAGCAGAAGAACCAGTTGGAGTACTTCCCCGGCAGAGAACGTCGCGCCAGCTCCCAGTCGTACGTCGGCCGTCCCATTGAACTGGACAAGATCCTGCTGTCCAAGGTCAAAGTTCCTCACACCTTCTTAATCCACTCGTACACTCGACCCACGGTCTGTCAGCACTGTAAGAAGCTGCTCAAAGGCCTCTTCAGACAAGGGCTGCAGTGCAAAGGTGAGCACCAGGGATCGTCTTCTGGAGAGCAGCAAGTTTGCAGGAGATGTTTAAAGGATAATTGAGGTTTATTCAAACTCAATCACATAGTAGACATAGATGACTGTGTTTTGAGCGCCCCCTGCTGCTCAGATAACAGAGGCTCACTCTCATTGAAAACAAGGAAATAATTAAGACAGTATCTTCAGAACATGTTCACGTCTTTATCTCACTGTTAGACAGACTTTTCCAACAGGAAAGTGAAGTTTGTAAACCACTCACTCTCCCACACCAAAGTCCATAGAGAAAATCAGTGATTTTAGCTCACAGGGACACAGGAGCTGCTGGTCTACTGCTGCCTCATGTGGTCACTTTGTGTCACTGAGGTAAATCTAAATAAATGAATTTGAATACCAAATTAACAAAATAAGACATTTGAACTTAGTGATGGAGGCAGCAGTAGACCAGCAGCTCCTGTGTCCCTGTGAGCTAAAATCACTGATTTTCTCTATGGACTTTGGTGTGGGAGAGTGAGTGGTTTACAAACTTCAGTTTCCTGTTGGAAAAGTCTGTCTAACAGTGAGATGACGACGTGAACATGTTCTTAAAATATCGTAGACTTAAACTGAGGTAGATTTTATTTGATAATTTGGTTGTAAAGTGGCTAAAATCATTTTTTCCTTATGTCTCCACCACAGATGCAGAATTTGCATGTACTACATCTTACATTACAACGTTAAAAAAGTCAAGAGCGAACAAACCTTAAGCTGAGAAGCTCCACCTTTTCGTGTATGTTGATGACCTCACACTGTTCTCCTTCTTCTCGTAGATTGTAAATTTAACTGTCATAAACGATGTGCTGCCAAAGTGCCAAACAACTGCCTGGGCGAAGTTTCGAAAAATGGAGGCAGGTTTCAACACACACACACACACACACACACACCAGTAATCTCGTAGGATAACCAGTGCTAATCCTAATCCAAAACAACTGACCTAACCCTGGTTTCAGTCTTAATGTCCACACACTGATTCTTGTTTTCGTCCTCCAGAGCTGCTGAGTCCGGGGGCGGAGTCTGACGTCGTCATGGTGGAGGGTTGCCTGGACGACCACGACGACAGAGGGGGCGGCCTGTTGGACGACATGGACGACGCGCTGACGTCAGAGGGGGGTCTGCTGCTGGAGGCGGGGCCCAGTGACCTCTGTGACCCACACGACCCCGACCTGGACGAGTCCAACCGCGCCATCAGGTACGTGTATCACCGACACACGCGTGAATATTAGTGCACATGGAGGAGGTGAGGTTGAACTGTATACTGCCCCCTGCAGTCCGTCCACCAGCAACAACATCCCTCTGATGAGAGTGGTTCAGTCGGTCAAACACACAAAGAGGAAGACGAGCAACGTGATGAAGGAGGGATGGATGGTCCACTACACCAGCAAAGACACTCTGGTACCAACCTGTCCCTCTCTCTGTCTCCGTCTGTCTCTCTGTCTGTGTGGGGGTCTCACCTCTCTGTCTGTCTGTCTTTCAGAGGAAGAGACATTACTGGCGACTGGACAGTAAATGCATCACGATGTTTCAGAGCGACACAGGAAATAAATATTACAAGGTCAAAACACCAACTTCACTCACGTCCATTTTCTGATATTTAGTTTTTAACATGTTATTCACACTCTCCCTCCTCTTCCTCCTCCTCCTCTTCCTCAGGAGATCCCTCTGTCAGAGGTTCTGTCTCTTGAACCGGCCCAGGACGTCTCTCTTCTTCCTGACGGAGCTAATCCTCACTGTTTTGAAATCGCCACGGCGACGCTGGTTTACTACGTCGGAGAAAACCTGCAGAGAGCCGACTTGTCTGTGAGCGGCAGCAGCGTGCTGGTGAGGGGACGTCAAGTCACATGACATGATGTCACATGGTCTGTTGACCTGAGAGGTAGACTCATATTTGCTGGGTTGGGTGTCACACAGCAGATGATTGGTTTTTAGGAGGAAGGGGCGGGACTTGTCATTCTCCTCTGTGTGTGTGTGGACTGTAGTAGTGTGGTTTTCCCATTGAAGTAGAGCGGGTTTTTTCTGTGAAGTAGTGTGGGTTTTCCATTGAAGTTGTGTGTGTGTGTTCTTGTATGTGTGACCCTGTCAGGACCAGTAGTCCTCATGGAGACCAAAACCTGGTCCTAATGAGGGAGAACCTCATTACTGAGGCATTGGTTTTTAGGACTAAGATTTGAATTGTGGTTAAGCTAGTCTGTCCAAATGAATGGAAGTCAGTGCACAGTACTTTGTGTGTGTGTGTGCGTGCGTGTGTGTGCATGTGTGTGGTCACTGTGTTTTCATTGGCTGACTCCAGGTCAGTGGCGTGGGCCAGGATGTGGCTCGGATGTGGGAGATGGCGATACAACACGCTCTGATGCCGGCTGTTTCTACAGGAGTTTCCCACAGTTCACACCACAGTGGACACAGTGAGTCACCATCACAGCTGACACACATTTATAGTTTTAAAGGGATAGTTCAGGGTTTCAGCTGATAACATCTACGTCAGTTTAGGTCACAAATATTTATAGAACATGTTCACGTCTTTATCTCACTGTTAGACAGACTTTTCCAACAGGAAAGTGAAGTTTGTAAACCACTCACTCTCCCACACCAAAGTCCATAGAGAAAATCAGTGATTTTACATCACAGCACACAGGAGTTGTTGATCCACTGCTGCCTCCATCAGTTAATTCAAATGACTCATTTGGTCAATTCGGCATTCAAAATCCATTATTTAGATTTACGTCAGTGACTCAAAGTGACCACACGAGGCAGCAGTAGACCAGCAGCTCCTGTGTCCCTGTGAGCTAAAATCACAGATTTTCTCTATGGACTTTGGTGTGGGAGAGTGAGTGGTTTACAAACTTCACTTTCCTGTTGCAAAAGTCTGTGTAACAACAGTGAACAAAGAGGATATATAACTTGCTAGTTAGCCACCACCTCTCATTACAATGAAAGGTTATGATGGGATTATTTATCAATAACCATGAACCTACTGTATGTCATCTCTTCTGGCTCTAAGTGGAATCTAAATATCTTTTATCTAATCTTATATTAAATATCTTGCTTCCTGCCTGTGATAGGCTGGTGAGTCTCACCTGGTCTACATGCAGAGTATATAGTTACTATGTGTGTTATTGATCTGAATATTTTATGTTTTAAATCTCATCACTTTTGTGTCTCCTTAACAGAGGAAGTTTCCATCAGCATCTCTGTGTCGAACTGCCAGATCCAAGAGAATGTGGTGAGGGAACACACACACACACATGCACACACACACACACACACACAGAGAGAGAGAGAGAGAGAGAGAGAGAGAGAGGGGGAAAAGAGAGTGTCTGTGTAAACCACTCACTC
This sequence comes from Brachirus orientalis, assembly GCA_016785285.1. Classification (NCBI taxonomy): domain Eukaryota; kingdom Metazoa; phylum Chordata; class Actinopteri; order Pleuronectiformes; family Soleidae; genus Brachirus; species Brachirus orientalis. Next base: position 79,818 of record JAFBJR010010129.1, read on the forward strand.
TCCCACACCAAAGTCCATAGAGAAAATCAGTGATTTTACATCACAGCACACAGGAGTTGTTGATCCACTGCTGCCTCCATCACTAAGTTCAAATGTCTTATTTTGTCATTTCTGCAATTTAAAATCCTTCATTCAGATTTACCTCAGTGACACAAAGTGACCACACGAGGCAGCAGTAGACCAGCAGCTCCTGTGTCCCTGTGAGCTAAAATCACAGATTTTCTCTATGGACTTTGGTGTGGGAGAGTGAGTGGTTTACAAACTTCACTTTCCTGTTGGGAAAGTCTGTCTAACAGTGAGATAAAGACGTGAACATGTTCTTATATCATAGACTTAAAGCAACATATATTGTTTTGCTAAGTGTGTAAAATCTGTTTTTCCAAAGATGCTGTCGATGTAGATGTAGATGTATGTCTTACAACCGTGGATAAACAGCCGCATGAACCGTGAACCTCTTTACCCTCAACCCAAAAATAATTCTATTCCTGTGTCGATTTGTTTCCAAAACCGTTCAATGATCTCACACGAGAAGAATTAGAATTTAAACGTCCACAATCTCTGCTCATGCAAAAGTAACAGCAGAGCACGCAGACGTGTCCCTCACCGTCTCCAAGGTGAGCACGTCTTCAAGCACCTGAAATGGAGATTACTGTGATTACTCACTCAGCCAAATGGTTTCCATGGCAACAGATGGTAATTAGGCAGCGAGCTGGCAGAGAGGGGGACGCAGGGAGGAGGTTCATAATATTGTATTTCTGTCCTCTTTGCTTGAGGTGTGAGATTAGGCTGTCAGCTGATGGGGGGGAGGAAGACGTGATTGCAGACAAGTGAAGGAGAAAATATTTTGCACTTGTGGTGTCAAAGCTGTGGCAGATCACTGACGCTGTGTAGTCACACTCAGTGGGTGCACCACACAGAAGCACCACCCTGACGGCTGCTGGAGCAGGTGACGAACACTGAGCAGAGCAGCTCAGTGCCGGACTCCGTCTCTGTCTGCCCGCCGTCCTCTGCCTCACTGAGACACATCGTCTTTACCCGCCTGACCTCACACGTTCATAACCTGACCCTTCATCATCAGCATCGGTTATTTAAGATGTCCTTTAGCAACGAAGCTGAACCTGGCGCTAACCACAGAGGGAAGCCCACAGAGCTAATCACCGAGCGAACGACAAATTAGCAGCACAGCTTACTACAGTGTAACCAACACAGCCAAACAGAGCACTAACCACAGTGCTAGCCAAAAACGTGGCAATAAAAAGCTAATCACATATACAACTGTAGCACTACCGACATGACTAACCATAAAGTAAACCACAAACTTAACCACAAGTTTAACAACACAGCGAAACATGGAGCTAACCACAGTGGTAACCCCAGCATTAACCACAGAGCTACCCACAGTGCTAATGACAAAGCTAACCATAAAAATCAGCAACACAGCCAAAAATAGTACTAACTACTGAGGTAAATACAAAGTGACAAAATATAGTGCTAACCACATACCTAAACACAGTGCTAACCATAAAAATTAGCAACACAGCTAACCACAAAGTTAACAACCCTGTTTAAAATTGAGTTAATCATAAAGGTAATCCTAATGCAACCACACTGGTAGCCAAAAATGTGGCAAAATGGCTAACATAGCTTAACATGGAGCTAACCACGGAGGTAAGCCCACAGAGCTAATCACGACACAGCCAAAAAATTAGCAGCATAGCTTACCACATTGTTAGCAACACAGCCAAACATAGCACTAACCACAGTGCTAGCCAAAAACATGGCAAAAAAAGCTAATGACATATATAACTGTAGCGCTAAGAGCAGGACTAACCATAAAGTAAACCACAAAAACACAAACTTAACCACAGCAGTAACCACAAAGTTAAGATAAGATAATTATTTGTCCTTCAATGGGGAAATTTACGATGTTACAACGGAAGTTCCAATGATGCTAAACACATTTTTATTACAAATCAGACTCCATTAGACCGCATTGTCCAGCACTAAAACACAAGATAGTATAAAAAGCAGGTAAAAGCTAATATATGCCATAAATGATGAATTCACTGAGTTAAAGTGACATTTGAAACCATTAAGTGACAGTGAGTGAGTGACAGTCTCACTCTTCACTGTCACATCACTGTCACTCACTTTACAGGTGTGTGTGTGTGTGTGTGTGTGTGTGTGTGTGTGTGTGTGATGTCCCCTGACAAATCAACATCACACACACACACACACACACACACACTTCAAAAAAGCAGGTAAAAGCTAATATATGCCATAAATGATGAATTCACTGAGTTAAAGTGACATTTGAAACCATTAAGTGACAGTGAGTGAGTGACAGTCTCACTCTTCACTGTCACATCACTGTCACTCACTTTACAGGTGTGTGTGTGTGTGTGTGTGTGTGTGTGTGTGTGTGTGTGATGTCCCCTGACAAATCAACATCACACACGCACACACACACGCACACACACACACACACACTTCATACCTCACGTCACCACCTGCGAGTAAAACAAGATATTTGAATTGCCTGTTAATTAAATCTTCAGACTTTTTTTAAAGTCATGTAGAAAACTTTCTGAAAAATATAGCTGCTCTGTGAGAAGAACTTCTGGTCCTGGTGGGTTTGGACCCACAGCAGCTCATCACAGCTGTAAGAAGAAGAAGAAGACTGAACATCTTTGTCACGACAAACGTGTTTTTCAGGACATCAACTCCGTGTATCAGATCTTCCCTGACGAGGTCCTGGGCTCGGGACAGTTCGGTATCGTCTACGGAGGTGAGACGTCGCCGTCAAACACGGATCAAATGACGTGGTTTTGATGCTGTCTTTGATTTTAGTCCTTATTCTTACAAAATAATAAACACATAAAGAAAAGAAAATACACGATTTACATTACGATTCAAAATAAAATACACGATTTTACGTTATATTTCAAAATAAAATACATGCATTTTATGTTATATTTAGTTTTAGTTGTTCTTACAAAATAAAATACATGAGTTACATTACGATTCAAAATAAAATACACGATTTTACGTTATATTTCAAAATAAAATACGTGCATTTTATGTTATCTTTAGTTTTAGTTGTTGTTCTTACAAAATAAAATGTATGAGTTACATTAAGATTCAAAATAAAATACACAATTTTTATGTTATCTTTAGTTATAATAGTTATTTCACAAATGTTGTGATGCATAAGTGGTCACAGGAAGTGATCACACCTCTTACATGCACAAAACAATTCAGGGTTTCCTGTTACAGATGGGCTAGTGACAAGGAGTGGAAACATTTTTGCCTGTGGAGGGCAGCACTGCACCTCTTAAAATATAAAACATGTTGAATCAACTTTCTGCATCTGATTATCTGAAGGAAAACCATAAAGTCACACTTTTGTTTGAAGGTAAACACAGGAAGTCAGGCCGAGACGTCGCCATCAAGATCATTGACAAACTCCGATTCCCCACCAAACAAGAGAGTCAGCTGCGCAACGAGGTGGCCATCCTGCAGGTACACACACACACACACCCATGTTTGTGCTTCTATCATAGTGAGGACCCTCATAGACATTCTCTAGCCCCTTACCCTAACCTTAACCATCACAACCAGATGCCTAACCCTAACCCTAAAACCAGGTCTTAATCCTGAAAAAGCCTTTTAAAGAAGTGAGGACCAGACAAAATGTCCTCACTTTGTAGGTGTTTATACAATTTTTGGTCCTCACTTTGCAGCAAGTACAAGAACACACACACACGGACACACTCACACACACACACACACCTGGTGGCAGTGAGTGAGACTTCCTGTCGAAAACGGCATCATTACCGTGACAACACTGTGGGGGTGTGACATCCATGTTATATCTGAGCGCTGCTCAAACTGCAGGAGCTGCTGCTGCAACACACACACACATGCACACTAACACACACACACACACACACACACACACACATGGGACACTGGGTACCATTTCATGTCAGTGGTAACAAAGTGAACAGTTTAAATATCACTACTTTGGCTGAAAACAGTTCAGAGGAGAAACAGTTTTCACTGAGGGTGAGCCTCTGTGTCTCAGGCTGGTTCTCAGCACCAGGGGGCGCTCACAGCACACTCAGAACTTGACTCTGTAAACCCGTCTCACCTCCTCCTCCACCCAGAGTCTGCACCACCCGGGCGTGGTCAACCTGGACTGCATGTTCGAGACGCCGGAGCGCGTGTTCGTCGTCATGGAGAAGCTTCATGGAGACATGCTGGAGATGATCCTGTCCAGTGAGAAAGGGCGACTGCCCGAGAGGATCACCAAGTTCCTGGTCACGCAGGTGAGCCAGCACAGAACCAGAACTGAGCTCTGGAGCGTCACCTGGCTTTAATCAGCCCCATATTTTCCCCATGAACACTCTAAGTGTGTGTGACTTTCAGATCCTGGTCGCTCTGCGTCACCTTCACTTTAAGAACATTGTCCACTGTGACCTGAAACCTGAGAACGTCCTGCTGGCTTCTGCTGACTCATTTCCACAGGTAGACTGTGTGTGTGTGTGTGTGTGTGTGTGTGTGTGTGTGTGTGTGTGTGTGTGTGTGTGCTTATGTTGACAAGATTATTGTCAAGATGTTAAAATAATGATGAATCGTGCAGGCCCTCACAGCCACCACCCTGCCAGCAGGTGGCACCATACCCATTCCTGGCCGGGCCTCTTATTGCACGTGTGAAGTTTTGTGCAGACCAAAGTTACAACCCACTTCCTGTTTCAGAGAGAAACAGGAAGTGCCACGCCCTTTTGAATCTGGGAGATTTTATGTTGGTCCAGTTAACGTACAGAGACGAGTTTGTTCATTTACGAAACGTGCAAATCTTCAAGGTGGGCGCCAAATTCAAAATGGCTGACTTCCTGTTGAGTGGAGGCCATGGTCCCAGTGGACTTTTTGTTCATCTTGGGCTGTTCTGTGAAATTCAGTGCATCTTAGTTTTGGCTTTGTTTTACCAGGTTTCACCTTGGGGGGGCGCAACTGAGCCAAGTCATGGATACATGACTGAAACATCAAATAATATTTACGCTACAATGAATCTGCGATCATCAACGTACAATGTACTATCAATGTTTAAATGAGTATAATTAAATGAAATGTTACCTTCTCTTCACCGTTGTCCGGACGCAGGTGAAACTTTGTGACTTTGGTTTCGCTCGGATCATCGGTGAGAAGTCGTTCAGGCGCTCGGTGGTCGGTACGCCGGCGTATCTCGCTCCAGAGGTTCTCAGGAACAAAGGCTACAACCGCTCTCTGGACATGTGGTCGGTCGGAGTCATTATCTACGTCAGGTAGTTCTTCTTCTTCTTCTTCTTCTTCTTCTTCTTCTTCTTCTTCTTCTCAAAGCTTTGAATTCAAAGTGTAAAATCTAAACTTCCTGTACCAAACGCGATGAATCTCCATGTTTGCTGCTTCAGTCTCAGTGGGACGTTTCCGTTCAACGAAGACGAGGACATCAACGATCAGATCCAGAACGCTGCCTTCATGTACCCTCCTCACCCCTGGAAGAAGGTCTCCCTCGAAGGTTGGTCAGTGCTCAGAGCAAAAATGCTGCCCATGTAAGAGACCAGGTGAGACCAGGTGAGACCAGGTGAGACCAGGTGTGATAAGACCAGGTGAGACCAGGTGAGACCAGGTGTGATAAGACCAGGTGAGACCAGGTGAGATAAGACCAGGTGAGACCAGGTGAGATAAGACCAGGTGAGACCAGGTGAGATAAGACCAGGTGAGACCAGGTGAGATAAGACCAGGTGTGATAAGACCGGGTGAGATAAGAAAATAAATAATGTAAAACATGTATGTTCACATCATACAACCATGTATGGTTGTATGATGATATTACACTGTTTACATTATTGCACATCATCTTCATCATCTTCTTCATCGTCGTCGTCCTTGTGAACATCAGTTCACTCTGAGCTGGTTCTGGTTATGTCTGTGTTTCCTGTTCCTGTTCCTGTTCATGTTTCCGTTTCCGGTTCTGGTTCTGGTTCTGGTTCTGGTTCTGGTTCTGTTCCTGTTTCTGCTGCCGTGTGTGACTCATGTTTTCATCATCGTCTCTAAATGTGTCCCCCTGACCGTGAGACGGATTTACATCAGTCTGACTCACAGATGGAGTGAAACGCTCCCCACCTTCCTCCTCCTCCTCCTCCTCCTCCTCCTCCTCATGGAGTCGGACTCTAGGACGAAGGACAAGTCAGTCTTCACGTATAATCCAGTGGGTTTTTTATTTTAATGAGCTTTTCCTCAGGGGATTACATAATCCCTGCAGCCCGACTTGACGTGTAAATTATTTAGTTAATTTCTCGGAGGAGGCCAATCAATGTTAGCAAAATAAAATTTTAAAAACATTTCAATTCAAAAGGGAATCATCTCTTAATCCATCAGCATAAACATCACCAGTTTTCTTCTATTAATTATTCATGTGCCAATTTATATTAACATATTACTACAGTTTTACCGTTATTTATTTTCTCTAGAGGATTTTTAAACATGAAAAACAAAATATAAAATTATTTGGATTCTGGCTAAAAACAATTTTTCAATAAAAAATATGGAGAAAAAAGAGTTTTGTGGCTCATTGTTTTAAATGAAATACAGTAGAAAACAGCTGCTTAATGACCACAGAGACCAGAGTGTGAAAGGGTTGACAGTAACAGTAATTCATCATAATATACTGTAATATAATGAATCGATTGATTCATTGATCTTTGATCATGATTAGAACCAGGATCAGTAGCTTTTACCCTCAGGGTTTGTACAAAAGAATCATGTTTGTGAGGACGTCAGAGCGCGAGCGTCGCGGTCACGTCAGAGCGCGAGCGTCGCGGTCACGTCAGAGCGCGAGCGTCGCGGTCACGTCAGAGCGCGAGCGTCGCGGTCACGTCAGAGCGCGAGCGAGCGGCCGCGTGGACGGACGTCGCCCTCCGCAGGCTCAGGAAGAAAGGGGCATTTCACATAAAAGGAGGGTCATGTGACATGAGAGAGTCCAAGCAGCTCTCAGTCTCAGACAGATGGGGGGGGGGGGGGGGGTGGGGGGTCTATTCATGTGCATAATAGCAAGTGATGGAGGCCCCACAGACCTGAGGGGCCCGGGCTCTCAGAGCTGTTCCAACTGTTGACCCCTGAAGAAATGTTAACATCATGTTAGCTTTGCTCATTAGCCCCGACTGGCCTCTCACCACGGGGGGGGGGCAGAAGGGGGGGGGGGATGGGTGAACAACCCTACATCCTCATCATCGTCACTTGACCATGAAGTTTATCCTCACTCGCTGCTTCCTTCCTGACTCCTTTTTTCTTGATCCCTTCTCTTCTTCTTTTTTCCCTTCTCTCTTTCCTTCCTTCCTTCCTTCCTTCCTTCCTTCCTTGCAGCGATTGACCTGATTAACAACCTGCTGCAGGTGAAGATGAGGAAGAGATACAGTGTTGACAAGACACTCAGTCATCCCTGGTTACAGGTAAGTGAGTGAAACATCAAATACCTCATTGTCAACAGAGAGACACAAATTGATTTTATCCACTTAACAAAAAAAAAATCTATATTAGTCTAAAACATCTTAAGAACATGTTCACGTCTTTATCTCACTGTCAGACAGACTTTTCCAACAGGAAAGTGAAGTTTGTAAACCACTCACTCTCCCACACCAAAGTCCATAGAGAAAATCAGTGATTTTAGCTCACAGGGACACAGGAGTTGTTGATCCACTGCTGCCTCCATCACTAAGTTCAAATGTCTTATTCTGTAAAATTCTGTGTTTAAAGTCTTTTGTTCAGATTTACCTCAGTGACACAAAGTGACCACACGAGGCAGCAGTAGACCAGCAGCTCCTGTGTCCCTGTGAGCTAAAATCACTGGTTTTCTCTATGGACTTTGGTGTGGGAGAGTGAGTGGTTTACAAACTTCACTTTCCAGGTTTTGTTCAGTGTCTGTTGTTATCAAGGGGTGTGGCTTGTTTCACTTTTGTTACAGACAGTGAAATCTTCTTAAGATGACATTAAAACAGTTTTTCATGAATGTATGTAAATATTTGCAGGACTACCAGATGTGGCTGGACCTGAGGAACCTGGAGACGCGCATGAACGAGCGTTACATCACCCACGAGAGCGACGACCTACGCTGGCATCACCACGCTCAGCTCAGCGGCCTCGACTACCCCAGTAGCCCCCGCGTCGACGCCGCGCTCGGGTTAGAACGTTACCAGGAGCAGGAGGAGCTGGAGACCCTGAGTGAGAGGGTCAGTGAGCTGTGAGGACCCAACAGAGACAGAAGGAACCAACAAAACCTGCCCCAAAGATCAGGCTTATGAAGAACATCTAAAACTCAACGTCAGGACAAACACAGAGGCTTTAAAGGGACAGTTCAAAGCTTTTGCTGAGTGCTGAGGGTGAAAAACCTGAACTATCCCTTTAAACCTCACCAAGTTTAATGAAAACATTTCCAAAAGAAACAATTATCAGCCCAGTGTTTCAAAATTATATTATTATTATTGCTCATAAGTCATAATAATAATGAACTTTTAGTTTACATTATATATATTATAATTGTTTTCATTTAGTTTTATTTATTACATTTCTTCATATTAAATGAGCTGTAATTAGAATTCTATTATTTGATCTTTTTACTCCACCAATTCAAAATAAAAGTGTCCCTTTAAGGAAAACAGATTTTTAAAAAAATAAATTAAAATTTTAATTTTAATCAAAATTATAAAATAATTAGGAAATGTTGAAATCCCTATTTCTTAATTACAAGATTTTCTACATTTGAATTTTAACTTTTTAATTTAAAAAAATCAAAACACAATTTTTAAATTCTTATGCTAAATTTTTAAGGAGCCATGTTTCTGTGCATTAATCTTTACGGTAATTATGTGTCTTTATGACACATTATTAGAGTTCATTTAACTAAACCTTACAAACATTTTGCCTTAAATCTTTATCCTAAATTTAATACTTTTTTCAGGTCCTTTTTTTTGCTAATTGGGAAAAAAATGATGATGAGAAGCATTTTTGTCATGAAAACTCAACAAACGTACGGCAGCTTAATTTACATTAAATCTGTCATTTAACTGAAAATTTAACTAAAAACATCAATTCATTTTTAACTTCATGTCAGTTAAATGTTTAAATACGCACTAAAATCTGTTAAATGATGTTGTTAGTTGGAGCTGGAAACTGGTTTGCAACAGAACATAAAGTATCATCTGCGTATACGTGAAGTTCAACAAAAGCTGTTATTTTTGCGTGAAATGTGTAAATAATGAATGTAAAGTGAGTTTTCAAAGAGTTCAATTTTTAACACTAAAAAGTATATAGTAAAATTTGCTTCATGGGATTTGTGGAGATCCGGCTTCGCTCAACACGGCTGACACAAAATTAAGTCGATTAAAAAAATCTACTTTGATTTATTTTTCTTTTCTCTAAACTCCTGAACTCAGTCTGGTTTATCTTCAGATCTGATCAGAAAAGACTCTGAGCTGCAACATAAATGTCTTTTCAAAATGTTCTGTATATAATGTAAATGGTCAGATTCCTTTAAATAACTCATGTGCTGGAAACAGCACCACCTGCTGCGCGTTTTTACTCACTACGATGCTAACATGTGGGAACGTTAACGTCTTCTGTTTATAAGACTTGAATTTTCCACTCAACAGGGTTTCATTCCAAAAAGGTGATATCCAAAACAAACAAACAAACAAAGAAACAAACAAAGAAACAAACAAAGAAACAAACAAAGAAACAAACAAACAAACAAAGAAACAAACAAAGAAACAAACAAACAAACAAAGAAACAAAGAAACAAATAAACGTCTGTGTTTCCTTTTCGTGGATATGTAGCACTTTGGAATGAAAATCCTCACTCACTCAAACATCACAAACAATGAAAAACCAAAAACTACTTTTACTGTTTCAGTATTTTTCTGTGTTTTTTTCTGTGGGAGTTAAGCTTAACTGGATACCAGTGTAACCAGTTAACCAACCAATGGGACTTCAGTGTTTTTAATAGTTTATATCTTTTTATTTAAGAAAGAAGTAGCAGATTTCTGCTTTATGTGGGTGAAAATGGCCGCCTGGAGAAATAGTTACTGAAAAACAGCCTGTGTGTTTGTTCTTGTACTTATTACAGAGTGAGGACCAAAGAGCGTATAAACACCTACAAAGTGAGGACATTTTGACAAAGTGAGGACATTTTGACAAAGTGAGGACATTTTGTCTGGCCCTCACTTCTTTAAAGGGCTTTTTCAGGGTTAAGACCTGGTTTCAGGGTTAGGATTAGGCATCTAGTTGTGATGGTTAAGGTTAGGCTAAGGGGCTAGAGAATGTGTTATGTCTATGAGGGTCCTCACTGTGATAGAAGCACAAACATGAGTGTGTGTTTGTCCCTGAACGCTATGTCGAGTCTTCTCTTATTGCCGTCAGTTTCAGCACATTTTCTGTACTTTTCAACCCAAACACTCACTGTTCCAGCTTTGTATGGGATGTGAGGTGGAGGCCACGCCCCCTGGAAGCTTCAGACATGGTGGTGGCGTTTTCAGAAGCGTTAGTTTGTTAAATTATCGTCAGCAGCTTCAGGACACTTCAGTCACCACGGCAGGTTTGGGGACAGTGGCTCTTTGAAGTGAACCGGATCTTATGGCTCTGTCCTTTCATGAGGGGGGAGGGGGGAGGGGGTTTGACCTTTAACCTTGTCAGTATCCTCCAATCAATTCAAGCATGAATTTCTTTCCCAGTCTGACCCTGCAAAGAGGAAGGCTGCATTGTTTCAGTGTCAATGTCCTTATCCACATGAAACCATGTCAGGCCTGTGTGTGGCGCTGTAGCACCACAACACCAAACTTTGGAATAAATAAATAAAGGCTTATTTGAATAAGAAACATTACAATGTAAAGAATCAGAGAAACTGAGACGGGAAGAAAATAAAAGTCAACGTAAAGTGAAAAAAGACCAAACAAATTCCAAACGGCCATTTTGAAGCCGTGAGATTTTGGGATTTGGGCAACAACATGACGTCACCTGTAACTGAGCTCCTATTGGACGACACAAGCTGTCAATCAAAGAAGAAGAGCTGAAAGCAGTGAGTGAGATCATGAACTCAGAGAAAAGTTTACTGACAAGGAGCAGATGTCGCCCCCTGGTGGCTAAGTGCTGCATTCATCCTGCCCTGCTGAGGCTTCACTTTGACTCATGACTGTAACTCTGTCGATAACTGAAGAGTTTGGATCGAACAGGGCCAGAAAATTCCCCGGTAAATTCCCAGAAACGCTCCATAGGAACTTTATTTGTGTGGAATGTTGTAGCCAGAAGAAAGAGCATCACATTCCAGGTGGCTAGCACCATGCTAAGCTAGCCTCTTCAATTAAACAGTGCCAGCTAGCTTACATTTAGCCTATGTGGTTAAGTTTAACAGCACAGATCATAATATCAATAAATACTCAACTGTATTTGCATCAAATCTGATTGTTTTAGTCAAAGTTTATGATACACTATATTATATTATATTTAAGATCACAATCCTCTCGTTTGAACATTTACGGTTTATCCATGTTAAATCCCACAGAATGTTCCCATCTGTGGAAGTTCCCAGAGTTTTGCAACCCTACTCTGTAGCGAGAGTTGCTAACGTTGCTACGGCTACACCGGCGTCACTGGGTCCGACAGAAACACGGGTGACGAGAACCGAGCCGCTTTTCAGTCCGTGTGACCACAGTGCAAAGGTCAGCGAAGGTGGAATCTGGCAGGTCAAAGGTCAGGAGGCTGCAGACAAAACTTCTGAGTGCCGGTCAGAGAACACGGGTCAGAATCAGGAGAATCCTGGAAGCAAAGCTGAACGTCTTCGTCTTTATCTCCATCCACACAAAGGAGGACAGAGAGTGTCTGGGTCCGTGTGTTGTTAATAAACGGCCATAGATGTGAAAATAAAAGGGCTGTTTCTCTGAAGCTTCATGGCCTTCACTTCTTCTTCTTCTTCTTCTCCTTCTTCTAGTTCTTCTTCTTCTTCTTCTTCTTCGTTTTATAATTGTATAAATATGTAATATGTAATAGTCCAACAGTGACTCTGTGTCTCTTCTTACATTGTCAGCAGTGTGTCCATAATTTGGATGGTGATTTGGAAACGCGGGGTGATCTCCAGTCAGCAGGAAGTTAAAGTGATAGTTCCACATTTTTTTGGTGTGTGTGTTTGTGTGGAGGCTCACTCGTTCAGAAAACATGTCTGTCAGAACATGTTCACGTCTTTATGTCACTGTTAGACAGACTATGCCAGCAGGAAAGTGAAGTTTGTAAACCACTCACTCTCCCACACCAAAGTCCATAGAGAAAATCAGTGATTTTAGCTCACAGGGACACAGGAGTTGTTGATCCACTGCTGCCTCCATCACTAAGTTCAAATGTCTTATTTTATCCATTCAGCATTCAAAATCCTTTGTTCAGATTGACCTCAGTGACACAAAGTGACCACACGAGGCAGCAGTAGACCAGCAGCTCCTGTGTCCCTGTGAGCTAAAATCACTGGTTTTCTCTATGGACTTTGGTGTGGGAGAGTGAGTGGTTTACAAACTTCACTTTCCTGTTGGAAAAGTCTGTTTAATAAGTCAAAACTATCCCTTTAAAGTACAGTGGACTCAGTGTTTGTTGATGAATGAGTCTTCACTCCTCTCATGTCTCTGCTCTGATAATCCTGTCAGACATGTTCACTCAGTGTTTGCTAAAAAAAAAAAAAAAGATGTATTTTTCTCTGGATTATGTCAAAAATAAAGATATTTTAAAACAACTTGAACATGTGTTCCCTGGCATTTTATCAGATTATCTGTGAAATCATGTTCAAGGTTTAATCTCAGCTGTACTAATGAACTCTTTTCCTTTTCTACAGTGTAAATACAGCTGTGAAATCACAAAGAGCATGTGATCAGATATGATCCTTTTTCATGACAAATGTACAAGCTACAAACCTGTGTTATTTGTACAGTGACTTTCATGTATTTGCGTCGAGGTCAATTATAAACACATTTTTAAAATAAAATAAAAACACATCTCATATTAATTATGCAATTAAAATTGTAATTACACAGCTAATTATGATCTTCAGAAGCCAAAGTCCAACATAGGCTCACGTTAAACAACCAACGTTTGTATGAAATAAAACGTGAAAAAGTGAAGAAAGAAAGATTTGTTTTTTAACAACAGTGAGAAAATGATGTTTACATCAGTGACAGTTTATAAATATAGATTTCACACTGTGGTGTTTGTATATATATATATATATATATATACATAGATATTGTGTAGACAGTTTACACTGCTGTCACCCACAATTCAAAGGAGTCAACATGTTTGTAATGTTTACACAAATCAGAACCAAAAAACACAAACAACACATACTGTAGTGTTTCTGATGAGCACTGACGCCACAAGATGGCGCCCTGAGAGAGGAAACAGGCTTCGTCTGTGTGTGTGTGTGTGTGTGTGTGTGTGTGTGTGTGTGTAGCTGGTCTTCCTCATGTTGTGGGGACCTAAATGTGTCTCCACACTCACATTATGGGGACTTGTCTTCCTTATGGGGACAAAAATCTGTCTCCACACTCACATTATGGGGACTTGTCTTCCTTATGGGGACAAAAATCTGTCTCCACACTCACATTATGGGGACTTGTCTTCCTTATGGGGACAAAAATCAAGTCCCCATAACGTAAATGACTCCATTTTAAGGAGAAGACATGTTTTAAAGTTAGGCTAAGGTTAGGGTTAGGTTAAGGTTAGAGGTCAGGGTCAGGGTTAGGACACTAGTAATTATGGTTAAGGTTAGAGTAAGTCTGCAGGAAATGAATGGAAGTCAATGGAATGTCCTCTGAAGTCATGGAAACTAGAGTGTGTGTGTGTGTGTGTGTGTGTGTGTGTCTTTGTCATCTATTTTGTATTGTGTATTTTTGTGTTGTTTTTCTGTGTGTGTGTGTGTGTGTTGCACCTACCGCGGTGCTTGTTGGGACACCGGGGGCCACATGAACACGAACACACACATTTAAGAAACAGCAGACAACAAAAACAAACAATCCTCCCTTTATGCCAATTAAAACACACAAACACACACACACACACAGAGACAGTGAGGGGGGCGGGGTTAAGACAAAAAACTGAATTATTGTAGAGAGGAGGCTGAAATATGAAGAATTATGAAGTGGCGGGAAAAAAAAGGCAAAGCGTCGGAGCAGAACAAACAGGAAGTGAAGATTTATTTCAACCAGTGAGTCACAATCACACACACACACACACACGCACACACACACACACGCGCACACACACACACACACACACACAGGAGCTGCTTTGTCTTTGTCTCACATCAAAATCAACAAATACTTAAAACAATAAACAAACAAATAAAAATATGACGTTACTTTAATCAGGCACAATGTTATTGATCCTGTTATTGATCCTGTTATTGATCCTGTTATTGATAATGTTATTGATAATGTTTCACTTTGAATTAACTGTGGATCATGAACACGTTTACATCAGGCTCACTGTTATTGTTTCATTTCAAATGTACAAATGTTTAGTAAGAAAATGTGAATTTCACATTTTAAAATCATCAAATTCAAAACACATTTAAACAAACAATGTTGTTTAAATATAGACTTAAATATAGACATTTAAATTAGCAGTAACTTCAGTTTTATATACATAGTAAATAACATCACATCATTTCATTATTATTTTCATTATATTATTCTTTTATTATTCTTCTTCTTATTATTATTTTCTGGAGATTTGCTTGTTTTTTTAAGAAATGGACTGAGATGATAATTTTTTGTCTTTAGTTTTTATAACAAATAACTATAAATAAATGACAGGTTTTTATTTTAACAACGACATTTCTTCTTATTTTTAATGACCATTATTTTAACCCTCAAGGTAAAATGAGCAATTTGTTTTTTTTAAAATGATCAAACACATTAAAAATACAAATAAACTGGAACTTTTTAAATTCTAAATGATTTGATCTTAAGGTCAGTTTGTTATATCATGTTTTTTGTCACAACATTAACTCATTTATGTGGAGAAAAAGAATTAAATGAATAATCATTCGGTCACATGCCATTTTCTTGTTATTTTCCAGGAGTAATAATATAGAATGATCATATCTTTCTTGTCTTTTTTTATACATTTTTTTACATTTAAATTGTCTCTATTTTCTACGTTTGCGGCAGGTTTTCGTTTCTTTCCGAGTCGCAGTTTGTTCATTTGAGAGAAGAGAAGAAAACGAAAGGGAAAAATCCCAGAGTGAGTTTTTCTTTGTGTGGAGATTCTCGTTAAGCGTCGCCTGCTGAGGCCGAACAGAAAGAAACCTTCACATCACACGACGCCAAGAAACACGAGAAACACGAGAAAGGACAGGAAAAAGAATCGCATTTAAAATAAATAACACATTTATGAAATGGAAAAACACAAACTCCTCCTTTAATCTTCTTATTTCTTTGTGTTTTGTGTGTGATTTTTATTGATTTTATAGTTTTGCCTCATCCATTAAAATCCATGAATTTACAGTTTCATAATCACGTTTTCTGATTTGTATTTGTCCATTTCTTGTCCACATTTCTGTGTTTAAGACAAATTTAAAAGACAATCCTCATTTTCACATCAGTTAAAGTTAAAAATGATTTCCTCTTTTTTTCTCTGTGAGATGAATAATCTCTTTTTAAAAAAGGTGACAAAAAGTACTTATCATTGAGAAGCTGCA
Source organism: Brachirus orientalis (assembly GCA_016785285.1). Taxonomy (NCBI): domain Eukaryota; kingdom Metazoa; phylum Chordata; class Actinopteri; order Pleuronectiformes; family Soleidae; genus Brachirus; species Brachirus orientalis. The sequence continues at coordinate 95,587 of JAFBJR010010129.1, forward strand.
CGACAACATATTCAATAAAATAAAACATTATAAAAATAGCAAAACATAATCAAACAATAATGTATTCTTTATAAATACACATTTTTCAAACAAATGCCTTTTCATTTTCTTTTATGATTTTAAATTAAAATGTATGAAAACTGAACAATTCTAATTAAAACTGTTTTGTTTTATTTGTCTTTTTATTTTGCTTCCTGTTGTGATGTTTTGGTAAAAAGAATAAAAATGTGTTTTATGAATGCAAACATGTGCGTCATACACTGTAAAAACACACACACACACGCACACACACACCGTTGCAGTTAGTGACAGGTTTCATGTTTGAATTTCCTACATTTCATTGCGGTGTTTTCCTTGTATTTCCCAGTTTTCATGTGAAAACACTTCTGCTGCTGCTTCTTTTCTCTCCGCTGCCTGATTCTATTGTCTCTACCTTTTATTTCTATTCTTACGTCGTGTTCCGAGCGTGGAGACGAGCTGTCAGCTCAAACGCCACGAGGCAGAAAAGTCTGCGAACCAGCAGCCACCATATGTCTCTCACTGCCTCGTTTTCTCGCTTCATTACTCGCTCTCTCTCTCGCTCGCTCTCTCTCGCTCTCTTTCTTCTTGTATTGATTTAAATTATTTTAATTTTCCTTTTACTCACTTTGATTCAAATATTTTTACACCGATTCTGCTTCAGTTTTACCAAAACACTGTAAAAGAAGAATTTACATAAATTAGCCGTGTTTTAGCTTCTTTTGTGTTCATGCGTCGTGTGTGTGTGTGTGTGTGTGTGCGTGCGTGTGTGTGTGCGTGTTATTCTGACTCAGTCCTGCTGCCTAAAATACTTTTACCACAATTTAATCCGCCGCTAAAAATAATCCGCACTAATCCTCCACTCACTTACAAATGACACAAACTAGTCCAAAGATAATAATCAGGAGTAAAATGAAATAAAAAATGAAAAAAAAGCTCTTAAATCTTGCTTTTTGACACTGAAGCGGATGATTAGTGACTCCTGCTGGACCCCCCTTTGTGAAGCTTGTACTTACAAAGTCTAAATTCCCTAATGAACGCAACACAATTAATCAAATTACCAAAACTAATTAAAGGGGCGGGCAGGACCCGGGACCTTCACGGACCCTGTGGGTCCGATAACGCGGCCCACGTTGCTCGTGGTTTGGCCTCTCGCTCGCACGCTGACCGTGCCGTGTTTTAACGGGACACGATGTGTCAAACAACAAGGAGGTGAAAGCAACGTCACAGATTCTAGTGATACATATATGTATATATGTATATATATGTATATACAGTATACACACACATAAATACCAAATCAGAATATAATTATATAATAATGTTCACACATAGGACGGAAAATGGAATTTAGCTGCTTAACAAAAGACTGACAAACAAACCACTCACTCTCCCACACCAAAGTCCATAGAGAAAATCAGTGATTTTAGCTCACAGGGACACAGGAGCTGCTGGTCTACTGCTGCCTCGTGTGGTCACTTTGTGTCACTGAGGTCAATCTGAACAAAGGATTTTAAATGCCCAGTTGACAAAATAAGACATTTGAACTTAGTGATGGAGGCAGCAGTGGATCAACAACTCCTGTGTGCTGTGATGTAAAATCACTGATTTTCTCTGTGGACTTTGGTGTGGGAGAGTGAGTGGTTT
>JAFBJR010010129.1:99120-117746 GCA_016785285.1 Brachirus orientalis
ATCACTGATTTTCTCTATGGACTTTGGTCCATATACATAAAGGTTGGGGAATTCGGTCCAGACATTTAAAGGATGGTTGAGACTTTTTGGAGAATGTGCTGGAGTCGAAGTCGACTCTGAACAGTCCGAATCCTTCATGTGTGAAAACAGCGACAAACAAAAAGAAACTTTTAACTCTGTTAAAGTGAAAGTGAAGGATAATAAAAACACAGTTAACGCAGCAGACGTCTCTTTCCTCTGAGTGACGTCCGTGTTTTCTGCCCGTGGCCTTTCATTGCGCTTTAAAACAAAGCATCGGCTGCTGTCAATCACACAGTAATAGCCGGCGAGCAGCGGCGAGGTCGTTATGACTGCTCAGCGATCTGATTGGATAAATTAGTGGCCGTGGTCGTTGGCAGCCCGAGCCTCCAACAGACTCTTAATGTCTTCGTATTAGCACTAATGGAATGCAATTTCAGCTCTCCCTCTGCTCCCCGAGGCCCCACCCGGCCCTGATCCCGCGGGGGCACCGCTGGACCGTCGTCTAGGTAACTGTAATCACCGCGCCGAGGCCCCGTCTTCCTCCTCCTCCTCCTCCTCCTCCTCCTCCTGTGAACCCCTCCATGAGACAGAGAGAAAATTAGAGATGCTCTTATTAAGAGTCTGGTGCTAAAAGAAAATGACCAATATTCCTCCTCAGGCAGGGAGATGATTTGAGCCGCAGCCCGGTTTGTGACGGAGCAGCGGGGGAGATTAGCTCGATTAAGGCCAAATCAGACCTGCTTCCAATTTGATGAGAAATGGGAAGATAATGGCTCTCAGACGGGCTCGTCGTGCTGCTCCGGCCTTTACCGAGAGAATTAAACCACTCGTGGTCTTGCCATCTCTCAGGATGACTCCACGCCCCCGACCAATCACACATGCTAGCTGCTAAATTAGAAAACTAATGTAACCTTTTCTCCCGAGAATTATTGTCACATCCAACTAGTTTCTCATTAGCTTAACAATTTCAGTCGGATTAAGTTTTCAACTTGTTCACGGCTGCTGGAAATAGTCTTTTCAGACTCAGACAGGCTTCGGTTGACGTTAGCAAAGCTCAAGGAATATACCGTCCGCACCAGCACTACTGTAGTCTGTAGTGGGTAATCTGTGTTTAACCATAACTTACCCAGATTACATTTGAAAAAATTGACAGGAAACTGTTGTTTTCATTAAATCAAGACTCATTTAAAAAAACATAAAAAATGGAGGATTCACGTTTGTAGACTAAAATAAATCACGTTTTATTTTGAAAACTGCACAGATGTGTTTTAGAATGGTTGAACATGACGAGAGGTTGTGTTTTGAAAACTGCAGGGTTCTGTTTAATTGTGGACACAGAAAAATGTATAGTTTCATTTTGAAAACTGCTCGGTTGTCTTTTTAGGCTGGAAAGGCAGAAACAGACTTTATTTTGAAAACAGCAGGGTTGTGTGGATGAACAGAGACCAAAACTTTTGTTTTGAAAATGTCAGGGTTCTGTTTAATTGTGGACACAAAAATGTATAGTTTCATTTTGAAAACTGCTCGGTTGTCTTTTTAGGCAAGGCAGAAACAGACTTTATTTTGGCAGAAACAGAAACAGACTTTACACCAGCACTACTGTAATCTGTTTTGAAAATGTCAGGGTTGTGTTTTAGTGTGGACATAAAGAAAATAAAGCTTTTATTTTGAAACTACAGGTTTGTTTTAGTATGAATGAAACTGACACTTGTCTTGAAAACTATAGGGTTGTGCTTAAGTGTGGACAAATTCAAACTGAGACTCTTATTTTGAAAACTACAAGGTTTTGTTTTAGTGTAGAGGAAGAAAATGTATACATTTATTTTGAAGTGTGGGGTTGTGTTTTAGTGTGGACAAAGAAAAAAGAAAACTTATTTTGTTTAAATGTAGATGTACAGAAAATAAAACTGTTTTTGAAAACTGCTGGGTAAAGTTTCAGCGTGGACAAACGGAAAGTGACACTGTTTGAAAACTATGGGGTTGTACTCAAGTGTGGACAAACTCAAATGAGACTCTTATTTTGAAAGCTGCAGAGTTTTAGTAGGTAGGAAGATTTTTATTTAAAACACATTCAGGTTGCGTTTTAGTGTGGACAGCCAGAACACAAGACTTTTATTTTGAAAACGTCAAGGTTTTAGTGTGGACAAACATAAACTAAGATATTTCTTTTGAAAATGGTGGTTCAGTGTGGACAAACAGACATTGTTGACGACCTACAGCGAATCAACATCCACCTGGACTGAGGGTTGTTTCCCTTTCAAAATAAAAGTGCAGCATTGGGAGCCGTGGAGTTGGGAAAAAAGTTAGTTATTCAACAGAATTGATCGTGTGATCTTCTTCAGGCCGTGGTGCGTTCAAGATTACAAGTCACTGAAGAACACAGCGAGAAAAAAATAAACACAATTAAAACCTGTAAAAAGCTATTTAATTTAAATTTCATTTGGGAAAATGTTTTCACAGCTGATGTCAGAGTTTTGTCTTTAATTGACTTTAATTGAAAATTATGTAGAAAAGTCATTTCAGAAGCAAATTTAGAGACTGAAGAGAAAAACAACAGCCATTAAACCTCCATCAGCTTCCTGTTGTCACTCAATTAAAACCTGAGATTGTAATTACATTTAAATCGACAGCAGCTTTCAATATTGTTTAATGCACAGAAACAAAATGATACATTTATTCCTTATATTTTGTGTTGGAGATTTGTCAAAATGAGTTGCTCTGTATGTTTTCACACAGTTTGTTTCATTCCAACATTTCAAAGAAAATAAATGTAGTGGAGACATTAACACTTTGATTTTCATGTTTAGTTTATGTTTTTTAAGTGTCTGGTTGTATGAGGCACTCGTGCTGTGAGCGCCCCCTGTGGTGACACACAGGATCATGTTTTGTTCTTTTGAGTGAAGAAAAACTGATTTTAGCCACTTAACAAAAGACTAACCTTGTAAAATCTACGTCATTTTAAAAGCTACCATATCTTCAGAGCATGTTCACGTCTTTATCTCACTGTCAGACAGACTTTTCCAACAGGAAAGTGAAGTTTGTAAACCACTCACTCTCCCACACCAAAGTCCATAGAGAAAATCAGTGATTTTAGCTCACAGGGACACAGGAGCTGCTGGTCTACTGCTGCCTTGTGTGGTCACTTTGGGTCACTGATTTAAGTCTTAATAAAGAATTTTGAATGTCGAATTGACAAAATAAGACATTTGAACTTAGTGATGGAGGCAGCAGTGGATCAACAACTCCTGTGTGCTGTGATGTAAAATCACTGATTTTCTCTATGGACTTTGGTGTGGGAGAGTGAGTGGTTTACGAACTTGCTGTTAGGAAGGGTTTAAAAACACAGCTACAATGAAATGTTTCTTTCTTTTCATGCTCAGAGTAGAACAGTGTTGCGTTGACGAGTCTGAAAGCTATTTGCAGCTGGAAGGCTCAGTCAGCTCCTGCAGACGAGTATGCAGGGCACAAACACACCGTCAGATTTTTAAGCAGCATTGGCTCGAGCCGTGTTCTGAACACACAGCTGCCTCCACGTGAGCCAGTTTTCTTCAGGAGACGTGTGTGTGTGTGTGCGTGTGTGTGTGTGTGTGTGTGTGTGCGCGTGTGTGTGTGTGTGTGTGTGTGTGTGTGTGTGTGTGTCCAACTGGCTGCACAACAATAAACTCTCCTGTGTCAATCAGGAACCATCGCCACCTCACCACGCTGTCGCTCTGCCACGTCTGAAACTCAACAGCAGTCGTGTGTATGAATCAGGTGTAACATTTTGAAGTGACTTGCAATGGTGGGCAGAACATAAAAACTCTAAAAAAATCAGGGACTTTTTCTTAAATTAAACTTTAAAGCCTCTGTTCTTTCTGTGGGAGAGTGAGTGGTTTACAAACTTCAGTTTCCTGTTGGAAAAGTCTGTCTGACAGTGAGATAAAGACGTGAACATGTTCAGAAGATACTGTAGACTTAAAATGATTTCATAAGCTTGTTATGTCATTAAAATCTGATTTTCTTCACTCTCCCACACCAAAGTCCATAGAGAAAATCAGTGATTTTAGCTCACAGGGACACAGGAGCTGCTGGTCTACTGCTGCCTCGTGTGGTCACTTTGTGTCACTGAGGTAAATCTGAACAAAGGATTTTAAACACTGAATTTCACAAAATAAGACATTTGAACTTAGTGATGGAGGCAGCAGTGGATCAACAGCTCCTGTGTCCCTGTGAGCTAAAATCACTGATTTTCTCTATGGACTTTGGTGTGGGAGAGTGAGTGGTTTACAAACTTCACTTTCCCAGTCCAAAAGTTTTTTGCATAAAGTTAGCCTCTGTGTCACCACAGGGGGCGCTCACAGCTCAGTTTCCTGTTGGAAAAGTCTTATATAAGCGAGAAAGACGTGAACATGTTCTTAACATATATGTTCAATGTTTCATCTTAAATCAGCTGCAGTGACCTTTGATCCCTGTCTCAGTGACCTTTGATCCCTGTCTCTCTACTGAAATGTGTAGCACTTTATCGTTTTTATAAAAGTGAACACCCCCCCCCACACACACACACACACACACACACACACACTGAAATGATTGAAGTGCAGAATGAAAATGACGCCTCTCTACATGTAATTTGGTTTAAAAAAAAAGTTTTAAAAAATTGTGCTCTTTCACCATCAGAAACTCCTTGAAAACTCCTCGAATGTGCACTGCAATCTTTCCAAATCACTGCTGCCTGAAATCAAGTCTGATTAATTAAGTCTGCTGACAGCAGCTCTGCTGCTAACATTCAACGGTTGTCACGTCTCATTTCCAAAGACTCCCAGGAAACAGACGTCAGGAGAGTCGGGGTGCAGACGGTGACAGAAGACGCTGAGAGAAGACGCTGACAGAAGACTGTGTTTGGTGTGTTTACACCTGTTTGTCTGAAGGAGCACAGAGACAAAGACACAGTTTTGACTGATTCACTTTCAAAGTTTTAGCAACATTTTAGTTTTGCATTTTAATTTCTGCCTTGTTCGCCCTCTGTGGGAGAAGAAATTAAATATATATATATATATATATATTATTATAAATTATAATATCTAATTAAAACCCCTTGATCATACAAAAATAAATAAAAAAGTAAAGTGCGCTCACGTCTTCCTTGTTTGTGTGTTTTTATAATCATTTTAATTTTGAGTCGTGGAACACTCTCAACTGTCCTAGGGCTAGGCCCCACCCCCAAATGTTGACAGACCAATCACAGCAAGTATCTGGATCACGCTAAAAAAAAAAAAAGTAGAGAAAATGTTTGTGATTCTGAAAAATAAGGGAACAGCGATAAAGTTTATTATGCCAGCTAATGTTAACAACCATCGCAATTAGATGCCTAACCCTAAAACCAGGTCTTAAAGTAGTGAGGACCAGACAAAATGTCCCCAAAAAGACTAACTTTAAAACATGTCTTCACCTTAAAATGGAGTCATTTACGTTATGGGGACTTGATTTTTGTCCCCATAAGGAAGACAAGTCCCCATAATGTGAGTGTGGAGACACATTTAGGTCCCCACAACATGAGGAAGACCAGCTACACACACACACATGGCCTAAAAATCACTTTATCTTCATGTTGAGGGTTTTTTGGTTGTTTATAAAGAGGCGTTTGTTTGTCTGTTTGATCATGTGACCATGTTTTTTGTTTGTTTGTTTGTTTTAAAGGTCACATGTTTAAAAAGTGAGTCGTTGGTTTGTTGAGTAAATAAGTTTGTGTTTTAGTTTAAAGTGTAATTATTATTAAAGGACTAACCGTGTCTCTGTCCTCTCTTCCTGTCCACTCTCCTCTCTTCCTCCCTCTCTCTCCCCCTCCTGGTCGGGGGTCTGCATTGTGTCCCCCCCCTCCCCCCTGTGGGAACAACTCTCCTGTTTGTCGTTCAGCAGGTTCCAATTCAGTCCAGGTCTTTTTTAGAAAAGACCAGCTCCACAAAAGCCAAAGGGAAACTGCCCCCCCTGCCTCCCCCCTGCCTCCCCCTGCCTCCCCCCTGCCCCTCCTACTGAGGCTCTCTAAGTTTGTTTAAGAGATTGAGAGCCTAAAGAAAGAGACAGAAAGAGAGAGGGATGTAGAGAAAGCGTCCAGCCATTAAGGTAATTATATAGAGCCTGTGTTCCCGTGAGGACCTTAATTGATGTTAATGTTTGTCTAATTGGGGGGAGGAGGGGGGAGGAGGATGGGGGGGGGGGGGGGGGGGGGGGGGGGGGGGGGTGAGGGGGGTGGGGGGGGTGGGGGGGGGGGGGGGGTGAGGGTCCTGCTCAAAAGGTCCCTCTTCTTCTCTGCGTCTCTGTCGTTCACACCTTCCCACAATAGCTGTCACCTCAAGCTTTCTCACATTACCTTTTCTTTAAACCCCCCCCCCCCCCCCACCACCCTCCTCACCCTCCTCACCCTCCTCACCCTCCTCACCCTCCTCACCCCCTCGAACGGTCCAGTGAGCTCTCACAGCTCACAGACCTGGAAACCACTCGTACAGACGGACAAAAAAACAGGACAGGAAGCTAAATCAAAAACGAGTCGACGCTGAAAACAGGAATAAGCGTGTGGTCAGAGTTTAACTGTACCCTCCTCACCCCCTCGAACGGTCCTGTGAGCTCTCACAGCTCACAGACCTGGAAACCACTCGTACAGACGGACAAAAAAACAGGACAGGAAGCTAAATCAAAAACGAGTCGACGCTGAAAACAGGAATAAGCGTGTGGTCAGAGTTTAACTGTAACATCATCTATAACGACTATTGATTATGTTATTGATGAATTATTATTATCATTATTATCATTATTATTATTGATCACCGTCATGTGATCAACAGAGTGAAGAAAGAATTCAAACTAATATGAATGAACAGTCACTGATCGTCTACATATAAAGTTATTCATCATCTTCAACATAAATATTAATGACACACAGTTAAACTGTCTTTGCATGAGGATGATGATGGTCAAAGATGAAGGTCGAGAATTATGATGAGGATGATGAGGATGATGGTCAAAGATGAAGGTCGAGAATTATGATGAGGATGATGATGATGATGGTCAAGGATGATGATGAAGATCGAGCATGAGGATGATGATGGTCAAGGATGATGATGAAGGTCGAGCATGAGGATGATGATGATGCTCAAGGATGATGATGAAGGTCAAGAATTATGATGAGGATGATGATGGTCAAGGATGAAGATGAAGGTCGAGAATTATGATGAGGATGATGGTCAAGGATGATGATGATGAAGGTCAAGCATGAGCATGATGATGATGGTCAAGGATGAAGATGAAGGTCGAGAATTATGAGGAGGATGATGAGGATGATGGTCAAGCATGATGATAGTGGTCAAGGATGATGATGAAGGTCGAGCATGAGGATGATGAGGATGATGATGGTCAAGGGTGATGATGAAGGTCGAGCATGAGGATGATGATGATGGTCAAGGATGAAGATGAAGGTCGAGAATTATGATGAGGATGATGATGGTCAAGGATGATGATAGTGGTCAAGGATGATGATGAAGGTCGAGCATGAGGATGATGATGATGGTCAAGGATGAAGATGAAGGTTGAGAATTATGATGAGGATGATGATGGTCAAGGATGATGATGAAGGTCGAGCATGAGGATGATGGTCAAGGATGAAGATGAAGGTTGAGAATTATGATGAGGATGATGGTCAAGGACGATGATGAAGGTCGAGCATGAGGATGATGATGATTTCAAAGATGATGATGAAGGTCAAGAATTATGATGATGAAGTTTGAAGATGATGAAGGTGGAGGTCAGAGGCCTCCACCTTCATCATCAGCATCATCCTCATCATCACTGCACTCGTTCTTTCACTTCTTCTTCTTCTTCATCCCTCGCGTCTCTGTTGTTCTGCTGAACAAATATTTCATGCCACCTCGCTCCCTCTTCCTCCTCCTCCTCCTCCTCTTCCTCCTCCTCCTCCTCCCTCTTTACTCCTGCTGACACCTCCCTGTGTCTCCTCACAGCTGGAGGCAGTGTCGACGCCACCGCCGCTCCATTGTGGAGTTTGCATTTGCATGTTTTTTGCACATCACACGTGTGTGTGTGTGTGTGTGTGTGTGTGTGTGAGGGTGCGAGGGAGCGCTTGGTTTTAAACATTGGTGCATTTTTCTCTCTTCCCACATCTTCTCTGTATATATTTGTGTTTATGCTAATGAGGCTGTCTGTGCTGCGGGCTAAAATGGAGCTGCTGGATAATAAGGCTGCTAAACAAACGAACAAACCACAAACCAACAAACCAATTATCTCTGCTCGCTCTTTCAATCGCACGCTAATTACTGCACGCAAGAGACACGCCGGAGACGAAGAAGACGAAGAAGACGAAGAAGACGGAGACGAAGAAGAAGAAGAACAAGTTGTGTTCTGTGTGTTTTCACTGTAAAGGAAACTGTGGGGAACGATCAGGTTTGCTTTCATTTCCCGCCCTCTGCTCTTCATCTGCACTTCACAGTTACCCATCATTCCCATAGAGGGGGCTGTGACGACAGACAGACAGACAGACAGACAGACAGACAACGACACGGGTGTTAAAATAAGAAAGAAAAAAAGAGAAAATGACAGCGCGACAAATAACCTTCCTCGCTCTCTGCCCACAGACTGGACCAAAGACAGAAAAGCCTCTAAACTGTCCCCAGGCCAAATGAGACACCTGTCCAAACCTCTAAAGACCTTTTGTGTCTTTCACAGATTCTTTGCGCACGTTCTAATTGGCTGGCACGGCCGGCCCTGTGTGTGTGTGTGTGTGTGTGTGCGTGTGCGCGCGTGTGTGTGTTAGCGTTAGCGTGCTCGGCATTCCCGGCTGCTGGAGAAGGTAAAAGAGGCAGGCGGGAGGAGCTGAATAGAAATGTGATTGTGTTGCTGTCAAGCGCTCCCACATGAACTCCCCCCTTTCCTTTCTCCACCCGGACAGAGAGAGGAGAAGTGTGAAGGGAGGAGGGGGGGAGGAGGAGGAGAAGATGAGGAAGGGTGAGAGAGAGAGAGAGAGAGTGAAAGAGACACACTTCATTTGTCATCCAGCGGCCTGATTGGAGTGGCAAAGCCAATTCACATCTCGAGTGGAGTTCCCATCACACAAGCCCCCGAACCAAACCTCCACTCCTCCTCCATCACCCCTCCGCCCCCTCCTCCCCCTCCTCACCCGCTGTATCCTGCCAATCAAGCGCAGCCTGTACAAGCTGCCGGTGTTTGGAGCTGAGAGCTTCATCATCATGGATGGGAGCGGTAATGACTCGCTCTCAGTGGCTGTAATAGCTGCGGCTAATGGGGAAGGGTGGGGGAGACGGGGGGGAGGGGTCATGTGGAAACTTGGATGGATGGCTAGATGGATGGATGGATGGATGGATGGATGGATGGGTGAGGGAAGTGGAGGAGAAAGGGAGGGTGAAGGCAGAATGAGGCCTTCAAGGTCTCCAAGTGATTTTTCCTCACGTCGATCAGAGGCTCGTGTGGCGTTCACTGTCTGAGCCATAAAAACATGAAAAACACAAATATCACTTTTATTGAGAAAAATTCTTCTAATGCTTTTGTCAAGGAAAACATTTTATTTCAATCTGTGAATTCATTTACATTCCCGCTTCCTTCCACTTATGTTCCTGTCACGTCTCTTCATCCTCCTCTTCATCACCTCCTCACCTGCATCAGTCAGTGACTCAGTAAGTGACTTAGTTTGTCAGGAAATCTGTCAGTGAATCGGTGAGTGAGTGAGTAAGTGACATAGTAAGTGACTCATTAATCGTTTCATCAACTCAGTCATTTAGTCAGTGACTCAGTCATTTAGTCAGTTATTCAATAACTCAGTCATTTAGTCAGTGACTCAGTCATTTAGTCAGTCAGTTACTTAGTCAGTTATTCAATAACTCAGTCATTTAGTCAGTGACTTAGTTATTGAGTAACTCAGTCATTTAGTCAGTGACTTAGTTATTGAGTAACTCAGTCATTTAGTCAGTGACTTAGTTATTCAATAAATCAGTCATTTAGTCAGTGACTTAGTTATTCAGTAACTCAGCCATTTAGTCAGTGACTCAGTCATTTAGTCAGTGACTTAGTTATTCAGTAACTCAGTCATTTAGTCAGTGACTCTGTCATTTAGTCAGTGACTTAGTTATTCAATAACTCAGTCATTTAGTCAGTAACTCAGTCATTTAGTCAGTGACTCTGTCATTTAGTCAGTGACTTAGTTATTCAGTAACTCAGTCATTTAGTCAGTGACTTAGTTATTCAATAACTCAGTCATTTAGTCAGTGACTCAGTCATTTAGTCAGTCAGTTACTTAGTCAGTTATTCAATAACTCAGTCATTTAGTCAGTCAGTGACTTAGTCAGTTATTCAATAACTCAGTCATTTAGTCAGTGACTTAGTCAGTTTGTCAATAAATCAGTCATTTAGTCAGTGACTTAGTTATTCAATAACTCAGTCATTTAGTCAGTGACTTAGTCAGTTCGTCAATAACTCAGTCATTTAGTCAGTGACTTAGTCAGTTTGTCAATAACTCAGTCATTTAGTCAGTGACTTAGTTATTCAATAACTCAGTCATTTAGTCAGTGTCTTAGTTATTCAGTAACTCAGTCATTTAGTCAGTGACTTAGTTATTCAATAAATCAGTCAGTTCGTCAATAACTCAGTCGTTTAGTCAGTGACTTAGTTATTCAGTAACTCGATAACTCAGTCATTTAGTCAGTGACTTAGTTATTCAATAAATCAGTCAGTTCGTCAATAACTCAGTCGTTTAGTCAGTCAGTGACTTAGTCAGTTCGTCAATAACTCAGTCATTTAGTCACTGACTTAGTTATTCAGTAACTCAGTCATTTAGTCAGTGACTCTGTCATTTAGTCAGTGACTTAGTTATTCAGTAACTCAGCCATTTAGTCAGTGACTCTGTCATTTAGTCAGTGACCTAGTCATTTAGTCAGTAACTCAGTCATTTAGTCAGTGACTTAGTCAGTTCGTCAATAACTCAGTCATTTAGTCAGTGACTTAGTCAGTTTGTCAATAACTCAGTCATTTAGTCAGTGACTTAGTTATTCAATAAATCAGTCAGTTCGTCAATAACTCAGTCGTTTAGTCAGTGACTTAGTTATTCAGTAACTCGGTCATTTAGTCAGTGACTTAGTTATTCAATAAATCAGTCAGTTCGTCAATAACTCAGTCGTTTAGTCAGTCAATGACTTAGTCAGTTATTCAATAACTCAGTCATTTAGTCAGTGACTTAGTTATTCAATAAATCAGTCAGTTCGTCAATAACTCAGTCGTTTAGTCAGTCAGTGACTTAGTCAGTTCGTCAGTAACTCAGTCATTTAGTCAGTGACTCTGTCATTTAGTCAGTGACCTAGTCATTTAGTCAGTAACTCAGTCATTTAGTCAGTGACTTAGTCAGTTCGTCAATAAATCAGTCATTTAGTCAGTGACTTAGTTATTCAATAACTCAGTCATTTAGTCAGTGACTTATTCAGTAACTCAGTCATTTAGTCAGTGACTCTGTCATTTAGTCAGTGACTTAGTTATTCAGTAACTCAGTCATTTAGTCAGTAACTCAGTCATTTAGTCAGTAACTCAGTCATTTAGTCAGTGACTTAGTTCGTCAATAACTCAGTCATTTAGTCAGTGACTTAGTTATTCAATAACTCAGTCATTTAGTCAGTGACTTAGTCAGTTATTCAATAACTCAGTCATTTAGTCAGTGACTTAGTCAGTTTTTCTTATAAAAACACTTGTGTGTGTTGTTGCTATGGTAACAAACCCTTCCATTTTATCTTGTGTTCATGTTGAAAAGTCGTAACTTCTCCTCTGAATAAAGTCTAGACTCAGTTTGTTTACTTGTTGTTTAGCTTCGCCGCCTTTACTCAGTCACAGCGCCACCTGCTGGCAGCAGGACATGACACCTCACAACCTTCAGTGTAAGTGTGTGTTTTCTTTAAAAGCTGTTGCCGTGACGACGTGACAACAACACAAGTTTCACCATAAAACAGGAAGTTGTGCACCTCCCCGGGGGAAAACAGTGACAGCGCCACACAGTGGCCACAGTGGCCACAGGCCACTCACTAATACGCAGGAAATAACCAATCAGGCAGCTGCACAGGAAGTGATTAGGAGAGCCTTTAAAGGATTAGTCCGTGTTTTATTGAAAGTGTTTCTATCAGAGCGCGTCCTCTTCCTCCTCTTCCTCCTCTTCCTCTGAAGGTTCACTGAACTTTCCTTCAAAGAGCAGCAGACCACACAGAGGTCACGACCTATGACCCCACTCCACTGCCACAGTCCATCTCAACCATTAAGCCCACTTACAGCCTCTGTTGTGTCCTCCGTCTTTCATCTTTCCTTCCTTGATTCTTCCTTTCTCACCATTTTCTTTTCTCCTCTTTCATCCATCCTTTCCTTCACCTGGGAGCGTTCTTCCTCTTCCTTTCCTTCCACCCTCCTTCCTCATCTTGTCTCAGAATTTTCCTTCCTAGTTTACTTTCCTTCTATTGTACTTCTTTTCCTCCTTGTCATTTTCCTCTCTTGCTTTCAATCCATCCTTTTCTTCACCTCCACACACGTTGCCTTTTCTTTGTCATCCTTCTTCCTCAAGTTCTTTTTCCATACAGTTTCCCCTCCTACTATACTTTTTCTTTGTTTCCTTCCTTCTCTCTATGTATTTCATCCCGTCTTCCTTGCTTGCCGTCCTCTCTTCCTTCCAGCTAAAATGCTCCTTCTCTTCCTTTCTTTCCTTTCTGCATTCAGGTTCATCCTTCTTCCCTTTTTCTTTCCTCTCTTCTGTCCTTCATTGTTTACTTCCTGTCCCTACTTGGCCATTTCCTCCCACTCTTTCCTTTCCCATCATTTCTCTCTCTCTTTTGCTTCTCATCCTCTCTTTCTGGATTCTGTCCAAACTTCGGTCCTCTTCCTCCATCTTTTTGCTCCTTCCTTCCTTGTTTTCTTTCCTTCCTGTGTCCTCTGTCTTTCTGTCGTTCTTCCTTTTGTGTTTTCTTTGTCGTTTACCTCCACAGGTTTGGTTACCCTTCCTTCCTTCATTCCTCTCCTCCTACTTTCCCTTCTTCCTATACCTCATAGTTTACTTTTCTTTCCTTCTTTTTCTTCTTACCACCCCCTCCTTTCTTGCTTTTCATCCATTAAATTGCTTCCTCTCTTCCTTTCCTTTACTTCCTGCATTCTGGTCCATCCTTCTGCCTCATCCTTTTCTTAAATCTCTTCTTTCCTTCCTTCCTTCTGGACTTTCTGTCACTAAATTGATATTTCTTCTCTCCATCCTTCTTCTTTTCCCCCCTTTCCTCCTTGTTTACTTTCCTTCCTATGTCCTTATTCCTTTCTTTTCCGATCTACATCCAAACTCTTGCTCCTGTGTTTTCCCAACTTGTGTTTGTTTTCCACTTCTTGTCTGTGTTGTCGTCTATTGTTTGTCGTTTACCTCCACAGGTAAACGACAAACCCTCCCTCCCTTCCTCCCTCCCGTCCTCCCCTCTCCTCCTTGCTTCTTCCCTCCTGTTTCCTCTCGACTCCTCAGCGGCTGTAATCACTTTACTACTGTTTTTGTTCGCGGTAAGTGGACTAAATATTTGGATGCTCATGAGCAAAGCAGAATAATTGAACGTGTGATTTGCGGCGGCGGCGGCGGCGGCTGTGGGTCGACGCTCGCTCGTCGCCGCCGCCGCCGCAGTGAAAACAGCCAGCGAGCCGCCGTAAACAAAAGCAACTTGTTATGTTGCAAACCCCTCGCTGTGCTTTGCTGTGAGTGGGAAACAACTAATTTTCTTGATGGCGTACTGTAATCATGGCGACGCTTTACCACGCGCTGTGCTAAGCACTGCTCTGCTTATTAATACAGAGAGAGAGAGAGAGCGAGAGACAGAGAGACACAGAGAGAGAGGGTCCACTCGTGGCAGAGCTACTATTACTGTTAACACTCTGAAGTACAAAGAAAGAGAGAGAGAGAGAGAGAACAATAAATATAATTATTAGTTGAGTCCAGAGCGGTGGACGAGGCCTGTGGGCGGAGCCAAGCCTGTTTACAGCCGCTCGAGATTTAAATTTGGACCATGTGGAGTGAGGAGTGAGAGCACTCAGCCTTCAAACAGAGACATATATATATATATATATATAAATCCACACAACATTTACAATTATATCAATAAAAATAATTACAGTAATAATAATAATAATACTAGCAGGTGGATGAGGAGGAAACGAAACACGGTCAAGAAAATCACCAAGCAACACTTTAAATTCTGTCAAGGTTTAAAACTAAGGTGTGTCACCCCAGGGCTCCGCAGCGCCCCCCGGAGTACGGTCATGGTCAGACAAATGTCCTCAGACTGGGACGGAACTCACTGAGTTTTGACGGAACAGGAAGTCGGCCATTTTGATATTTTACAATGGCATGTTGGAGGATGATTGTGAAGAAATGAGGTTCACTTCCTGCTCTCTTCATTCCAAACTAAAGGCCTAAATTAGCGAAACAACAGCAGAGTCAGGAAAACCACCGAGCAGGACTTAAGGTTCTGTGAATTTTTGTTTTTTAAAAAGGTTACAAGATAAAAAGAATTTAAAAGAAATGACGTTGACTGATACAGGTCCGATACGGCTTTATTTTTAGAAATCTTCTGATGGTAAATCTTTATCCCTCCATCTTATAAAATAAAGAAAATAAGAGTTAATATTAATATAATTCAGTGACCAATGATGCGCTGCCACATGTTATGTCTGCACTAAAGTATTTTCAATTGAAAAAAACAGATCACTTTTTTTTGTTTCCTAACAGTTTGACCGATGCTGATTATTAAAAAATATCGACCTGATTAATCAGTCTTTACCTTTTTATTGTATTATTTTTGTCACCTGATCATTTTTACATTCTGATTCAATATCGTAACACGGATTATCAGCAGATACCAACATCAGTCCGACACGTCGCTTTTCTTTCTTTTTTAAAAATACTTTTAAAAATTACGTTTAAAAAGACATAATTCTAAAAACTGTAACAAATATTCTTTTTAACATGAACAGAAAATCAGACATTTGTTTTGAAAACAGCAGGTTGTGTTTTAATGTGGATGAACAGAAAATCAGACATTTGTTTTTGTTCCCAAAACATGACTTTTTTTACAGTATGTATTTAAAGCTGATGATATTACAGGATTGTTTTGATTTTAGCAGATTTATCATTTTTATCTTTAAGGCTTTTCAGTGATTCTGACTGATTCTGTTTTAACAGAGACATATAAAAGAAAATTAAGATTTTTTTTATATTCGATAAAAAAATTATATTTGATCTGGGCATACAATTAAAATTAAGACAACAATTGTCTTGTATCATGTAGCTATTTTATGAATATGTTAAAAAAAAAAAAAAAACACTGACAACACACACTTTTTTTTTTTGAAGTATGGATAATTTTCTCATTTTTTTTACTTTTACATTCTCTCTCTCTCTGTCTCTCTGTCTCTCTCTCCCTCTCTCTCTCTCGTCTCATTTCCCTCCTTCAGAAAAACAAAAGCCTGGTTCTGACCTGCACCTGTGGAGGGCGAGAGACTAACACACAGGCCTGGAGAGAGAGAGAGAGAGAGAGAGAGAGTGGGGTCAAACCCTGAGAGGGGTCAAGAGACAGGGTCGGGGGGTCAGAGGTCAAGAGGAAGTCCTTTCTGGTGATGGAGAGCCACTTATCACTCTCATCTAATGGAGCGGCCATCTGTCAATCAGGCAGAGGGGGCGGGGCCAGCAGGTATCTGCCGCTGTCGCCCGAGGGCCCACGTTTGTAGAAATATGGCTCTGAGGTTGGAATCAGGTCGTGGGATTGTTTACGGTGTCGACCCGAACGTTACGCACCAACGCAAAGAGTCTGTCGTCGTCGCCGCTAATCGAGTTTCAGCGGCCGCACAAAACACGGCAGCCACAAACTATTTATCCATCGTCTACGGAAGCCCGCAGGGTGCCTTCAACAGTTTGCTATCATTTGACTATTTGTTCTTAATAATTAAATCCAGTTTCTGTGATTTTTCAGCTTCTTAAATGTGAATATTTTCTGGTTTCTTTGCTCCAAATAACAAAGAAAACATTAAAACTGAATCATTTTAGTTTGTGGACAAAAACAAGACATTTGAGATCATCATCATTTCCAGGTTTGACAAACACTGATCAACATTTTCTGACATTTTATGAACCAAACAACTGATCGATTAATGGAGAAAATAATCAATATTTAACTCAGGGCTGTCACTGTTCAAGTTAAAAAAGAAATCAAATCGATCAAAGTTTAAAATATATATCACGATATTCCTTCATGATCATGAATTTCAAAATAAAAGTGTATGTTCTGATGTGGAACAATATATATATATAGTGCACAATAAAAATATATTTATGATGCAAAATGAATCTGTATATTAAAAATAATAACTCATTATGTTAATTAACAGGCTGCATGTGGCCCACGAGCCGCGGGTTTGAAACCTCTGATTTAACTGATTATGAAAATATTCTTAATGGAAACAAAAGGGGAAAAAATGCTTAAATCATAAAATTTAGTTTCCAGTTTAAAACTATAAACTTTTTAACTTCAACTTAAGAACAAATCTGATGATGAATATTTCTAATGTGTGAAGAACCAGATACAAAAGATGATGTTTTTTATTTTAAAAATATCAACGGTATTATATATAGAGTATATATAGAGTATTTATTTTTTTAAACAGATTCACCATGTGGAATAATATTTTTCATAAATATACATTAGGACTCTACAGGTGGGTGTAATTATCTCCGCAAAGAAAATAAAGTGAATTTATATATATATATATATATATATATACGTATATATATATATATACACACATGTATACATACATATATGTATATATATATATATATATACATATATGGAAACATAAGAATAAATGTATGTGAATCAAAGTAGTGGACATAACCTGTTTAGCATTCAGGATATGCTCGGTCTGGTGTGGTCTCAAGTCGGTCTGGTATATATATATATATATATATATACATACACACGCACACGTATGCAGTGTCTTTGTTCATTTTCAATAAAATCATTATTTTCTGTATTGAACTATTATGTGATCTTTATGCATAAATGTTTTAAATAAATACGATTTTTTGCTTCATCAAGTGACAAAAGTGAAAACATTTTCAGTGTTGCAACAAAGAGAAATTCTCATAAATAATAAAAATAAAGTTTTAAATGGACTTCGCTGTTTTTTTGTTTTTTTTTAATATTAGAGGAAATGTAATTTAATATTCTAAATAGTTTTTGGCCCTCGTCCTCTTCTGTACTAATACAAAAGACAATAGATTCTATAACATCTTTAAAATAATTTAAATCTAGTTTCATGAACATTTTTGGAGCAACTGTTGTTTATTCTCATATTCGATTAGTTGATTATTTAGCAAAGAAACCAGAAAATGTTCACACTGAAGAAGCTGAAAAAGTCACGTGTTCACACACACACAAATGACCAACGGTTTCACTGGATTCTCATGTGTGACAACAAACCTGCCTGTGGCTCCGCCCCCTTTGCACCTGCTGACTCACTCACTCACAGAGTGTGTGTGTGTGTGTGTGTGTGTGAGAAAACACACATTTAATGCACTGATCCTTCAATTATCCCAAAAACTCAATCTGCCGTCACCTGGACTCAAACCGCCTCTTCTGCTAATACCAAACATTCCCACTGTCACAGTGTCCTGGTGGACAAGCTCCTCCCCCTCCTCCCCCCCCAGCTCTGCCACCATTTTTGTGAATAATCTGCTGCTGCTTAAATTTAAATGTTGTCCCTACATTGTCCCTGCATTGTCCCTGCGTTGTTCCTGCGTTGTCCCTACATTGTCCCTGCGTTGTCCCTACATTGTCCCTACATTGTCCCTACATTGTCCCTACATTGTCCCTACATTGTCCCTGCGTTGTCCCTACATTGTCCCTGCGTTGTCCCTGCGTTGTCCCTACATTGTCCCTGCGTTGTCCCTGCATTGTCCCTACATTGTCCCTGCATTGTCCCTACATTGTCCCTGCATTGTCCCTGCGTTGTCCCTACGTTGTCCCTACGTTGTCCCTGCGTTGTCCCTGCGTTGTCCCTGCGTTGTCCCTGCGTTGTCCCTGTGTTGTCCCTACATTGTCCCTGCGTTGTCCCTGCGTTGTCCCTGCGTTGTCCCTGCGTTGTCCCTGTGTTGTCCCCGTGTTGTCCCTGCGTTGTCCCTGCGTCTGCGTGGCCTCTGACGACCAGATCAGTGATTTAATGACAGTCTGGTCACTTCCTCAGTCTGGGAGAAGCTCGTCCCCGTGTTTCTCAGAGCAACGCGCCCTGCAGGGATTAGAGTGTCAGGGAACCATCACCACAGAACCACAGCGTGGCCCAAAACCACACACTGTCCCCGGGGACAGGGAGACAGAGAGAGGTGAGAGCAAGAGGAACAGGTGGAGCGTGGGAAAAAATATCTGGAGAGGTGGGCAAACCTTTACCACACACACACACACTGGTTTCCATGACTACAGAGGACATTCCATTGACTTCCATTCATTTCCTGCAGACTTACTCTAACCTTAACCATAATTACTAGTGTCCTAACCCTAACCCTGACC
>JAFBJR010010129.1:117805-141498 GCA_016785285.1 Brachirus orientalis
GATTTTTGTCCCCATAAGGAAGACAAGTCCCCATAATGTGAGTGTGGAGACACATTTAGGTCCCCACAACATGAGGAAGACCAGCTACACACACACACACACACACACACACACACACACACACTTCCAAACATCAGAAATATGTAAAACAACAATTAACCGACTGTAAAGAGACATAAAAAAATCATTAACAGAGTGTAAATAAAATGACATTAATAAAAATCAAAGGGGTGTGAAACAACCAACAGTATGTAAATTAACCATCACACAGACAGTAGTGTCCAGTCTGTTCATGTCACACAGATTATAGTGAACTCCACTTGCTGATTGCATCGTAAAATGGCCGCAATGAAAAATGACCTAAACTCTGAGAAACAACTCAAAGACATGTAAAAAACTACACTGGTAGATTTTCAAGACTCATGAAATGAGATTAGGAGACTTCGGCAAGATTTAAAATGACATTAACAGACCTAAAAAGACGTAATTTTACCTCAGAGCTAAATGAATAGACTGCAGAGAGACATAAATCAACCTCAGTGACATTAAAAATGACCTAAACTCAGACAAACTTAACTTAAAGATATAAAAAATGACAATAAGAGGACATGAAAGAGTGTGTTACCATCACACAGATCACAGTGAACTACAGGACATGGAAACTATGACATCACCATGAGAGACAGACAGAGAGAGAGACAGAGAGAGAGAGACAGACAGAGAGACAGACAGAGAGACAGACAGAGAGAGGAGGTTCTCAGGTGAGGGAAGAACCTGAGGACAATAATGTCCCTCAGTTAGAGGATAAATTGGACAAAAAATGTGTTTTATATATATTTTATTGATGTTTCTTTTTTTTGTCTCTGAGGAAGACACACACACACACACACACACACACACACACACACACACAGCCTCAGTTCCCACAGAAACACACACTTCCTTTATTTCCTTTCTTTCCTTCGTGTCAATCATCCTCATCTTTATTAGACGATTAGTTAAGAAAAGAAAAACACTGTGATTCTGCAGCAGCGTCAGCAGGAAGCGGGCGGCGGCCTGATTGCGGCGCGGCTCGACCCCACGCTGCAGACGGCCCTCCACGGCTGAATGCCAGTAATCATTTCTCTGATTTCATACGACAAGGAGCGAACTGAGCCGCTTTGATTAATGCTGATTTGGATGGATGATGGATGGATGATGGATGATGGATGATGGATGCCACCATCACCAGTATCACCAGCAAAATATCATCACACACTAACGGCCTTCAACCAGATGTCAGGTTAATAGATATGACACATCACTGACCTTTGACCTGAACTCAAATGTAAGTAAAATGACTGCAAAGGTATGAAAAATTACAAATATAAGTTAAATGATCACAAAGATGTAGAAAATGACTACAAATATAAGTTAAATGATCACAAAGATGTAGAAAATGACTACAAATATAAAAAATGACTACAAATATAAGTTAAATGATCACAAAGATGTAGAAAATGACTACAAATATAAGTTAAATGACCTTAAAGGTATGAAAAAGTACAAGAGTGTGTGTGTGTGTGTGTGTGTATTCAAACTCAGCAGGTTTGATTCCCACCAAAGCCTGAAGCACCACTCCAACAATCAGATTTACTCACACGCTCATCAGTTGTAACAATAAGTGTATTATTATATTATTATGATGAAATATTGTGCTGTGTTGTATACAGGAAAGAATCAACAGACTCAGGAACACGGAATAAAAAAAGAACGGGAGGGTGAAGATCAGAGACATAGAACAACATCAGGGACACGTGCAGTGACCTCACAGGGACAAATGATGACCTCACGGGGACAAATAATGACCTCACAGGGACAAATAATGACCTCACAGGGACAAACGATGACCTCACGGGGACAAACGATGACCTCACAGGGACAAACGATGACCTCACGGGGACAAATAATGACCTCACAGGGACAAACGATGACCTCACGGGGACAAATAATGACCTCACAGGGACAAATAATGACCTCACAGGGACAAACGATGACCTCACAGGGACAAATGATGACCTCACAGGGACAAATGATGACCTCACGGGGACAAATAGTGACCTCACAGGGACAAATGATGACCTCACAGGGACAAATAGTGACCTCACATGGACAAATGATGACCTCACAGAGACAAATGATGACCTCACAGGGACAAATAGTGACCTCACAGGGGCAAATGATGACCTCACAGGGACAAATGATGACCTCACATGGACAAATAATGACCTCACAGGGACAAACGATGACCTCACAGGGACAAATGATGACCTCACAGGGACAAATAATGACCTCACGGGGACAAATGATGACCTCACAGGGACAAATAATGACCTCACGGGGACAAATGATGACCTCACAGGGACAAATAATGACCTCACAGGGACAAATAGTGACCTCACAGGGACAAATGATGATCTCACAGGGACAAATGATGACCTCACGGGGACAAATGATGACCTCACAGGGACAAATGATGACCTCACAGGGACAAATGATGACCTCAAGGGGACAAATAGTGACCTCAAGGGGACAAATAGTGACCTCACAGGGACAAATGATGACCTCACAGAGACAAATGATGACCTCACAGGGACAAATGATGACCTCACATGGACAAATAATGACCTCACAGGGACAAACGATGACCTCACAGGGACAAACGATGACCTCACGGGGACAAACAGTGACCTCACAGTCTAGAAGTATCTTTTTCATGTTAAGTTCACACAGTGTAAACTGAGTCAAAGTGTCACAACAAACACGCGTGTGCTATAAATACCTGTTTACTTGCATCAATTCGTCCTCTGACTCTGCCATTGTGGACGTCTCAGTCAGTGAAGGTGTCCAACATCCAGAGTCGACTCTGATCCCGTGATACGACAAACTACATATAAACATCATGTCATTTAAACATGTATGCCTTTAGTTCAACAAATATGCCTTTCTGAAAATAACATGTCACATGAGACATCTGGAGACATTTATGTTTTTAACGTCTGTGGACAAACACTTTCACTCTTCTGATTGTTTACAGACAAAAACATTAATCAATAAATATTGATTTTAAAACCACTTTCATTAATCCAGCAAATAGAAAACTGTTGGTAACTCAAGGACATGAAAGCTCACTTCAAATGTAGATAAAATTACCTTAAAAAAATTGGAAAATGACCCACAAAATGTGAAAAATAAATGAAAATATATGCAAATTACCTAAAAATATGAAAAGTGACTACAAATGTAGATAAAATGATAATAAGCAGGAACATATTAAAGACAAATCAAATGTTTTTCAACTGTTTACAGAAGATGAGAAATAGCAGATGTTTACAGTGTCATTTATAAACATCCTTTCAGATTAAAGTGTAAATGATGTGTCAGTGTTTATAGACTGCACTTTATTATAATTATCACTGTGTAATTTTTCCAGCAGTAAACACACACACAGGTACATACAAATAAAACTATATTTTACCGTCAACACAAAACTGATTAACAACACAATAATGATTTAATTTCAAATGTTAACAGATAAAAAAATGCTAAAATTAATGAATAAAATGTTTGTTTTCTGCTGAAGCTGCTTCTGTTTGTAACCAACAAACAAAACACATGAAAACAACAACAACTGTGTTCTAATTGTATGTGGAAGTTGGAATTATGAGTAGGAAGTTTCATGTCTAGCGCCCCCTGTAGTTGTAATTCCAAATCTTTGACTACTTTGAATCAAAATGGCTGCTCTGATGAATAAAGCTTTCTGGTTTTAGTATTTCTCTTTTACTGTCTGTGGACAAAATGTTTTTATGGATTAAACTGAAGTAATGGACTGGAGTAGCCTGCTAGTTAGCAAACATAGCTATTAAGCTAACATCAAGTGACTGAATATCTTAAGTTGCTGCAATGTTTTTATGGACGATATTAAATAATGGCTAGGTTTAGTGTGCTAGTTAGAAAACCTGGCTATAAAGCTAACACCAACCGTCAAATATCTTGGCTTCATTTTGTCAGATAAATGACTCAAGAACGAACCTGAACTTTGGGTTAGCTAGCATACACCTGCGGCTAACATGTTTAGTTAGCTTTGTAGTTTTGTAGCAGAACCGCAAAACAGGTGAAAGGTTTAACACACACTGTAAAAAACACTCAAAAGAAAACATTACCTGTGTGTTTGTTTGCTCTCAGGTGAAGATGCTAACAGTCAAACAGGATGTGGGAGAGTTCACCTGGTTTTATATGGGGGGGGGGGTTGGACTGTACCAAGTTAGATGGAGCACAGACAACAGCTGGATGGAACAGGGTCATTTTCATTATGTCATTAAAACAAATGTGCAGGAAATAAACTTTATTTAAAAATTAAAGAGTTTTCATAAAACCATGTTTTTCTTCAGTGTTGATGTTGCAGAAGACATTTAGTAAAGTCTGTGGACGTGACGTCTTCCACATCCACGTGTCCTCAGAGGGCTAAAGAGACAGTTAAAGCTCTTTAGAATTTATTTACATAACTGTGTCATATATAATGCTGTTGCTTGTTAACCTGCGTCACGGATCCTTGCTTTTTTTCATGTAATGCCCCCTGTGGGTCAGAGTGTGACCTTTGACAAATAAGAAATGACGAGGTGAAAAAGAAAGTTTGAAATCCACACACACACACACACACACACACACGGGTCCGGATTAAACCATCTCGTGACACTTGCACGGGTCTGTGGTTGAGAGTGGGCGGGGCTAAGCGCTGTCACATGTCAGCCGCAGCTTTACATGTCATGTTTCCCACATCAAACACCTTTTCAACCCGTTGCTTTGACAACCGTCAGCTGACGGCTGATTGGAGCTGACTGAAGCAGGTGTGGTCTGCTGGATAAAAAAGTCTAAAAGTGACAGTAAGTTCAAATGTCTTATTTTGTCAACTGGGCATTTAAAATCCTTTATTAAGATTTAAATCTGATTTTCTCTATGGACTTTGGTGTGGGAGAGTGAGTGGTTTACAAACTTCACTTTCCTGTTGGAAAAGTCTGTTTAACAGTGAGATAAAGACGTGAACATGTTCTGAAGATATTGTAGACTTAAACTGATGTAGATTTCATTTAATATATGTTTCTATTAAGAGACTAAAAGTAGTTCCTTCCTTGAAACTGAAGTTTGTATACCACTCACTCTCCCACACCAAAGTCCATAGAGAAAATCAGTGATTTTAGCTCACAGGGACACAGGAGTTGTTGATCCACTGCTGCCTCCATCACTAAGTTCAAATGTCTTATTCTGTCACTTCAGTGTTTGAAATCCTTTATTCAGATTTACCTCAGTGACACAAAGTGACCACACGAGGCAGCAGTAGACCAGCAGCTCCTGTGTCCCTGTGAGCTAAAATCACTGATTTTCTCTATGGACTTTGGTGTGGGAGAGTGAGTGGTTTACAAACTTCAGTTTCCTGCTGGAAAAGAGGTGGGAATCAAACCTGTGACCTGCGGCAGCTAATGTTTCACTGTACGTCTTGATCTCCTCCCTGCTCGACTCCTCCTGTGAGGCCCCACTGAGCTCGGAGCAGCCAGTGTCAAAGTAAGCCGTCAGCCCGATGAATGGCCTGCAGCCTTTTGTTCTCGCTCGGCTATTAAGAAAGACCGCGCTGCAATATTATTATTCTGCTGCTCCGAAATATGTCAGATTAAATCGTTACCTTGGCTGAGCTGCACACAAAAGACACAAACACTGGAACACTTCACAGGCAAAGTCCAGGATGGCCTTTTTTTCCAGTTTCCTGAAATATTATTATAAAACCATTGTTAAACTGCTCGCCAACATGACAGCTTAAATCATCACCTTCACCACAGGAAAAATAAAAAGCACAAATGTGCCGGTGAAATTTGAGGGTAATTTAGGCTTTTAAATTTTCGGCAGCAGCAGGTTGTTGCCAACATGTGACCTTGCAGGTTTAAATAAACATGCATCAGAATCAATAATCACACATTTAAAGAGTCACAGATGTGTTTTTTTGTCAAGCGTCTGGATGGAAAAAAAAACAGGTGCAGTGAGTGGATGTTGAACCAGGTTCAGATCAAAACCTGATTTTAAACAAGTTAAACCAATAACTAAGACTTCAGAATGTTACAAACAAGAAATGTGCAATCACATCATGTTCGACCACTGAACAGTTTAGGTGGGTTTTCTTTTACAGTTAACACAGCAGAGTCAGTAATTACACATGACATCAACAGGAAGCTGAAGTTTGTAAACCACTCACTCTCCCACACCAAAGTCCATAGAGAAAATCAGTGATTTTAGCTCACAGGGACACAGGAGTTGTTGATCCACTGCTGCCTCCATCACTAAGTTCAAATGTCTTATTTTGAAACAGTGTTTGAAATCCTCTGTTCAGATTGACCTCAGTGACACAAAGTGACCACACGAGGCAGCAGTAGACCAGCAGCTCCTGTGTCCCTGTGAGCTAAAATCACTGGTTTTCTCTATGGACTTTGGTGTGGGAACCTAAGTAAAAGCTGAAGCGTTTTATCTTGTGTCTCCGTTGGCAGCCATGTAGTCACTGAGGGTGAACCTTTAAAGGATCAGAGGAGAGAATGAAGAAGAGCTTACACACTCACTCAAAACTCAGTTTAGATGTAATGAAAGAAAAGGAGGCACATCAGGGTTTCATGTGTGTGTGTGTGTGTGTGTGTGTGTGTGTGTGTTCTTGTACTTGCTGCAGAGTGAGGACCAAAAATCATATAAACACCTACAAAGTGAGGACATTTTGACAAAGTGAGGACATTTTGTCTGGTCCTCACTTCTTTAAAGGGCTTTTTTCAGGGTTAAGACCTGGTTTTAGGGTTAAGGTAAAGGACTAGATAATGTATTATGTCTGTGAGGGTCCTCAGTCTGATAGAAGAGCAAACATGTGTGTGTGTTTCACAGTGTTTTGTTTGAACAGACTCTGGTGTTTTCTGAGAGAAACTAATGATTTAAACTTGACATGTCAGTGAAGCTTAATAACAGCAGAAGAATAATATTTCAGCTGTTCTTTCATAACACACACACACACACAGACACACACACAGAGACACACACACAGAGACACACAGAGCGAGAGCGTGGGCCATACGTGTGCATGATGGGTAATTTGACATTGCTGCTTTTCTGCTTTAGCACAATGTTTGTCAGAGTACAGTGGAACACACACACACACACACACACACACACACACACACTGTAAGTATACATTAATCTACACATGCAGGTCTGTGTGTTTTGTGTAGGACATGCTAATGTATGCTAAACCACACGCACACACACACACACACTGCAGGCCTATCATTCTCTGTGTTGAGCAGTTTGACGGGAGCATTTAAACCTCACACTCAGACACACACCCCTCATCTGCAGTGGCAGCTAGCAAGCTATTATTAACACACACACACACACACACACACACACACACAGGTATGCACATCAAACTGACAGCTTAGCTATTAACCCTCAGCCCTGACTGAACCCTCATATACATCACAGCGGGACACATGTCTCTCTCTCTGTGTGTGTGTGTGCGTGTGTGAGTGTGTGTGTGCGTGTGCGTGCGTGTGTGTGTGTGTGTGTGTGCAGCACTTCTGCAGCTGCAGTGTGTAAAAACAAAGTGAAAAGCAGTCGACGGAGTGAGCAGCGTCGCTGTTCCTGATGTGTGTGAAAGATAAACACGCACACACAGACAGGACGACAGGTACGTGCCGTGGCCTGCATCAAGGTGCTTTATGACATGGACAGTGTTGCTAGGCAACAACCAAAAGATGGAGGTGTTTTTTTGTTGTTGTTGTTGTTTTTTTGTTACTCCCCTTTCAAAAATCTATGAATGGGATTTGGATTTATGATAAGGACAGAGATAAAATAAAAAGTAAAAAGAAAACAATAAAATAACTTTGTGTGTAAGTGTAAGAGAGACTTTTAATTTGACAGTCATGGAGCTGAATCCACTTCTATGTAAATGAAAACAGTCTCTACAAATTTCAGATTGATCCAAACTCCGTCAGCTTGTGTTCATCAAAAACAATAAAAGGTGGTTTGGAGTTGAGCAGTAGGTGGCGCTAAGGCTGTTGCAGTTGTTACATGTTTACAGACGCGACCTAAATGCCTCACATGACAAAGTCATCAGCTGTGTGAATCCCGTAAATGTTTTCAGTCGCTTGAGTTTAATTATTAAAATTATGATTCTGATGAAACATTACTAAAGCGCTAAGTGTTGTGACTGTGGTCACAGCTGTGTTACCTCGAGGTACTTACATGAGTCAATAATTCAGCTGCAATAATGTTCCTACTGAAGCAACGTTAGCTGATGTAGCTGCAATTCTGAGCTACAGATGTTACCTTAATGCCTTGCATGTCAGCTGATATCCCGTTCACAATTAATGCGATGACGTCATGAATCAGCTCATGTTTCAGCATGAGCTGATTCAAGCTAACAAAAGGAAAAAAAATTAGCATGACGCCACATTATGAAAGCCAGTAAGTGTTGGGAACGTGTCGTCGCAGGTGTGCAGTTACAATGTTTTTTATGAGTAATGCGGTGCTACAGAAGCTACGTTAAAATTAGCAACATGAGCTAAACAAGTTTCAGTGTAGCCACTTTATAGTGCGTTTCAGTTGTAGTTGGAAATCGGGTTAACAAACCCACAAAGGTGGACTGAACCTCACAAAACGCCTACATAGGATAACAAGATGGCTGCTTTCTGCATTTATAGTGAAAAAAAATGTTGTGGGACTTTTAGCGTTACTTTCACTTTTATTTGTTTCACAGTAAATCCGTCGCACACATAATACTGTTCAGTTTTTATCTGCAGACATGTTGCTACGCTGTATTTTGTTAAGCTAAATACCGCGGACCATTAGCTATACAGCTGAACAAGCTCTATTAGCTCATGTAGCTACATTACCGTACGCGCCTATAATTAGCAGCATGAATTACAATGACTGTATGAGTTGCATGAGTTTTAATAGCTACAGTAGCTTACATACGCTGCAATTGCTATATTAGCTTTATTAGCTAAAGTAGCTTGATGTGTCACGTAATCGTGAGAAACGTTAAAGAAAAACAGGTGAAATGTAAACTTTTTTTCGTGCTTCATTTTCTTCCCGTGTGTGGTTGTTGTTTTTTTCTTCCTCGCGGACGTGTTTTCCTCGGTTGCTCAGGTATTAAAGACGCAGCCGTGTTTTTGAAAACCCGCTCCTGCTTTGACAGGCTGTCAAACGCTCACACACTCACCAAATATAAATTCCTTCTTTCCTTCACTCACACAGAAACTTAATTACCTTTTTCTTTTTTTGGCTTGTCATCGGATGTAATCTTTCGTCTCCCGTCACTTCATTGTTGGCTGTGGAGGCTGAACGCAGTAGACAGGCCACTAATTACGTCGAGGAACTGATTAGAGCTGCTGGTCACTACGTTAATGGACGACAGCTGCGTGTTTGGTTAGTGAGAGGCGGCGTTCACGTGCACACAGACGCACAACAGCCATGACAAAAGTCACAAACTCTACACGTGAACATGAAAACTCTGCGCGTGCTTCAGTGTTTGCCGCCCGGTGTCAGCCGGCCGTCGACTCTTGGACTCACAGACTTGTGTTTACGTCTTGGCAAGTTTTGAATGCGACATGCGTGGGATCGTAGCGCTCCATGTCACGTGAACCGCCATGTTGGCGGCACCCAAATTGTTCTGACGTCCTGATGAAACAATTTACGGCTTTGAGGATTTTAAATACAGTAATGTTATGGTATATTTTTATGAGTTATTTTGAATATATAAAATAAATAAATATAAGTTTTGACAGTTTGTTTTAGATAAATAACTTTTTTTTTTTTTTTTTTTTTTCTCTAGTAAAATAGATATTTTTTTAGTACTTATTCTTATGTATTTTATGTTTGGTTTTAAGAGTTATTCTTGTGAAGTAACATATAATTTTTTTTATCACATCTTTCATTTTATTAGTTAGTGCTGTAAAATATAAAATATATTATTTTTGTGTTAGTAGTCATTCCACTAGTGGTAACAGGAAGTAGTCTCACTTTGCACATGCGCAGATGTTTCTGCTTGGCAATAAAAGCTTACAGTCATTATTCTTATTAATTATAACACATATTTTTACTGTATTAGTTAATTACTATAAAATAAAATGTTTTAATGTCGTTTCACAACTGTAATACATTTGTGGTAACAGTCACAACTTCACGCACATGAACAGTACAAGTGTCATTTCCCACCAGAGGGGGGCGCTAGCTCGGTTGTGTGACGTCAGAGGCAACGCCAGCTAGCATGTAGGTAACGTTCACGTAATGCTGAGGTCAAATAGTTAGCGTCCAATTCAGAACTCGCCAAAACAGTAAAGGTAACTGCCACAGTTAGGTTTACTGTTTACTGCATTTCTGTTGTGCACAGGGTTCTGTTTACGTTTTTATTCGTAGACAAAAGTGCATGTGGTGACGTCACTCCCAGTTCCGACTTCCGATGTTAATCAAACATAGCTTTATATCAGTGTACAATCAACATTCAATATTTTTGAAAAATAAAATGCCGCAACTTGGGAAGCATGAGTTTTTAAAATCATTGCACTTGTGCTGTGATCCCCTTCATCGCCCTCTTGTGGCTGCCTCTTCATAACCTCGTAAGCCCAAATTTTCTAAAAGTTTTTCGCTCATGAGTCGTGACATGTTTGCTAACAGTTTCACATACAGCGGAAATTAATTTCAGGTTGAACAGCGTAAATGTTTGTGTTCAAAATATCTACATTCACTTTGTCATTATTATCTTGGCATTGTCATGCTGGCATGCTAATTTGTCAGTTGGCGGCGTGTTTTAGCTTCAGTGCTGCAAGAACCTGGAGACAGAGAGAGAGAGAGAGGGAGAGAGAGAGGGAGAGAGAGAGGCGTTATCACTGATCGCTTTCACAATAAAGGTCGAGGGGGTTCGCGTTAAACAAAACAAAAACACATCATCACGTCATAGCAAATGTGTTTGTGTGGGTTTTACAGTGAACATCAGTGGGTTTGACCTGCAGACGGAGAGAGAGGGAGAGAGAGAGGTCAGGTGAGGTTGTAGAAACACACAGTTCATAAATCTGCTCCAGGTTTGACTCCCTGTTAAAGGCTCAGTTCACCCAAATCAAACACAAACATTTTTTTCTTCCCTGAGCCAAGTTTTTGTTTGAATTTCACATCTGCTAATGATCAGAGTTTGCACACTTTTGATTAACTATATTGTATGAGGTGAACCTGCCAAATGCCCCCAACACCTACAACCAGTCTGAGAAATGTAGATTCACTCTCAATGAAAACAAGGTGGCTGCCAGTGAAGACACCGTGAAAAACTGACTTTAACCACAAAACAAAAGACTCAGCTACTGAAACCACATCAGTTCAAGTCTACAATATCTTCAGAACATGTTCACGTCTTTATCTCACTGTCAGACAGACTTTTCCAACAGGAAAGTGAAGTTTGTAAACCACTCACTCTCCCACACCAAAGTCCATAGAGAAAATCAGTGATTTTAGCTCACAGGGACACAGGAGCTGCTGGTCTACTGCTGCCTCGTGTGGTCACTTTGTGTCACTGACGTAAATCTGAACAAAGGATTTTATATGCCGAATTGACAAAATAAGACATTTGAACTTAGTGATGGAGGCAGCAGTGGATCAACAACTCCTGTGTCCCTGTGAGCTAAAATCACTGATTTTCTCTATGGACTTTGGTGTGGGAGAGTGAGTGGTTTACAAACTTCACTTTCCTGTTGGGCAAATCCGTTTGTTTGTACACCACTCTCAGAAAATAAACCAATTTGTAAAGCACTTATTGTTACTTTGTCACTTCAGTGTCGCGAAGGTGACGTCGCTTCCATTCCCGACTTCCAGTGTAACTTATTTTACGTTGGTGTCATGTTAGCCCTGG
This sequence comes from Brachirus orientalis, assembly GCA_016785285.1. NCBI lineage: Eukaryota > Metazoa > Chordata > Actinopteri > Pleuronectiformes > Soleidae > Brachirus > Brachirus orientalis. The sequence goes on from JAFBJR010010129.1 coordinate 129,765, forward strand.
AGCTAACAGATTAGCCTGTTAGCACCAGGGAATGAACTAAGGAGGTGTTATTATGTCTGTGTGAATAAAAAAAAAGCAACGTTAAATCGCCCCCCCCCCCCCTCACCTGAGCTCGGCTGTCACTCAAACCTGCATGTGTGCGTGTGTGTGTGTGCATGTGCGTGTGTGTGCAAGTGTGTGTGTGTGTGCGTGTGGGTGTGTGCATGTATGTGCAAGTGTGTGCGTGTGCGTGTGTGTGCAAGTGTGTGTGTGTGTGTGTGTGCGTGTGGGTGTGTGCATGTATGTGCAAGTGTGTGTAAGTGTGTGCACGTGTGTGCATGTGTGTGTTTGTTGGGGGTACACAGGGAGACAGATGGAGGTGAAGGAGGGAGGAGGCCTCAGAGCTGCTGGCACTGAGTCAGTGTGTGTCTATACGTATGTGTCTATATATATATATATATATATATATATATATATATATAAACTGTGGTGCATATATGATCAGACGCCTGCAGATGGAGACAAGATGGAGGTCACGTCTCTCTCTCTCTCTCTCTCTCTGTCTCTCTGTCTGTCCGTCTGTCTCTCTGTCTGTAGCCAGTTAATTATGTCGACGTGAATAATTCAGCTTTATTTTCTGCTTTAAGTTGTTTTCACTGAGTTTTTGTTCATTCTGATGAACTTTAGTACAAACGCCAACCCTGCTTGTGTCTCAGTGACCAGTAGGGGGCGTGCAGGCAGACAGCTTCCTTTGTCATCATATATATATATATATATATATATATATATATATATATATATACACAGAATAATAATAATGTGTTTCCAAGATGAATTGTCACTACAAACAGCCAGGGCCACCTGTGTGTGTGTGTGTGTGTGTGTGTGTGTGTGTGTGTGTGTGTGTTACCAGCTGTTTCTGTATGTGTACATTACATGCTGAGTGTGTGTTTATTCTACAGGCCACATTTCAACAGTCATCAACACACACACACGCACGCACACACGCACACACGCACGCACGCACACACACACACACACGCACGCACACACACACACACGCACACACGCACACACACACACACACACAGACAGCAGGTCATGTGGATGTGGGTCTAAATCTTCCTTCAGCTCAGATCACTGAGAAAATAAACTCTGAGAGAGTTTATTATTCCTGACCTTCCAGCTGTGTGTGTGTGTGTGTGCGTGCGTGTACGCGCGCACGTGTGTGTTGAACTTGGCCAACCTCTACACATTCATTTTTCTTCCTCCTCCTCAGTCTTCCCCGTTCTCTTCCTCTTTTTCTGTCCATCTACAATTTCCACAAAAAGGGTCAAACGTAAATAAAAACAGGATGCGGTGATTTTCAAATCTCATAAACTCATAATTTATTCCCACGACAACAATTTTACCATTTCATGAAAAACATGAGCTCATTTTGAATTTGATGGCAGCAACACACTAAACCACAGACCCACACATTTCAAAATAAAAGTCTAAGTTTAGTTTATTTTTTATCTTCACTAAACCACAGACCCACACATTTCAAAATAAAAGTCTAAGTTTAGTTTATTTTTTATCTTCACTAGACCACAAACCCACACATTTCAAAATAAAAGTCCAAGCTTATTTTTATCTTCACTAGAATTTTTCAAAATAAAAGTCAATTTATTTTTCATCCACACTAAGCCACAAACCCACAGCTTTCAAAATAAAAGTCCAAGTTTATTTTTATTATTTTCACTAAACCAGAAAACTACAGCTTTCAAAGTAAAAGTCCAAGTTTATTTTTATCTTTACTAAACCACAGTTTAGTTTTTCAATCAGTTAAACCAAACCCTACAGCTTTCAAAATAAAAGTCTAACTTTATTTTTCATCCACACTAAACCACAGGCCCACAGTTTTCAAAATAAGTCCTAATTCATGTTTCACTCACAAATATAGTATTTTTTTCTCTATGTGTGGATGTATATCAGTGATACACGTGGTGATATACAGTATGTTCTATCATATGTATTACATTTACAGTTAAACATGTATGTAGTTATATCTGTGGTCATACTGTATATGCAGTGATGTGTGTACTTTAATGTACAGTATATTTTGTTTAGTATGTAGTTGTAGATGAAATTGCATTAATACCCATCATTTATACATTTATGTGTCTGTACATGTTGTGTTTTCAAACCTGTATATGACTGTAATAATTGGGTGAAAAGTGTGTTTGATGTGCTCACCTGTCAGTGTCAGAGTCATGTGACAGTCACTTTCCATAGTGGTGCTTCACTTCCTGTCGTCACACACGCTCACCGCGTCAGCGCCATCGGTGCGTTTGGAGGCGGTCCGGACGCCGAGCGCTGCTCCTGACCCGACACTGAAGCTGTTGTAAACATACGTGATGTAAAGTTTTCAGACACAAAACTACACAAACACACAAACAGACACACACACTACATCCTTCTGTGATCGTCCACCCACACACGCACGCACACGCACGCACGCACACACACACACACACACGCACTGTTAACTACAACACCAAAACCAAAGTTCTCACTTCTAATACACGACAAGCTGAGATCATGTGTGTGTGTACGTGTGCGTGTGTGTACGTGTGCGTGTGTGCGTGTGTGTGTGTGACTATGTATGCTCTTATCACCTCTGCCTCTTACACACTGCACCTCAGGGCCGACACACACACACACACACACACACACACACACTGTGAGAGCACAGATGGCCTCACATTTATATCTCCTGCCAAACAGATGGACCTGGCTGGATTCATTCAAACGATGGACACACACACACACACACACACACACACACACACAGAAATCGTCTTGTTAACTACAGTGCATCGTAGATGATTTCACACACTAACACACATTTGCACTTACACACACACAGTGGATGCTGTCCAATGCTTGGTGCCCTCAGTCTGTCCTCACACACACACACACACACACACACACACAAGCACGCACACACACACACACACACAAGCACGCACACACACAGACACACACGCACACACACACACACACACTGCCCTCTGTGTGTCTCTGTGAGTTGTACATATGAAGTCTAATTAACAGAACAGCATCAATATTGATGAGGGCCATTTTATTCCCAGTCCTGTGATTAAATTCACTTAAGTTTCACTTCCTGTTCACAAACACTGCGGCACATCATCAGGGTCAAAGGTCAGCATCACTCACTGCTGCTTCTTCTTCTTCTTCTGTGGTTTCTTTGAGACTGACTGATCGATTGATCGATGATCAGCTGCTCTGCAAACATGTTAACACTGAACACGTGCAGACGGTTGAATGTTGTTTTGTTCCATCAGCGTCTCATGCGTTTGCCTTCATTTGCGCTAACTAGCAACGTCAGCTAACACACGAGGCCCCTTAGCTACGTGTGTTAGCTAAGCAGTGTTGGTTGGTTTTCAAAATCAAAGTCTAATTTTACTTTTCTGTGCACACAAATACATCCCCACATTTTTCAAAATAAAAGTCTTCATCATCCACACTAGCACAATGGAAGAACCCAAGTTTTTATTTTATTTTCGTTTACATTAAATCACATTCATACAACTTTCAAAATAAAAGTTGTTTAATGTCTTCACTTGAACACAAACCTCACAGTTTTCATATTAAAAATCTCATTTTTAAGTTAAACAAAACCCCACAGAAGAAGAAAGAAGAAGAAAACCCTCATTTTCTTTTCGTTCACACTAAAACAGTGTTACAATTTAAAGTCTGACTTTGTTTTCATCCACACTAAAACACAACCCTGCAGTTTTCAAAATAAAAGTCTAAGTTTCTTTTCTTCCCCACTAAAACACAACTCTGCAGTTTTCAAAATAAAAGTCTCAGTTCCATTGCTTTTGGATGAATGTCTATTTTCCGTGTTGACGCACAAGTGTCTGAGTTGCACTTGAAGGCAGCACGTCAGAAAAGTGGAGCCGACTTTAAAGTGTAAACATCAACTCACACAAATATGATGCTTTGAGGGTTTGCCACGCCCCCTTAAGCTCCGCCCACCTGGAGGCACGGACACAAACCAAAACAAACCCATTTCCACTCAGGACTCGTGCTGTTTGAGCCGTCGAGGTGTTGATCTGTTGTTGAGTCTTTAGTCTGATCCCGTCCAGAGGGTTTCCCATAATCCATCAGCACTACACACACACACTCATACACACACTCATACACACACACACACTCATACACACACTTGTCGTCCGTCCGTCAGTGTGTCTTGTCTCGGGGGACAGATGTGAGGTAATGGAGAACAACGAGGAATTAGCAACGTTTGCTTTTTTAACAGATTGGCTTTGGCCAGAACACACACACACACACACACACACACACACACGCACACACACACATACAGCTGCTTTGTGTCCATGGAAACATGAAAATATCACTTCTTTAGTTTAACAGTGTAGAGTCACCAAACACTGACTTTTATACTTCAAACAGGATCATTGTTGAAAATAAATAAGTCACCCGACGTTTCCATGGCAACGGTGATGTTTTCAGATAAATAGGTTGGATTCAGGTGTGTTTTAATCCTGTTGTTGGGTGTGAACATAAAGTGTGTGTGTGTGTGTGTTAATTGCAGTGTGTTGACTGATGTTTTGAGACTGGAGGAAAGATGAGAGCGAGCTGCAGTATTCACTTTCAGGTGTGTGTGTGTGTGTGTGTGTGTGTGTGTGTGTGTTCTTGTACTTGCTGCAGAGTGAGGACCAAAAAACGTATAAACACCTACAAAGTGAGGACATTTTGACAAAGTGAGGACATTTTGACAGAGTGAGGACATTTTGTCAAAGTGAGGACATTTTGACAGAGTGAGGACATTTTGACAAAGTGAGGACATTTTGACAAAGTGAGGACATTTTAACAAAGTGAGGACATTTTAACAGAGTGAGGACATTTTGTCAAAGTGAGGACATTTTGACAAAGTGAAGACATTTTAACAAAGTGAGGACATTTTTACAAAGTGAGGACATTTTAACAAAGTGAGGACATTTTGACAAAGTGAGGACATTTTAACAAAGTGAGGACATTTTAACAAAGTGAGGACATTTAGACAAAGTGAGGACATTTTAACAAAGTGAGGACATTTTGACAAAGAGGACATTTTGTCTAGGCCTCACTTTTTCAGGGTTAAGACCTGGTTTTAGGGTTAGGGTTAGAATTGGGCTTAGGTTAGGGTTAGGGTAAGAGTTAGGGTTAGGCATGTAGTTGTGATGGTTAGAGAATGTGTTATGTCTATGAGGGTCCTCACTATGATAGAAGCACAAACATGTGAGTGTGTGTGCGTGCGCATGCGTGTGTGTGTTGCATCCACTCAGGTCAAAGTTCATCATAAATCCTGCAGAAGAAGCTCCACCCCCTGCTGGAACTTGAGGTCAGTCTTCCTTTTTCACCTTGTTCCATTTCCTGTCCTCCTTTCCTTCCATGTTTCCTTTCCTATGTCCTCCTGACATTTTCTCATTTCCTTTCTTTTCCACTTCCCTCCTTTCATTTACTCCTTCCTCTTTCGTCCTTGTTTCCTTCTTCTAAAATTCCATCTCCTTTTGCTTCATTCCATTTCCCTATACTAACCCTTCCTTCTTCTCCTCCCTTGTTTCCTTTCCCTATATCCTTCAGCCCGCCATTTCCCTCCTTTCCCTCTTCATCCCTACATTTACTTCTTTCCTTCCTCTGTCCTCTTCCCTCTCACTATTCCTCTGTATTTTCCCTTTGTTCCCTCCTTCCTTCCTTCCTTTCTTCCTCACTTCATTTCCTTTCCCTTCGTCCTCTGTCTCCCTCCCTCTCTCTCCAAACTTTTTTGTTTTATTTCCATCCTCCCTTCACCACTCATCCTTCCAAATTTTCTTCCTTATTTATTTCTCCCATCCCTTCCTTCCTTCCTTCCTTCCTTCCTTCCTTCCTTCCTTCCTCCCATCCCTTCCTTCCTTCCTTCCTTCCCTCAAACGTCCCTCCAGTTCCAGTTTTCCGTCTTCTCCTTCCTTCCTTGTTTCACGTACCCTCCCTTCTTTTCTCACCATATTTCCTTTCCCTGTATCCTTCAGCCCTTTTCTTTTCCCTCCATTTCCTTCCTTTCCATCTTCATCTTCACTTCCCCTTGTTCCCATCTTCCTTCCTCACTCCATTTCCTCATTTGTTTTTAATTTTGTACTGTCTTTCCTGCTTCCTTCTTGTTTCCTTCTTGTTTCCTTCCTCTCAACTTCCATCGTTCTTTTTTCCTCATTTCATTTCTCGAGCTCGCTACCCCCTGTTCTCGTTCTTTTCCTCCCTTGTTTCCTTTCCCTGCATCCTTCAACCGTCCACTTTCCTCCATTTCCCTCTTCATCCCTTCTTTTACCTTCCTTTCCTTTTCTCTTTCCTTCCTCACTCCATTTCCTAATGTTCTTTTCTTTACGTCCTCTGCCTCCTTCCTCCTCATTCTCTTTCTTTCCACATGTTCCCTCTTCCCCTGTTTCCTTCTTCATTTCCTTCCTCTGACGTTTAGTTTCGTTCTCCTCTCTTAGTCCTCCCCCTCTCCCCCTCTCCCCCTCTCCCCCTCTGGAGGAGGAGGATTAGTGTTTCTCTGACTGGTTAACATGTCGAAGGAGAAAACAGAGGCTAAGAGGATTAACACACACTCTGTGTGTGTGTGTGTGTGTGTGTGTGTGTGTGTGTGTGTGTGCGTGTGTGTGTGTGTGTGTGTGTGTAGAAAATCCCTTCACACAAAACTCTCCTCTCTCGTTTTTCTTTACTTGTATTTAAATGTAAAACATCTGAAGAACAAATGTATAAAGTTAACGTCTTCGTGCGCGCGACGTTAGCATCGCAGCGTTTTTTATCTGTTTCTCTGAATTATTAAACAACACAGCATTATATTGTGTCACACGTCATAATACATTTAATATTGTAAGTTACAATTATTTGGTAATAATTCATCTGTTGATCCATAAAATGCTGATCAAACCTTTAAATGATGACGTTCTCAAATGTCTTGTTTTTGTCCACAAACCAAAATGATTCAGTTTGAATGATTTCTTTGTTATTTGGAGCAAAGAAACCAGAAAATATTCACATTTAAGAAGCTGAAAAATCACAGAAACTGGTTTAAATGGTTGGAAAAATACTCAGATTAATTTAGCCATCCAAAAATAATCAATGAACTGTTTGTTATTATTATTTTCAACATCTGTGAATCATCAATTAGTTGTTGATTCGCACAGATAATATTTTCCTAACAGACTGAGTGGGTACATATCTGTACCATAGTACTGTGAAGGTACTTGTTAATGTACACTAACACAGTCGTTGTCCAAACACTGGGTTGGGGCCCACAGATGGGTCGCAGAGATTTTAAGGTCCCACCAACAAATTTTCATAAATTAGGATTTATGTGTATTTGTTTAAAAAAAGACCCATTCAAATGAAATTATGTTTTAATTCATTTACCATTTATCTGTTGCAGTTATGGTTGCAAATGTAGTACAAAGTGTTAGTTTGTCATCCTTAGAAAGTGGGTCCTCATATAGGGGGCATGTTTGGGAAAGAGCGCCCCCTGTGACAAGCATGTGTTCCCGTGTAGGTGCTTGTACTTTTGAGTGTGTCAAGGTCTGGATTTGAGCCTCAGTCGTCTGAAGTTTGAACTGAATGTGGGATCTTCCTCCTCCTCCCTGACTCTGTCTCATAATGATGAAGCCACTGACGATGATGATGATGGTCCTGGTATTTGGACTCATGTCAGTCGAGTGGTTTTCTCCGCAGCTGAAAGGCCGAGCTCGTCAAACGCTGACAGCTCAGTGCGGAGACGCCGCCTCGCTCCACTGTCCCTCTGAAGACCCAGAGGACGCAGCTTTGTCCCCACACACAAAAGACGACAAGACGCCCAGCAGGGTTGTGGATTTAACCCCCCCACCCTCAACAATCCCCCAATAAACCCCCGATAATACCCCCCCCCACACCCCCAACGAGCCTGAAAACCCAGACACTCAAAGGTGGAGCTGCACAATGAGACAGCAGGGAGATTCATCCAGCCACAAGTAAAGCTGTCAGCTCATCAGTCAGCTGTGAGAGAGGGAGGAAGGAAGGAAGGAAGGAAGGAAGGAAGGAAGGAAGGAAGGAAGGAAGGAAGGAAGGACAGATTGTTCTGGGAGACCGTCGCTGCTCAACAAACACAAAACTAATTTTAGGGGAAATATACCTTTAATGTTCTGTCTACTTGTAGCCTCACTAAAAGTCTCACATTCGAGGAAGAAGTGAAGCTAGCATTTAGCATCAAAGCTAAAGTTACACAACTCCACCAGCCCCGCCCCCTTAGCTCTACTGTACACAGTGTGTACATCACAGTGTTTAGCTGCATGGAGCTAACAGAGTGCTGTTAGCTTGTCTTTTTAGCATGGAGCTAACAGAGTGCTGTTAGCTTGTCTTTTTAGCATGGAGCTAACAGAGTGCTGTTAGCTTGTGTTTTTAGCATGGAGCTAACAGAGTGCTGTTAGCGTATGTTTTTAGCATGGAGCTAACAGAGTGCTGTTAGCTTGTCTTTTTAGCACGGAGCTAACAGAGTGCTGTTAGCTTGTGCTTTTAGCATGGAGCTAACAGAGTGCTGTTAGCTTGTCTTTTTAGCACGGAGCTAACAGAGTGCTGTTAGCTTGTCTTTTTAGCATGGAGCTAACAGAGTCTCAAACTTGTTGAATGATCTGAGCACAAAACTCTCAAAATATTTGATTAACTTAATTTAGAATTTACATGTCATTTTAAAAAATTATGAGTTTGTTAGTTAGCGTCATCATCATCGTCATCATCATCATCATCATCATCACCATCATCATCGTCATCATCGTTATCATGCTCTATTTAAATTTATTGTAATACTTTATTTAAATTATTTTTTTTACTGTATTTAAGGACTAAGTTAATCCACTTGATCTAACATAATTTAAATGTGATAATAACTTAATTTATTAGAACTTATTTTGTATGAATTAAAATATACAACTGTGTCTAATAAAAATCAATAAGAATGTATATTGGCAGCGATTTAACTTTATTCAAAGTTATTATAACAACACTGTAGTGAAGCTAAATTAACATGTTTTACATTTTTATAATTGCACTAATATTTTGTAACTTAAGTAGTGAAGAATATCAGTGGTTTATTTTAGTGGGTAGTTTCTTGAAGGAACAGGTGAAAAGTTAATTGTCGTCCTCATGGTCATTTTGGGACCAAATCTGTGTGGATTTATCTTTTTAAAACTTAGATGAAGACGAGTTCATCCTGGAAGGAACACGAGCGACTGGTGGATGTGGACGAGCTTAACACAGCTGGTCGTCTGCAGACGGACGGACGGACGGACGAGGACAAAAGGAAAAGAAGAAACAACAGCTCACCTACAAAAACACAAACACAACCGCTTTAGTTTAATGGACCAACAATGTGTGTGTTTACTTCCTCCTCACAGCCAATCAGAGCTGGGCTGCCAGTGGTGAGAGAGACAAAGCTGCTAATTAGTGGATTGGGCGATCAGCAGGTCAGTGACACGGCAGGAAACAACACACACACACACACGTGTACCTGCTGTGTTTCCTGTCTGTGTGTGTGTGTGTTGACATGAACAGCAGGATTAGAGAAAAACCGTGGAATCTTCCTTTAATCAGAGTCAGCAGAGGTTACACAGTTTAAAGATTTAAGCTAAGTTAATCTGCTTCACTTTACTGGTCTTTATTCCAGCCATCATCGTCATCATCATCATCGTCGTCATCATCGCCATCATCATTGTCATCATCATCATCGTCATCATTGTCATCATCATCGTTATCATCATCATCGTCATCATCGTCATCATCATTGTCATCATCATCGTTATCATCATCATCGTCATCATCATCGTCATCATCGCCATCATCATCGTCATCATCATCATCATCATCATCATCATCATCGTCGTCATCATCATAATCATTATCATCGTCATCATCATCATCGTCATCATCATCATCGTTATCATCATCATCGTCATCACCATCATCATCGTCATCATCATCGTTATCATCATCATCTCACTGTCATCATCACCATCATCATCGTCATCATCGTCATCATCATCATCTCATCGTCATCATCGTCATCATCATCGTTATCATCATCATCTCACTGTCATCATCATCATCACCATCATCATCGTCATCATCGTCATCATCATCGTCATCATCATCATCGTTATCATCATCATCTCATCGTCATCATCATCATCGTCATCATCGTCGTCATCATCATCATCGTCATCATCATAATCATCATCATCGTCATCATTATCATCGTCATCATCATCATCGTCATCATCATCATCATCATCATCATCGTCATCATCATCATCGTTATCATCGTCATCATCATCGTCATCATCATCATCTTCATCATCATCGTCATCGTCATCGTCATCGTCATCGTCATCGTCATCGTCATCTTCATCATCATCATCAGCAGGAGGTCAGTGTTTGGTCACATGATCATAAAACGACTCAGAGATAGTTTGAGGTTAGAAAAAAGTTTTTAACATCAGTTGACCTCTGACCTGTACTTTTCACTGTCACATGATCAAATCTGAAAAACAAGGGAATTGGATTGATTCAAATCCAGGCCACACGTTGGTGCAGTGGTTATCACTCTTGCCTCTGCAGCAAGAAGACCCAGGTTCACGACCCAGTCAGAACCAGGCCAGAACCTTTCTACATGGAGTTTACATGTTCTCCCTATGTGTGTGTGGGGGGGTTGGTTTCTCCAGTTTCCTCCCACAGTCCAAAAACATGCAGATTAGGGGGATTAGGACAATTAGACACTCTAAATGACCCACAGAGTGGACGGTTGTTGTCTCTGTGTGTCCCTGTGGTGGACTGGGGACCTGGGATTAGGCACCAGGCATCCCACAAAGTCGTACAAGATTAGTGAGAGAGTGGTTTAAAATCCAAAACAAGGTTTCCCTTGGTTAATCCCAACATTTAAACATTCCTGTTCCCAGGATTAAGTGTGAAGTTTTAAAAAAGTTGTTCCCAGTTTAAAAAATCACACATTTTTCTGTTTAATCCTGAATTTTAAAATACTTGTTCTCAATTTTATGTTCTTTGGTTTAATCCTAAATTAAAAGAAACCAAAACATATACCTGGTTTTAATCCTGAAGTTCAAATTCCACAGTTTAATACTGATGCTAAACATCCATGTTCTTGAGTTTAATCCAGCCAGTGAGAAGTTTTCTGATAATATCTGATCTAATCTAATTTCTAATCTATCTATTAAAATATTAAAATATTTATTATTTTATTTTTTTGTCATTGTGTCCTCTTTATCTGTAGTTTTTGTCGTGACGTTGATTCGTAAACATCCTCCACTTAAGCACTGTTTCTACGTCAACGTCGTAACAAATTCATTCACGAAACATGTTCCAAGTTTTTACGTGGAATTAAAATGACAAGTTTTCACTTTACAGGCTTTTTAACCGAGAACATGAACGTGTCATAAAAAAAGAAGGAAAAGAGGAAAAATTCAGGTGATGACGACGACACACACACACACACACGCACACACACACACACGCACGCACGCACACACGCACACACACACACACACACACACACGCACACACGCACACACACACACACGCACGCACGCACGCACACACACACACACGCACACACACACGCACGCACACACACGCACACACACACGCACGCACGCACGCACGCACACAC
>JAFBJR010010129.1:141547-161547 GCA_016785285.1 Brachirus orientalis
GCACACACACGCACACACACACACGCACACACACACACGCACGCACGCACACACACACGCGCACGCACACACACACGCACGCACACACACACGCACGCACGCACACACACACGCACACACACACGCACGCACGCACGCACACGCACACACACACACACACTGGCAGCCTCCTTCAGTGAACGGCAGCAATCGGCAAATCTGTCACTTTTCACCACAGGTAGCGATATAATACAGCCTGTGATTAATTTTAATGAGACACTTTATGAAGGAGAAACAGATCAAATATTAGAGAGGGAGAAAAAAAGATGTAATTACAGATGGGGGGGGTGTGAGTGGAGGATGAGTTAAAACTGAGTGAAATAAAAAAGAAACGTAAAATAAAAAAGAGGACGAGGTTCTCGACTCAAACTGATGTATAAAAAATAAATGTTTATTAAAATTATGTAAAGTGTCAAAAATCCCTGATGTGAACACAAACACCTTATGAACACATGAATTTCTTTCAATTTGAATTTGAATTCAGATTATTTTTTACCTGTTCTATCTGTTTTAGTTCATTTGGTTTTATTTCACTTTGTATTAATTTACACTATTTATTTATTTTAACTTAATATGTTTAAACTAATATGTCGATTTAGTTTGTGGTAAATTAATGTAAATTATGGATTATTTTCAGTTCACATTTGTTTGTATAAAGTCTAGTTTATTTTTAGTTTAAATTAAGATTATTTTGAGTTCACATTAGTTACGTTTGTAGGAAATAAAGTCTGGTTTAAGATTTTTTGAGTGCAGATTAGTTCATATTAAACTAAATCTGCTTTATTTTGAGTTCAGATTATTTAGAGCTGCACATGTTTGGTGGAGATGAGATTTTTTAAAATTTAATTTAAGGTCATTTTGTTTTCAGTTAACTTTCGTTTTTACAGATTTGATTTTGGTTCAAGTTTATATTAAATTAGTCTGAGTTTCATCAAAACTTTTAATCTGATTACATTAGTTTGAGATGAAGTTGGGTTTAGTTTATTGTCGTTTAATGTGAGAATACTGATCAGATTAAGCCTGAGTTAAGCTGTTTGTTTTTGATCTTGTTGAGTTTAAATCAACTCGGATTAAACGAGCTTCAGGTCGTTTAAAGGTCAAACCACATGTGAGGTCAGCTGACCAACAGGAAGTGATGATGTCACCACAGCATCAAAGGGTTAATCTGCCTGTGCGTGTGTTCTTGCGTGTGTTTCCTCTTTAGGACCTTCTCTGTCATAAACACTGACCTTGTCAGGACCAGTAGTCCTCATGGAGACCAAAATCTGGTCCTAATAGTTGAGTTTAGGACTAAGATTTGAATTGAAGTGTTCAGGTTAAAGTTAAAGTTAGTCGTTAACTGGTTATGGTTTAGGTTAGTGATGAGGCTTTGTTTAAATGAAACAGAGTCAAGGTGTGTGTGTGTGTGTAGCTGGTCTTCCTTATGTTATGGGGACCTAAATGTGTCTCCACACTCACATTATGGGGACTTGTCTTCCTTATGGGGACAAAAATCAAGTCCCCATAACGTAAATGACTCCATTTTAAGGTGAAGACATGTTTTAAAGTTAGGCTGAGGTTAGGGTTAGGTTAAGGTTAGAGGTCAGGGTTAGGGTTAGGACACTAGTAATTATGGTTAAGGTTAGACTAAGTCTGCAGGAAATGAATGGAAGTCAATGGGATGTCCTCTGAAGTCATGGAAACCAGTGTGTGTTCTAGTATTGGTATCTTTATAAGGACTACAAAAACTTATCTGGCTAAGGACATTTTAGGAAAGTTTGAAGACATTTTGTCTGGTCCTCACTTTCTCTCACCCATTAAAATGGCTTTTTCAGGGCTAAGGTTAAGGTTCACTTAAGGGGCTAGGGAATGTATCGTGTCTATGAGGATCCTCTCTAAATGCCACACAAACCGTGTGTGTGGCGGATGATGATGATGATGATGATAATGATGACATCATGTTTCCATGGCGCTGCTTTGACTCTGTGGTCACTTTCATCATGTTAAAGCTGTTTCTGCTCCTTCGTCTCACGGTGGATCTGTCCTGCCTCCTCTGATTGGATCAGCTGGATCGAGTGTCACAGCCAAGGAACCAATTTTGCCGCTGACCCCTCCTCCCCCCTCCCCCCCTCCCGCCCTCTTCCTCCTCCCTACGGACCCCAAACAGCATCTTCACCGCCGCCGTGCAAAACAGCTGTCGGTGTATTAGCAGTAGGCTGCTAACGGCGCATCCCTGCTAACCCCGCTAACCCCGCTAACCTCGCTAACCCCCACCCACAGCATTAAAAATGAATGTGGAGGGGCTTTTAAAGTGGCGGGGGGAGGAGGGGGGGGGAGGGAGGAGGGAGGGGCTGCTGTTTTTCCAGGGAAAATATTGTTATTGATCTCATCCCGCCGTTTTAGACGTAAACCGATCCCGCCTCACATTTTCAAGTGTCTCGTTGTAACGTCCATCATCGCAGAATCCGATACCTCGTTAACAAATCTGCAGCTAATGCAGCAGGATACAGAGGAGGGGGCGGGGCCTGTGTCCCGAGAGAGCGCCCCCCATCATCGGGCTGTTGTCGCGGCGACGGGGACGACGTGGGAGTCGAGTTATGAAAATGAAGTGGGTGTAATTGATTGAGTTGGTAAAGTTTTTTATTTCCTGCATATTGATTTCGTAGGAAGTGAACAATATTGATACGAGTGAGAGGAAGAGAAACATAAACACAATGGGGGGGAGGAGGGGGGAGGACGGGGGGGAGAAATCAAAACAGAAAGAGGGAGGAGAAAAATAAAGCGAATCTCATTGACGTCTTTTTCCTCCATCTTCTTAGTTTCTGCTGCTGCTGAGTCACAGGTAGACTGTTGATGACGTTGACCTTTGACCTCTCTGATTATCTGACCTCTGTGTTTGATGTTTTTCACGAACATCAGTCATTTCTTCTCCATCGTTTTTTTTTTTAAGTGTCTTTGACCTTTAAAATTAAGTTGTTTTTACCAAATTAGCAAAAAAAAAAAAAAAAATTCTCCCAAACACTTTCATCTCATTGTCAAAATAAGAGCACAGGAAGTTTTCAATTAATGCTTAGGTGAAAGTTCTCATGCGTCTCCATAGTAACGAAGCGCGACCCTCCAGAAAAAAATCCTTCCGTCAACTTGTTTTGATTTTGTTGTTAACTGCGTTTTTTTTTTACAGACACAATAAAGACATGGAGTCACATGACGGTGTCGTACGGGTGCCAACAACATGAACTGTCCCTTTAATTTAAAGTTCTCATCTGTTAGCTTAGCTGTTTGGAGCAGCACAACAACGTCATACAACGAGTGGTTCAAGTAATAAAAAAGAGTCTTCGAAGGTTTAGCACGGAACAAAACATTCTTTAGAACTTTACTTCTGCTGACAAAGTGACAGAACGTAAATGAGAACAGCTCATGAGTTGTAGTTTCACGCTCTGCTGCCCCCTGTAGGTGGAGGAGGGGAGTGTTTTCACTTGTTTTTCCTTGTTCTTTTCTTTGCAGATGATATATGTCTGTTCACGATCAAATTCTTTCACAATAAAGCTGTTTAAGTCATGCTTTTTCATGTCACTGTGACCTCACTGTGACCTCACTGTGACCTCACTGTGACCTCAGATCCACGGTGAATTCCTGACAGTTAGCTTAGCTGTTAGCGTCACCTGAGTGATCACGTGATCTTTGAAGGAATAAGGCGTCACATAAAACTGTTGGACAGCTGTAGTTAAATGCTCTGCTGCCCCCTTTAGGTTGAAGAAAGAAGGGTTTATACTTGTTTTTTCTTGTTCTTTTCTACGCAGATGATACACGTCTGTTCACAGTCAAAGACATATCACTCAGAATCATCCAGTTCTTCAGAATAAAGCTGCTTCCGTCGCTGTTTTCCATGTTACAGTTGCAATTAAAACTGGAATATAATCTGTATCAACAATGTGAAAGTCGTTACAAACAACGTGTTTTCACTTCAGCAAATAACTGATAACGATGACTTCACACACACTAACACACACGCAGAGTGCTGTGTTAAAGTGTGTTAACCACATTAAAGGAGCCGTGTAATGTGCAGCAGCACGAAACTCAAGCTGCTCTCAAACTCACATTAAACATTTTTTGATCAAATTGGGGATATTTTTTCCAAACGGCTGAAACCCGACGCCATATTTTCAGCCTCTGGTTTCCTCTTTTCTTTCCTTGAAGGAGCCGCGGCGGCGTTAATGCGGCCTCTCCTCCGGTTTCTGTTGTCGCTTCCCAGCGTCCGTGTCTGAAAACTGCTGATGAGATTTGCATCGAGCGGAGAGAAGCACTAAAACCATCAAACCCACCGCCGTGTGGTCGAGCAGGAGGCGGGAGGAGAGAGGGGGGTGTAACCCAAGCTCTCACACACACACACACAGACATGGACACATTAACTCGCACCTCTGTCTCTCAAGTTACATCTCGCTTTACAGTCTCACTTCTTCTTTGTTTCCTCCTCCTCCTCTTCTTCATCTTCTTCTAATTCATCTTCATCTTCTTCTTCTTCATGTGTCTCCATCAGGACGTTTGTTTCGCGTCTCTCGCCTCCACGTTTGGCTTCGCCGCGTCTCGGCGTCGTCTGTAAAACAGGCCTCACTCCTTCACAGACAAAAGTTACAGCGTGGCGGACTGTAAGAAGGTCAAAGGTCGGAGGTCGAGTCACAAGCTGTTTGGGGCTGTGGCTGAAGACGTCAGCGAGGGTTCATGAACCCTGACGACTGTGGCATCAGCGAACATGTGTTCTGTCCTCCAAACCAATAACAAATAAATAATTAAAAGAATGGTTTCTATTGGCCACATTTGGACCAATCAGAGCGTGTGGAGCACAGTTGTTTCACGGCAGCCATTTTGATTTTATTCCTCCAAACATGAACGTTTGTCTCGTTCTTGTCCCAACTCAACTTTCTCATGTGGCCTGTGTTTTTCCAGATGTTAGCTGCTGCTCCAGCTTCGCGGCGGGCTGTAGCCCCGCCCACTCGCTCAGGTCGTGCACATACAGCTGCCGTCCTACATTTTTGGACATATTATGTCATGCAAATTTCTCTCTCACACACACCAACTCTCTCTCTGTCTCTCTCTCAACAGGATGCAGCTCATCACCACGACAACCTGACATTAGTAACATGATAATAATCAATCAATTAATCAATGGACATATTTATTTAACACTCTCTCCCTCAGTGTGTTTACAGTGGTGGTTAGTGATGGCTGCTTCAGGACCTTCCTGTCATCACCATCATCAGTCAGCAGATATTACCCTCATCTGACCACACACACACACACACACACAAACACACACACGTTTGTGCTTCTATTATAGTGAGGACCCTCATAGACATAATACATTCTCTAGTCCCTTACCCTAACCCTAACCTAAACCCAATTCTAACCCTAACACTAAAACCAGGTCTTGACCCTGAAAAAGCCCTTTAAAGAAGTGAGGACCAGACAAAATGTCCTCACTTTGTAGGTGTTTATACAATTTTTGGTCCTCACTCTGCAGCATTTCCATTAACACATGCACCTTGTGTGTGTGTGTGTGTGTGTGTGTGTGTGTGTGTGTGTGTGTGCGTGCGTGTGCGTGTGTGTGCGTGTGTGTGCGTGTGTGTGTAGCCTGATGTAAATGAGGGCGAATCGTCTGCCGCCGACTGAGCTTCATGTTTTAGAGATGTGGTTGTTTTAATAAGAGATGAGTGTTTACAGCAGAGGCTAAGTGTCTCTGTCCACACACACACACACACACACACACAGACAGTCTCACGTCTGGCGGTGCGTTCACTGTCTTGCCTCCCACATGTTCCTTATTTTGTTCCAAGTTCAGTTTGCTGCATTCAGGGGGCGTGGCTTTACTAACATTTTATGATTGCTTGTCAACGTCAGGTCTTTTACCGTGAGGCTAACCACACAGATGATGGTAGCATCCTCATATGTTGTTAGCATCTACAGATGTTAGCATACACATATCTTGTTAATCTCCACATTTTTTGTTAGGATGTACAAAAATTGTTAGGATACACCTCTTTGGTTTTCATCTACTGTTAGCATCTACAGATGTTAGCATGCACACATTTTCTTAGCATCTACAGGTGTTTTAGCAGACAAAGACGTTGTTAGCATCCACATATGTTGTTAGCAACCACAGATGTTAGCATTCACCAAATTTTTTAGCATCCAAATTTCCACCAAATTTTTTAGCACATTTGCTTGCACCTCCTGTTAGCATCTACAGATATGTTAGCATTCACGCAGTTTTTTAGCATCTACAGGAGTTTTATTTCACAAAGATGAATCTCATGATAACATGCTAACCCTAAGCTAACATGTAAGACTGCTAACTGGGCAGAATGAAAAGCCACTCCAGTGTTTTTTTAGATCAGACTCAAAGTTGTTTACTACAAGACACTTAAGCTATTTGTATTTGCATTGAACGGTCAACAAAAATATCATAACATTGGTAATTTTAGATTGTTATATGTAAGAAAATAATTTTAAAAAGAGAATTAAAAAAGCTTAAATATAAGTTTATTGATGAAGTTTTCCGTTTCTTTGGCTGCTTTGTTTTGTGAATAACAACAGGAATCTCCCTCCTTTTATTTGATGGTGGAACATAACACCACAGATCTGTGTGCAGTGTAGCAGCTCGCTTCATATCTGTGGAGATGGTCAGCACGCACACACACACACACACACACACACACACACACACACACACACACACACTCTGGTGGCTGAGGCAGTAATGTGGTTGCACTCTGTTTAGCATTGATTTCCTGCCCTCTCACTTTAATAAATGTCTTCCCGAGTCATTAAAGGAGGAGGAGGCATCAGCTGCATCGATCTGAAACAGTTCATCAAACACAATATTCACTATTTAGACCAAACTGATGGTCGAGAGTCTGTAACACAGAGTGGATCACATGCTGGAGAGAGAGAGACAGAGCGAGACAGAGAGAGCGAGACAGAGAGAGAGACAGAGAGCGAGATGGTGGTTTTCAGTTTGTTTGTTTGTTTGTTTGTTTGTTTGTTTGTTTCCTGTCAGTAACATCTTAACAATCTTAACATCCGTCCTCCATTTTCTGACTTTCATCTTTAAAAGGTGTGTGAACGTGTCGTAATACAGTTTCTGTTTCTGTTCCTTTTTAAAGGGATACTTCAGGTTATTTATTTTTGTAAGCCACTCATTCTCCCACACCAAAGTCCATAGAGAAAATCAGTGATTTTAGCTCACAGGGACACAGGAGCTGTTGGTCTACTGCTGCCTCGTGTGGTCACTTTGTGTCACTGAGGTCAATCTGAACAAAGGATTTCAAACACTGAAGTGACAAAATAAGACATTTGAACTTAGTGATGGAGGCAGCAGTGGATCATCAACTCCTGTGTGCTGTGATGTAAAATCACTGATTTTCTCTATGGACTTTGGTGTGGGAGTGGGAGTTTTTTTTTTACTTTATGTAGCTCTGTGTGTGTGTGTGTGTGTGTGTGTGTTGTGTAAATGATTTGATGGCAAACCAATTCATAGATCAACAGATAAATGAGGTGAAACTGGAAACTGTCAACGTACCACTGATAAAGCGATAAAGGCTAGAGAAAAGAAGAGTTGAAATGTGCCATCTGTGTTGAGCAGCAGCTAAAGGAATGTATGTGTGTGTGTGTGTGTGTGTGTGTTCTTGTATTTGTTTCTGAGTGAGAGTTAAGACCTGGTTTTAGGGTTAACGTTAGAATTGGGTTTAGGTTAAGGTTAGGGTAAGGGGCTAGAGACTGTGTTATGTCTATGAGGGTCCTCACTGTGATAGAAGCACAAACCTGTGTGTGTTTTCAGAGGGCGTGTTGACAGCTTCAGTCTTCATCAGGAGTGTGTGTGTGTGTGTGTGTGTGTGTGTGTGTGTGTGTGTGTGTGTGTGTGTGTGTGTGTGTGTGTGTGTGTGTGTGTGTGTGAAAAGTGTTAGTGTGAGAGCAAGTCCATCAGCGATCCTTAAAAATCTCCCTCATGTAAATTGATAGTACACCTTCTATAGTGTGTGTGTGTGTGTGTGTGTGTGGCCTGTGTAAGTTAAGAAGCCCTCCATGACCTCTGACCTCTGCCATCAGCCTCAGTCTAACCAGATGCTGTGAAAACGTTTTGGTTTTTTCATTTTTTTTCTGATACTTGTGTGAAAGTATTAATACCTCAAATATAAAAGTAAATACTCCATTTAAAATACAACAACTATTACAAAGTTTTGTCAAAGTGTCAGTTTAACATGCGTCTGTTTTCCTGTTAGCATTGCTAACAGGCACCCACCTGTTAGCCGTTTTGGTCTAAAATGCTAATGCTGAGTCTATAAATTTGTAAACCACTGAGTCCACCGCATCCCTGCAGAGAAGTCGGGAACAACCAAAGATGCTAACGTAGCTCTTGTTAGCTGTTGTCAGCTGTTGTTAGCCATTGTTAGCAGTAACCAGTGGAAAATGACTCAACATGGTATTTTGTTCAGCAGTGTAGCAACATGACGACTGTTAAAGCGTAAACAGGTCTACGTGTACAACTGATTTACTGTGAAACAAAAGTACGTCAAAAGTGTAATTAGCGGCAAAAGTAGCGGCCATTTTGTCATGCAGTGTCAGGGTTGGTGAGGTTGTTCAGGGGTCATTTCCTGTGTAACGAATGTGTCACATTTTATTTTGTCCGTCCTTCTTCCTCTCATCTACAGCTGATATGGACACACCCACTGATGATGTCATCGTTAGCAAGTTAAAACCCTGAACCAAACGTTCAGTTGGTATTTGTGGTTTTGGAGCTGGACCTGATGTGAAGGTTCTGCTGAGTCGAGTGTTTGGAAATCTGTCCTCGACAGGAACATGTTTTTGTTTGTTTACTTGTTTGTTTGTTTGTTTGTATGACTATGTGTTTGCTTTTGCTGTGTGAGGTGATCATCACACACATAAACACACTCACTCATCCACCGTCTCTGCCCTGCGTCGCTGTTGTTCCTGTAATTGTTGCCTAGCAACAGGTTGGTGCCCTGTTATTATGTTTACTGGAAATGTTTGTCGTAAACAAGGCTGGGGGGGGGGTGAGGAGGAAAGGAAGTGAGGACGGAGGGAGGAAACAAGGAGCATGTGAGGAGGAGAGCGTGTGGTGAAGTGACTTGCTACTTGAATCTATCATTATCCAAAACAAAGCACTCTGTGTCTGCCTGGCCACGCCCCCCTGACTCTCAGGACTCATTCTCCCATAATTCCTCTGACCCCCAGCCAAGGCTAAGCACTGATTGCCAACCAGTTTGTGATAATTACTGCTTTCAAATGCCACTGCGCCGCGGGGCGATGCTCGGCGCCATGCTAGGGCGGCGTGCTAGCAAGTGCTAGTGGCTAAACAGCATGATAAGTCCTTTAAGGGTGAAGCTGAGGCCGCGGCTAATGATTACTGGTTAGCTGTTAACTGTTAGCTTACTGTCTCACTGGAGAGGTTGTGACACTTAGCTGTTAGCTTACAGAGGGCCGCATGAAAAGGGCTTGTGGAGTCGATAATTAGCAGCTACTAGTTAGCTTTTGCACTCAAAAGGCTGCACACAGTCGGAATTGTGAATTATTAGCAGGGAAATAGGCCAAAGTATCAACGTGAAAACATCGCAGACTGAAAAACTATGAAGAAAAAAAAGAAAACTTGAACTGTTGTTTTTTTAAGGTTAAAGCTTTTATTAAAGACGAGAAAAGACGATGTTTGATATTAATGCTCTGAGGAAAATGTGAGGTTTACTAAAAAGGGAATATGAAGTTTTAACAACAAACAACAGTAATTAAAGCTGTCAGCAGGTAGCGCTAAAGCCCTTGACTTGCGTTTTTATGTGCTGACAATTTATGGTTGAAATTTGTCCCAAAAGTCCGATGTTTGTTGTAGCCACGCCCCTTTGAATGAGCAAGACCTTTGGATAACTTTGGATGTTTGGTGTGTCGAGTACAAATGTACGTGTTCTTTTGTACAATTAACGTGCATGTGCTCTAGCTGGAAACCAAATTCAAAATGGTTGACTTCCTGTTGGGTTTCATGAAATTTGGTGCAACTTAGTTTTGGCTTAGTCCTACCGGGCCTCACCTCAGGGGAGTGCTACTGAGCCATTCTGCACCACTTTTAAATATTTTTGTGTGAGTTCTTGTATTTGTAGTTGTATTTTGTCATGTCTGGTCTGAGTTGCTCCTATGTTTATGTTTGCTACTTCCTGTTTTATTTTGATGGTGTCTGGTTTTGTTGTTTCCTGTTAGTGCTGTTCTGATTGTTCCTAGGAGTCTGGTTGACAGGTGAGGCGGGACTCCAATCAGCACAGCCGTTCCTCATTTCCAATTAACCCTAACCCTTCTTAAACCCGGATTTCCTGTCACTCCTCGTCAGCGCGTCTTCTATACCCAGTCTGGTAACCTCGTCACGTCACTCTGCCTCGTATTCTCTAGCTAGCATTTTTGTATGACTGTTCCTAATTTTTTGATTCACTCCTCATGGTCACTTTTTGTTTCCCCCTTTCTAGTCGTTTCCCTGTTTCCTGAGCTCCGCCTCACCAGCCGGCCAGACTCAGCGCTTTATGTTTTTCATGGACTGGTTCTACTTTTGTTTTTGTTCTCATTAAAGACTTTGTTATTTCCTTTTTTACCTAGTCTCCACACTTGGTCCTTTGTAGTTAATTAAACGATTTTTTGCAATCGTGACAGTATTTGTTGCCATGTGAGGACCAAAAATCATACAAACACCTACAAAGTGAGGACATTTAGACAAAGTGAGGACATTTTGTCTGGTCCTCACTTCATTAAAGGGCTTTTTCAGGGTTAAGACCTGGTTTTAGGGTTAGGGTTAGAATTGGGTTTGGGTTAGGGTTAGGCATCTAGTTGCGATGGTTAAGGTAAGGGAATGTATTTTGTCTATGATGGTCCTCACTCTGATAGAAGCACTCGGGTCCTAAATTTTGTACTAAACACAAAAACATTCCCCACATCATTTTTAAAGGTTGTGTTCATATATACAGTAAGTACTGTATATATGTTGTATATACTGTATATGTGTGTGTGTGTTCTGATAGTTACACACACACACACA
The DNA here is from genome assembly GCA_016785285.1 of Brachirus orientalis. Taxonomy (NCBI): domain Eukaryota; kingdom Metazoa; phylum Chordata; class Actinopteri; order Pleuronectiformes; family Soleidae; genus Brachirus; species Brachirus orientalis. The sequence continues at coordinate 152,646 of JAFBJR010010129.1, forward strand.
CACGTTTGTACACTGAACAACCATCAGTGTAGTAAATCTAAGAAAATAAAATGACAGAATGGTCCTTTAGTCCCACTGTTGGCTTGAACACAAATCCATGTCCATCAGCTGTGCAGGTGTTTGTGTCTTCACTCAAACCCTGGTTACCGTGGCAACAAAAGGCAGCAAGGATGAGCCTGGACTTGCTGCCTCAGTGCATGCTGGGTAGTCATTAGTCTCAGCTTGGCTCCATGAGACAGTGGCGTGAGTGAGTGAGTGAGTGAGTGAGTGAGTGAGTGAGTGAGTGAGTGAGTGAGCGAGTGAGCGAGAGAGCGAGTGAGTGAGTGAGTGAGTGAGTGAGTGAGCGAGTGAGTGAGTGAGTGAGTGAGTGAGTGAGTGAGCGAGTGAGCGAGAGAGTGAGTGAGCGAGAGAGTGAGTGAGTGAGCGAGAGAGTGAGTGAGTGAGTGAGTGAGCGAGTGAGCGAGAGAGTGAGTGAGTGAGTGAGTGAGCGAGTGAGCGAGAGAGCGAGAGAGTGAGTGAGTGAGCGAGTGAGCGAGTGAGCGAGAGAGCGAGTGAGCGAGAGAGTGAGTGAGTGAGCGAGAGAGTGAGCGAGTGAGCGAGAGAGTGAGTGAGCGAGAGAGTGAGTGAGTGAGAGTGAGTGAGTGAGTGAGTGAGACAGTGAATGTGAGCGAGTGAGTGAGTGAGTGAGTGAGTGAGTGAGTGAGTGAGTGAGTGAGCGAGTGAGCGAGTGAGCGAGAGAGTGAGTGAGTGAGTGAGTGAGCGAGTGAGTGAGTGAGTGAGCGAGTGAGCGAGAGAGCGAGAGAGTGAGTGAGTGAGTGAGTGAGTGAGTGAGTGAGTGAGTGAGACAGTGAATGTGAGTGAGTGAGTGAGTGAGTGAGTGAGTGAGTGAGCGAGTGAACGAGAGTGAGAGAGCGAGTGAGCGAGTGAGTGAGTGAGTGATCTTTGAGTTTGTTTTTTTGTGTCTGAGTTTGTTTTTGTCTCTTTGTGGTTGTTTTTTGTCTCTTTGAGTTTGATTTTTGTCTCTTTGTGGTTGTCTTGTGTCTCTTTGTGGTTGTTTTGTTTCTCTTTGTGGTTGTTTTTTGTCTCTTTGAGTTTGTTTTGTGTCTCTTTGTGGTTGTTTTGTTTTTTTTTGGTTGTTTTTTGTCTCTTTGAGTTTGTTTTTTGTCTCTTTGAGTTTGTTTTGTGTCTCTTTGTGGTTGTTTTGTTTCTCTTTGTGGTTGTTTTTTGTCTCTTTGAGTTTGTTTTTTGTCTCTTTGAGTTTGTTTTTTGTCTCTGAGTTTGTTTTTTGTCTCTGAGTTTGTTTTTTGTCTCTTTGTGGTTGTTTTTTTTCTCTTTGTGGTTGTTTTGTTTCTCTTTGTGGTTGTTTTGTGTCTCTTTGAGTTTGTTTTTTGTCTCTTTGTGGTTGTTTTGTTTCTCTTTGTGGTTGTTTTGTGTCTCTTTGAGTTTGTTTTTTTGTGTCTGAGTTTGTTTTTTGTCTCTTTGAGTTTGTTTTTTGTCTCTTTGTGGTTGTTTTGTGTCTCTTTGAGTTTGTTTTGTGTCTCTTTGTGGTTGTTTTTTGTCTCTTTGAGTTTGTTTTTTTGTGTCTGAGTTTGTTTTTGTCTCTCTTTGTGGTTGTTTTTTGTCTCTTTGAGTTTGTTTTTTGTCTCTTTGTGGTTGTTTTGTTTCTCTTTGTGGTTGTTTTGTGTCTCTTTGTGGTTGTTTTGTTTCTCTTTGTGGTTGTTTTTTGTCTCTTTGAGTTTGTCTTGTGTCTCTTTGTGGTTGGTTTTTGTCTCTTTGTGGTTGTTTTTTGTCTCTGAGTTTGTTTTTTTTGTCTCTTTGAGTTTGTCTTGTGTCTCTTTGTGGTTGTTTTGTTTCTCTTTGTGGTTGTTTTTTGTCTCTTTGAGTTTGTTTTGTGTCTCTTTGTTTTTTTTTTGGTTGTTTTTTGTCTCTTTGAGTTTGTTTTTTGTCTCTTTGAGTTTGTTTTGTGTCTCTTTGTGGTTGTTTTGTTTCTCTTTGTGGTTGTTTTTTGTCTCTTTGAGTTTGTTTTTTGTCTCTTTGAGTTTGTTTTTTGTCTCTGAGTTTGTTTTTTGTCTCTTTGTGGTTGTTTTATTTCTCTTTGTGGTTGTTTTGTGTCTCTTTGAGTTTGTTTTTTGTCTCTTTGTGGTTGTTTTGTGTCTCTTTGCGTTTGTTTTTTGTCTCTTTGTGGTTGTTTTGTGTCTTTGAGTTTGTTTTTTGTCTCTTTGTGGTTGTTTTTTTGTCTCTTTGAGTTTGTTTTTTGTCTCTTTGTGGTTGTTTTGTTTCTCTTTGTGGTTGTTTTGTGTCTCTTTGTGGTTGTTTTTTTGTGTCTGAGTTTGTTTTTTGTCTCTTTGAGTTTGTTTTTTGTCTCTTTGTGGTTGTTTTGTGTCTCTTTGAGTTTGTTTTTTGTCTCTTTGTGGTTGTTTTGTGTCTCTTTGTGGTTGTTTTTTGTGTCTGAGTTTGTTTTGTGTCTCTTTGTGTTTGTTTTTTGTCTCTGAGTTTGTTTTTTGTCTCTTTGTGGTTGTTTTTTGTCTCTTTGAGTTTGTTTTTTGTCTCTTTGTGGTTGTTTTGTTTCTCTTTGTGGTTGTTTTGTGTCTCTTTGTGGTTGTTTTTTTGTGTCTGAGTTTGTTTTGTGTCTCTTTGTGTTTGTTTTTTGTCTCTGAGTTTGTTTTTTGTCTCTTTGTGGTTGTTTTGTGTCTCTTTGAGTTTGTTTTTTGTCTCTTTGTGGTTGTTTTGTGTCTCTTTGTGGTTGTTTTTTGTCTCTGAGTTTGTTTTTTTTGTCTCTTTGTGGTTGTTTTGTGTCTTTTAGTTTGTTTTTTGTCTCTTTGAGTTTGTTTTTTGTCTCTTTGTGGTTGTTTTTTGTCTCTTTGAGTTTGTTTTTTGTCTCTTTGTGGTTGTTTTGTCTCTTTGTAGTTGTTTTGTGTCTCTTTGTGGTTGTTTTGTGTCTCTTTGTGGTTGTTTTTGTGTCTTTGCATCTGTTTTAGTGATATTTTATTGTTTTTTTCCCAGATAAACTCTATCACATGTTTATTTAGATGTTTATTTTGTGTTTGTGCTTCCTTTGTCACATGATGATGATGAAGATGATGTTTTTGTCTTTTCTGATTCTCTGGGTTACTGTGCTCAGCAGCAGCAGCAGCAGCAGCAGCAGCAGCAGCAGTGAGCTGAGCATCCTGTCACACTGAAGTCAAACCCATATGATCCACTGCCACAGTGACAGTCTGGACCAGTGATGATGTGTCACCTGCTCACACATCCTCCATGCTGCATGTGTGTGTGTGTGTGTGTGTGTGTGAGTGTGTGCTCAGACCTGTCAAGGTGATGTGTCACTGATGCTGCATCACACACACACACACACACACACAGTGTGTTTCTGTGTCTGATTATGTTCCAGTGCGTGTATGAATCACTGTGTGTGTCCTCTCCATATTTGTTTTGTCTGGTCCATATTTGTCAATTTCCTGGCATCATGTATGTGTGTACATCTTTGAACATGTGTGTGTGTATGAATGTGTGAGTCAGTGTGTGTGTGTGTGTGTGTGTGTGTGTGTGAGGGAGAGAGAGAGAGAGAGAGAGAGAGAGAAGTGTGAATTGAACAGAGCTGTGACCAGATGGGCTGTGTAGATCAGGTTACCTGTTTATAGAATAGCATCTGTCCACCCTGTCAATCAAACTGGTGACTGGGGGGGGGTCACTTTTAACATGCTTCACTTTAACTATTTTTCTCTTAATTCACCTTCATTAAACATCACTGACGTCATCCTTTAACTGCTGCTTAAATACTGGACACACAGTGAGCGCCCCCTGCAGCTGAGAGCCAGTCCGATCCACAGGGGCTCACTCTCAGTGAAAACACAAGGAAAAACAGATTTTAGTCACTTAACAACACAGGAAACTCAAGTGTCACTGATTTTGTCTATGGACCTTGGTGTGGGAGAGTGAGTGGTTTACAAACTTCTGTTGTACACATAGAAACACAATTTAATTCTACACCAGTTTAAGTCTGCAATACCTTAAGAACATGTTCACGTCTTTATCTCACTGTCAGACAGACTTTTCCAACAGGAAAGTGAAGTTTGTAAACCACTCACTCTCCCACACCAAAGTCCATAGAGAAAATCAGTGATTTTACATCACAGGGACACAGGAGTTGTTGATCCACTGCTGCCTCCATCACTAGGTTCTAATGTCTTATTTTGTAAATTCGGCATTTGAAATGCTTCTTTCAGATTTGCCTCAGTGACACAAAGTGACCACACGAGGCAGCAGTAGACCAGCAGCTCCTGTGTCCCTGTGAGCTAAAATCACTGATTTTCTCTATGGACTTTGGTGTGGGAGAGTGAGTGGTTTACAAACTTTAGTTTCCTGTTTCTTTTCTTTGTGTCACATTATTGTCCTCCCTTCATCCCACTCTTCATCTCTTCACTACTCACTTCGTCCTCCTGATTTTCCTCCTCCTCCTCCTCCTGCTCCTCCTCTTCCTCCTGTTGTGTCGTCTCCCTCCAAACATCATTTTCCTCCTGCACAAATCAATGCAAATATTTTCATCTTCTCTCTCTCTCTCTCTTTCATCTCTTGTGTATTCATCTCTAACTAAAGGTGTATTTCCACAAAAAAAAATCGATACAGATTTTGTCGTCAATAACCGCTTTCTTTCCTCTCATTCGTTTTCTCCCTGTTGAGCAGATGTGTTTTTTTACTCTGAAATCAATACAAATCTCTCTCTCTTTTTCTCTCTCTCTCTTTCCTCCCAGTGTGTATTTTCCTCTCAGATCAATGCAAATATTTTTTTCAGTTGTTTCTTTTTCTCTGTCTCTTGCTTCCCTCCTCTCCCTCTCTCTCTCTCTCCATCCCTCTCCCTCTCCCTCTCTCTCTCCCTCTCTCTCCCTCTCTCTCTCTCTCTCTCATAGCCTCTCTCACCCAGCAGCCATCATTATGCGGCTGATTGCTGCGTTTAGCCTGGTAATTGAAATAATGAGAGAAGATTACTGCGCCGCTTTTAGTCACCTTGTCTAATCCACCAATCAGCTGTCAGCAGGTTGAGGTAGAGGCATCTGTGTGTGTGTGTGTGTGTGCGTACAGTATGTATATGTGTAGATATGGATGTTTGTTGCCTATAGAAACATGTGTGTGTTACATCTGCTGTGGATGGAGGGGAATCAGAAAAATCAATGATGCTGTGTTCACTCAACATGACGGTCACAAACAACAAACCACCTGCGCACGCGTGTGTTTGTGTGTGTGTGATGTCAGCGTTTCTATTGTTGTGTGACTGTCTTTTGTGTTTATCTCAGATGAGATGTTCAACTCTCGCGTCTTTTAAATGTGTTTTTCATGAGTATTTCAAGAAAATGTTCTGTTCTGTGTCACAGTCGCAGCATCAGCTGATCATTGGGTCAAAGCTCCTTCAGCTGAACACGTGTCTGTTCCAGTTGCTTTACTGTGTCAGACTGGTGTCATACCCAGGTTAAAGGTTCACTTCAGGGTTTGGTTTTTGGTGGTCAGAGTTGACGCTGGCGCTTATAAATAAAATGTATTATTATTATTATTATTATTATTATTATTATTATTATTATTATTATTATAATGAAAGACTTATGTAATAAAATCTATGTCATTTTAAGTCTACGATATCTTCAGAACATGTTCACGTCTTTATCTCACTGTTAGACAGACTTTTCCAACAGGAAACTGGAGTTTGTAAACCGCTCACTCTCCCACACCAAAGTCCATAGAGAAAATCAGTGATTTTAGCTCACAGGGACACAGGAGTTGTTGATCCACTGCTGCCTCCATTACTAAGTTCAAATGTCTTATTCTGTCAATTCGGCATTTAAAATCCTTTGTTCAGATTGACCTCAGTGACACAAAGTGACCACACGAGGCAGCAGTAGACCAGCAGCTCCTGTGTCCCTGTGAGCTAAAATCACTGATTTTCTCTATGGACTTTGGTGTGGGAGAGTGAGTGGTTTACAACCATATAGACTTAAGCTGATGTAGATTTTATTTGGTGAGGAGAGACATGACTATTTTCTTCTCTTTTTCCTCCTTTATTAGACCGACTGCTTTGTGACATCATCATACTCTCCTTGACTCCTTGACTCCTTGACTCCTTCTACCTCCTCCTGCAGGACCTTCTGTTTTGTTCTGCAGAGGTCCAGCTGGGCTCCTTCTCCTCCGTCCTTCACCCCCCCGCCTCCCTCCCCTCTCTCCCGCCAGGATAAGCTTTTAGCCGCGTCCTAGCCGCGCAAGCTAACCACCTCGCAGCAGCTCTCACCAGCTCCTTACCGTTTCAGCCAAATGCCGCCACACAACAGCATATAATTAAGAGCTCTGAATACATGTGGGCAAATGCAAAGCAATTTGGGACGAGGCGAGAGGCTGGGGGGGGGGGGGGGGCAGCGGACCGTGGCGAGCCAGCAGGGGGGGGGGGGGGGGGGGGGGGGGGCAGCGGACCGTGGCGAGCCAGCAGCCGTTTCAATCTAATTGAGCCATATCAATTTATTTCACATTTGTGAAATGTCACGCCTTGATGTGAAGCTAACTGAATTTGCATATGTGCCGCAGCATGTTTTTTTTTTACCTTGGTGACAGCATGTGGATGAAATAAATAGAAATGGAAATAAATAGAGAGCTGACGCAGTGGAAAATATCACCGACCGAGCGGAGACGGTACGACAACGCTACAGACGACGGCAACACGCGGGATGTTTCTGCTCGAGGCTTCTGTTGCTGCTTTTAAACACAGGCGGTGGTGGAGCTGACATTTCCAACGCACAGAGGGGACCTTGAACTCAACACCACACCGCAACTAAATTAAACAGCTGTAAAAAAGTAGCATGCTGCAAAGTAATAATGAAAAGTCGCACATCAGATAACGGATACCTGCTGTGATTGGCCCGTCTGTGTTCAAGGGCGGGGCTAAGTCAATCCTTCCTCACCTGTGACCCCCCCCCCCCCACCTCCCCATCTCTCTCTCTCAGTGTGTGTTGATGGTGTTTGAATTCAAACTAATTAAAAGTACTTATTTCTCAAGAGCTTAAACTTCATCTCTCTTCCTTCTTTAACGCCCAATTGCTCTGTGTGTGTTTGTTTGTGTGTGTGTTTGTTTGTGTGTGTGTGTGTGTTTGTGTGTGCGTGTGTCTTTGGGCATCCACACACACACACACACACACACACACAGGACATGTTTTGCTAGGCTATTTGAAGTCATTACCAAAGGTGTGTTTAGCAAACAGCAGCTAAGAACAGTTTGACATTTGACTCTGACAGAACTCACTCTGTCTTTGTCTTCCAGGAATGTGTGTGTGTGTGTGTCTGTGTGTGTGTCTGTGTGTCTGTGTCTGTGTGTCTGTGTCTGTGTGTGTCTGTGTGTGAGAGAGAGAGAGAGAGAGAATGGAAAAAGTAAAACTGTGTTCACAGAATGATGTGTATAAGTGAGTGAAAAAAGTTGTGTGTGTGTCTGTGTCTGTGTGTGTGTCTGCGTGTGCGTGTCTGTGTCTGCGTGTGCGTGTGTGTCTGCGTGTGCGTGTGTGTGTCGTTGAGGCTGGATCATGTATCCAGCACTCAGGGCAAAACTTGGCTCAAAGAGACAAGAGATAGCAGGAGGTCAACAGCAGTGCTGTCTCTTTACATTCTTCTGTTTGTGTGTGTTCTTGTACAGAGTGAGGACCAAAAATCGTATAAACACCTACAGAGTGACGACATTTGGACAAAGTGAGGACATTTTGACAAAGTGAGGACATTTTGACAAAGTGAGGACATTTTGACAAAGTGAGGACATTTTGACAAAGTGAGGACATTTTGACAAAGTGAGGACATTTTGTCTGGTCCTCACTTCTTTAAAGGGCCTTTTCAGGGTTAAGACCTGGTTTTAGGGTTAGGGTTAGGCATCTAGTTGTGATGGTTAAGGTTAGGGTAAGGGGCTAGAGACTGTATTATGTCTATGAGGGTCCTCACTATGATAGAAGCACAAACGTGTGTGTGTGTCTCACTTCACCATTTTAAATGAATAAGTCATAGATAAAGAGCTTATTGTGTTGTCAGATTTATATATTTGACCATGTTAAGAACAAATGTTTAACTCGTGATCTTTTACCTATTTCCTTCCACTTAGCTGAAGTCGTGTCCCACCAGGGGGCAGCAGACTCCAAACAACAAAGGATTTTGTGGCATTTCCTGTGGCCGAGTGGGTTCATGATCGCTGTGATTGTACGTAGAACGTTACCTTGCTTTGCGTTGTTGTGTCTTTAAACCACCACAACTTAAGGGACTATTGCTGGGCTAGAGCTAATTCTGCGCTAACTCATTTCTATTGTAAAGCAGAACAAGCAGGTCGTTCGAATTCCCCGCTCACTTTCTGCCCCGCCCACTGTGACTCCACCCAGTCTCACACACACTGGTTGAAGTACATCCAGGACAGTAGTTAGCTTAGCATCATCTCCAGGAGAGTAGTCATCGTGTTTCCAACCAAACGTCAGGACAGTGGAAGATTCTCAACGCTAATCAGCTGTTGTAACATATGGTCACATGGTCATATGGTTTTTTCCCCACTGGAGTAAAAATATTTAAACTTTATTGACTAAAATGAACACACGTTTCTCTTTGTCCGCTGTGGCTAACACGAAATTCACGTCTGCTCGTATCCTTGCCTTGACTTTGTGTAATCTGATTAGCTATGGTTAGTTAAGTGTGAACACACAATTAATGAACAGCATGTGTGTGTGTGTGTGTGTGTGATCATCATGAAGTACATATCAACTGTATGTGAATGTAAAAAGGCCAGATTAGCTCGTGGCGTGTGCGCGGTGACTGAGGTCGACCTGGAGCCTCACACTTTACATGTACAGGTGTTTAGGACTATCATCATCCACTGCTCGCTCTCTCTCTCTCTCTCTCTCTCTCTCTC
>JAFBJR010010129.1:177164-187164 GCA_016785285.1 Brachirus orientalis
GCAGTAGACCAGCAGCTCCTGTGTCCCTGTGAGCTAAAATCACTGATTTTCTCTATGGACTTTGGTGTGGGAGAGTGAGTGGTTTACAAACTTTGATTCTTCTCTGAACTGTTAACATATAGGTTAGGAGGAGTGACTGTTTAAACAAAGCTTGCTACCATTTATGACCCGTTCCCAAAGAAAACCAGGTCGTTCCACAAGGTTCACTGATTGTTACAGTGACACGTGACAAGAGTTGAAACTTTTTTTTAATGATAATTAATGTATTCATATCCAAGTTTGGGGTTTTAATTGAAAGGTTTTCAAGCTTGAATGTTCAGTGAACGCATCAGTCATGGGAAAATGGGAAAAAGACAAAAAGAATGGATGAGTGACGGACGACATGATGGAGGAGAGAAAGAAAAAAACGAGCTCAGGGGGAAATGGTGGGCTGTGAAAATTCACACACACACACACACACACACATGCACGCATGCACACACATGCACACATACAAACACAAACAACAGTGGCAAGATTTAATACGGCGTTGAGGGTATTGAGGGTGTGGAGGTGTGATTTGGGGGGAGTGGGAAACGCCACCACCACCAGTGAATTGGATCATCAACCACATCCCAAGACACTGACACACACACACGCACATGCACACACGCAGACACACACATGCACACACGCAGACACACACGCACACACGCAGACACACACGCACACACAGCGTTATTCTGTGGAGCAGGTACAGCTGGGACTTGGATTTAAAGACAACACCACCTGGCCTGATGGTAGTCTGACAGTGATTAACACACACACACACACACACACACAAAGGCACAGATGTATGTATACACTTTCACTTCCCATGTACACAATGATTCAGTGTGTTCACTTCACACACTCGTCAGTGACGGCACAGACGGTGTTGTCTTGTTTGTCGTTGTTGATCATGTCTGACATGTTTTTCTGAGTCTTTGTAATTTTTTTATTGTTTGTGGTGAAACGAAAAAAATCAGTGAAATCTTGTTCATTTGCATGTTTTTGACACTGATCTGCTCAATCTAGTCCAGTTGTCTCTAGTCCTTTAGCCTTAGTTTAGTCCAGTTTCCTTTAGTCCTTTAGCCTCAGTTTAGTCCAGTTTCCTTTAGTCCTTTAGCCTCAGTTTAGTCCAGTTTCCTTTAGTCCTTTAGCCTCAGTTTCTGTCTTTCATCTTAGTTTAGCGTCAGAAACTATTTGCTTTTTTAGAGTCAGGACGTTTCTACACCATCACTTTACACAATAAACACCTTTATATTTATTTGTGTCTTTGACCAAACATAATGTACTGTGTGTGTGTGTGTGTGTGTGTGTGTGTGTGTGTGTGTGTGTGTGTGTGTGTTCTTGTATTTGCTGCAGAGTGAGGACATTTTGTCTGGTCCTCACTCCTTTAAAGGGCCTTTTCAGGGTTAACACCTGGTTTCAGGGTTAGAATTGGGTTAAGGTTAGGGTAAGGGGCTAGAGAATGTGTTATGTCTATGCGGGTCCTCACTATGATAGAAGCACAAACATGCGTGTGTGTGCTGCTTTTATTAAATAGTTTTTTTTTAATCTGAATAAAACATAGTTTAAAAATAAACAACCTAAAAACACAAAAGAAATTAACATTAATTTATGTCAAATAGTAGAAGTGGTAAGAAAAGGGGTTTAATTTAGACTCACTGAAGAAATACTGTTACATCGTAACATGCCCTTTTGAAAAGTATTCAGGTTATTTTGTGCTTAGTGTTCACTTTGTACAATAAAATATTAAATACGGACATCATTATTATTAGTTTAAAATGTCTTTGTTACATTGCACTTTGTGTGGGTTTTTATTCTTTTGTAAAAACAGCAAATTATTCACCCATGTTTTTTTTCCTGCTACTCAGTGATTTGGATTCATCCATGATCACAAACTGTATCTAAATAATGCCATAAATATCACCAAAAGTAGAGAATAAGGAAAAATGAAAATGATAAATAATAGACTTGGAACTCCATTGAGAGATTTTGTGCAAAAAATAAATAAATATTTGTCTAAAACAACAAGAAAAAAAGTCTAAAAGGACTGAAGGAGGAAGTAAACAAAGAGACAAAGAGATAAACAGTGACAGACTGTTGGAGAGTCTGAATTCCCCTGATCATGACACACACACACACACACACACACACACAATGTAACAGTGGTATGTTTAATATTAAGAGCACACACACACACACACACACACACACACACACACTCGCAGAGATGAACCCCAGAGATTGGAGGAGCTGAGGGGATTTGTTTCAGAAGTCTGTGTGTCTGTAAACTCAGAGAAACTGTTGGGAAAACAGAAAGCCCAGCACTGAGTGACACACACACACTGACACACACTGACACACACTGACACACACACACACACACACACACACACTCACACACACACACACTCAGAGTCAAGAAATAAAAAAAACTGTAAAGCAGCACAGGAGAGGAGAGTCTGTGCTGTTAGTGTAAAACCCTGAAAGCTGTGAAATGACTATTTTTCATAAACACAACCAAAACACTTTGGTCAGTCAATATTTATTTTAAAGTGATGCTTCAGGAGTTTTGAGGTGACGTTGAATGAAGCTCTGACCTTATTGTCAGCACTGACTTCACCTGAGACTGAGACACAGAGGCCCACTGTCAGTTACAACAGCTGAAGAATAGATTTTAGACACAAAAAAAATAGTCAGATCGAAGTCAGTTTGAGTCTACGACATCTTCAGAACATGTTCACGTCTTTATCTCCCTGTTAGACAGACTTTTCCAACAGGAAGCTGAAGTTTGTAAACCACTCACTCTCCCACACCAAAGTCCATAGAGAAAATCAGTGATTTTAGCTCACAGGGACACAGGAGCTGCTGGTCTACTGCTGCCTCCACTAGTAAGTTCAAATGAGTAAATTTGTAAATTCGGGGTTTGAAATCCTTTATTTATATTTAAATAAGTGACACAAAGTGACCACACGAGGCAGCAGTAGACCAGCAGCTCCTGTGTCCCTGTGAGCTAAAATCACTGATTTTCTCTATGGACTTTGGTGTGGGAGAGTGTGACAGAGGGTCAGAGGTTAGCAGAGTGGCCGACACACTGAGTCCACACATCCTCAGCAGTTCATGTCTAAAGACAGCGACTTTTCTGAAAGTCTCTGCACAGCGTTGGACAGACACCACTGCAGCAGTTCCCTCCCCATCATCTTCTCCAATACAGACTAAATGTAATATTAGGTGACTGACAGTAAGACAATGCTGAGGAGAGACGTGCAGTATGTGGCCTGAATGTGAGGAGAGAAAGACGAGCTCATTGGTTCCTGGAAGTGAAAGTGAAACTGGGCTCCTTCGTCATCGTGTCTGCCGCGAGCCGCTCCCCGTCTCCGCCAAAACCTTTGGTGCGTAAACAAAACGGCGTGAGCAGAAAACAGTGATAGTGATTTGAGGGAAGATGTCAGCTGTGACAGTGATGCTGCTCTGTTTGCTGGAGCCGCAGCAGCATCAGCTGCCTGATTAGCATGGAAAACAAAAGCACACACTCTGTCTTTATTAGCGCGCTGTTGTCTTGTTGTAATGACACCTCGACGCAGACAGGAGGACGCTTCCTCGCGCTGCGGCGGTGACAGACAGCCGCACACTGATACGGCACACAGGGCCGTCACGCAGCACTGAGAGCTAAATGCTAACAGAGACGCGGGGACATGCTGCTGATGAACAGGTGTGCTCGTTAGCATGTTAGCTTAGCTTGTTAAAGAGAGAATTTGTTATGGTGAGAGTGAGTGGTTTACAAAGTGACACAGACTTGAGTTTTTTTCCAGTTGGAAAAGGCTGTTTAGCTGCAAGATTAAGTGGGAACGTTATAAAATGTTGTTTATTTTGTTTACTTGCTAAAATATCTTCTATTGTACCCTGTACAAAATTACTGGAAAAAACCAGAGCTATCCTTGAAATGTTAAGAATTCAAAAGTAGTAAAGTAATCAAATCTTCATCAGTTTAAGAGTATGATATCCTCAGAACATGTTCACGTCTTTATCTCACTGTTAGACAGACTTTTCCAACAGGAAAGTGAAGTTTAAGTTTGTAAACCACTCACTCTCCCACACCTGCAATGATGTCACAGGCAGCTCCAACCAAGCGACTTGATTGGTTCCTGAATGTGAATTTAACCAGGAACCGTTTTCTCCTGTTAGCTGTTTTAATCTGTTTAATCTGTGTACGGGTTCTGAAGACGTGCACAAATAAAGTGAAGTTTGTAAACCGCTCACTCTCCCACACCAAAGTCCATAGAGAAAATCAGTGATTTTAGCTCACAGGGACACAGGAGCTGCTGGTCTACTGCTGCCTCGTGTGGTCACTTTGTGTCACTGACGTAAATCTAAATTAAGATTTTCAAACGCCGAAGTGACAAAATAAGACATTTGAACTTAGTGATGGAGGCAGCAGTGGATCAACAACTCCTGTGTCGCTGTGAGCTAAAATCACTGATTTTCTCTATGGACTTTGGTGTGGGAGAGTGAGTGGTTTACAAACTTGTGTTCATGACATGGGAAGATTTAAACACACCATGTTGGGTGTTCAAACAGTGACGTTGTTAGATCAGTGTAGACTCCTAACATTCTGACCAATCCAAACATCCTTCCTCCTCTACTGTGACAAAGGGAAAAAAAAATCCCCTCTATTCACTAAATATCTCTTTTTCCATCCCGGCATATTTTTTTTTGGATCTACTTCATCGACCCATCTCCGAGCCTCCCACGCTGCCCTCCCCCTCTCGTTTTCTCACCCAGATCAGAAGCTGCAGACAACAACGGTGATGGCAGCACGACACGTTCCCTCGCAGAGCAATAAATCTCTCAGCTGTGTAACACGATCCCGGCGGTGTGATACCTGCCCCAGCGAAAAACACAACAAGACTTGTTGTCTGAGATGAAGATGAAAACAAGAATAATTGGCCGCGACAGAAGACATTTCTTTGACACAAACAGCCGCTGTCAGTTTTGGTACGAGGACGTCCGCTGAGTCACCGCGGAAGGAAAAGGAAGAAGCTGACACTTCGTATGCAGCTGCAGCACGAAGCACAACCTACAGTAGCCACAACAGAATCATCCAAACTCTGAAAGGGTTCCTAACTTTCACAGACAGCCTTTATCTTATACTGGACCAAAATCAGCTGGTTTTAATTAAGATTCTTAAACACAACAGTTATGGAGTGTGGCTCTGAAAATGACGCGTCATCTCTCTACTGACTCCAGGACCATCTGTTTGTCCAACAGTTTGTTTGACGGGCCTCGAACTTGTCAGGTGACTTCACCAGTGTGAGTATTTAAGACCGTCACAGTGATTTGCACAAGAAACACGAGCGACGTCGTCAGAAAAGCGACAGATGCATCAGTGAAGCAGCCGCTGCAGACCCGTCTCTCACACAGCGCCCCCTATCGACGGGCAACAGTCCTTCAATGACAGTTAACAAAGAAAAGTTTGCAGTCAGCCAGAATCAGCCTTTTATATGTACTTCTGTCAAGGGCCTCGCTTTACCAGGGCAGCCATATTGTGCCGCCATTTTGTGCAGCAGCCAGATCAAGTGTGTCACGTCTTTTTATTCACATGTCGGTTCATCTGTTCACGTCACAGACTTGAAAGTTGGCAGGTGTCAGCGGTGACGACCTTGACCTTGTTCTGATAAGAAGAGTAAGTTGGTGGACGTCATTAAACGAGCTGCTTCTCCGGGACCGAAGACAGTCGTGAGCGTAGACCGAGGAAACACAAGCGTGAGCGTAGACAGAGGAAACACAGTCGTGAGCGTAGACGGAGGAAACACAAGCGTGAGCGTAGACCGAGGAAACACAAGCGTGAGCGTAGACCGAGGAAACACAGTCGTGAGCGTAGACCGAGGAAACACAAGCGCAAGCGTAGACCGAGGAAACACAAGCGTGAGCGTAGACACAAGCGTGAGCGTAGACCGAGGAAACACAGTCGTGAGCGTAGACCGAGGAAACACAAACGTGAGCGTAGACCGAGGAAACACAAGCGTGAGCGTAGACACAAGCGTGAGCGTAGACCGAGGAAACACAGTCGTGAGCGTAGACCGAGGAAACACAAGCGCGAGCGTAGACCGAGGAAACACAAGCGCGAGCGTAGACCGAGGAAACACAGTCGTGAGCGTAGACCGAGGAAACACAAATGACGCAGGAGCTTTTCAGAGGATCCAGTACGGAGCCTTGAGGAACTCCTCCAGTGAAAACATTAACGAAAGCAATTACCGGTGAAGCTGAGGTGAAGCCTCACTGAGCTCCTCTACTAAGTGTACATCCACCTAAACCTAAAACCATCCACCAATCACAGCTTAGCTCCGCCCAGACTGTGACGTCACCCACAACTTGATTTCTAACCGTCAGTCGACTTCCATTAAAACTGAGTTGTGTGGCACCCAGCAGAGTCGCCCCCTGGTGGCTGTTTACTGTATTTTTTGATTTTTTTTTATAAATAAAATGTATTTTTCTGATATATTTGACACTGAGTGGGAACATAATTCACAAAATTGAAGAAGACCGAAAACTAGTGATTGTGACCATTGGAGTAACCATGGCAACAAAACTGCTAAAAACAAAGAAAGATTTTCACATACAGTAGAAAGAAATGGAGGAGGTAAAAGTTGTGTTTGGAGCCTCTCAGTGTCGTCATACTTTAAAATGTCGGTTTTGATCATTTTATAATTAGAGCACTTATTTTGGGCCTTTTCCGATTTTAAAACGTGTAGTCCTGTTAAAGGGAACAGTGTCACCGGACTGTTGCTAATAATTCTCAGGGAAATGTTTACACACATAATGTTGTTTTCTCATAGACTTCCACACAAACCAGCAAAGTCGCCCCCTGATGGTCAGACAGAGGAATGCAGGTTTCACACGTTTCCTCACTGGTTTCACCCAGAGTCGTGCGTCCATTTGTGTAAAGAGTCAATGTTACTGTTTTTAAAAAAGCTCTTTTCTCAGTATCTGCTGTCTGTAGTGTTGTTGTTCCACATGTGAACACATGAACACGTGAAGCAAACACGCAGCGTGTTGAGAAAAGCTGGTGTTGTACAGTTTTCAGTGCGGTCACGCTGGAGGATCTGCTTTCACCGCTGCTGTCTCACTCTTTTAAGTGCTTTTCCATTTGGTGCCTAAATCCATTTTGCTGATAATAGTTTTGTTCTTGAGTGAAATGTAAGATGGTTGACTTTGTCTGCTGCTGGAACAGTTTCATACTGTGGTCGGACTGAAGTCTGCTCCTCCTGATGCTGCTGCTGCTGCTGCTGCTGATGCTGCTGCTGCTGATGCTGCTGCTGGTGCTGCTGATGCTGCTGCTGCTGCTGCTGCTGCTCCTCCTGCTGCTGCTGCTGCTGCTGCTGCTGCTGCTTGTGATTATGATCCGTTTGTTTTCCGACAACAGCCGGTGGAACAAGGTGCATTACAACATTTATAACAGCTTAATAATTCATAGATACGTTTACAGTGACCTCCTGCTGAACTCTGAAATTAAAGGGAAAATTCAGAATGTATGGTTACACTATGTTTTTATGTAGAAAATATCAAAGTACTGTGTTTGACAAATGGAGCAGCGAGCTAGGTGGCTCTCCTGCCTATAATGTTATATTATCTGACTTTTAAACCACTCACTCTCCCACACCAAAGTCCATAGAGAAAACTAGTGATTTTAGCTCACAGGGACACAGGAGCTGCTTTACAAACTTCACTTTCCTGTTGGAAAAGTCTGTCTAACAGTGACATAAAGACGTGAACATGTGCTGAAGACATCATCGTCTTGAACTGATGTAGAGTTTATTGCATGAGTCTCCACTGGCAGCCATTTTGTTTTCACTGAGAGTGAGCCTCTGCGTCTCAGGCTGGTTCTCAGCAGCAGGGGGCGCTCACAGCTTAAAGTATCCCTTTAAAGTTTCTGCTGTAAACCAGTTAAACGGCTGCTTTGTGTTTTCCTTTCCGTGTGTGTGTGCGTGTGTGTGTTTGCAGGCTGCAGTTATCCAACATGGCTGGATGAAAGTAATCTTGATATGTTGAACAAGCAAACTGGAGCAGCCCCCCCCCAGTCTGATAAATAATAAACGACCTTTGAGTGGCTCCAATTTATGAGCCAGTGAGAGCAGAGGCCCGATAATGGACTAATTAGTTGTATCTCACATTAACTGATATCGGACACTCGGCTCCTCAATGCTAACTTTTATGTCTGGGATCTGCCCCAAGGGCCCTGATTTGGGACACCCAAAATGGTGCAGGTGGGAGGAGGGAGCAGGGTAAGTGGGGTAATTTTCTGTTCCGGTGAGACTGACTGTGTGTGTGTGTGTGCGTGTGTGTGTGTGTGTGTGTGTGCGTGTGCGGGAAAAGGATCGACAACCACTAACAGGTATTTCTGTGTATCAAAGCTTCCACAATCCCCGACGGAAACAAAACCAGTGGAGGAAAATGTACAAACTGACAAAGTGGAGTATTTCAGAGGCAGCAGTGGAGGAGGAGGGGGAGGAGGAGGGGGAGGAGGAGTGAGGCAGGGCGGTGGAAACAGGTGAGGCTTTGTTTGGCTGAGTTTCTGAGGTAGATCCATATCAGGAATCCTCTCCCGTTCTGCCTCGCGCTCTCTCCGAGGCGGATCGGTTTACGGCGTGGAGACTTGCTGTCGCCTCTCCATCGGCTGACAGACAGGCAGGGAGGAGAGAGGGGAGGAAGAGGAGGAGGAGGAGGAGGAGGAGGAGGAGGAGGAGAAACATCTCACATCTGTGTATCTTCAAACTAAAATGTGAACAAATTCACATGAAGAGAAAGTTGAATATTCCAGAGGAGAAGGTGGGAGGATCCTGATGAGACCTGACAGTTATGAAGATAATAAACAAGCAAACAACAATAATGAACAGTGAAAACAGTATCACCAGAGCAACGTAAGACCTGGAGGAGGACGAGGGATCATGTGACCCAGCTGCTCATTGACCGAGGAAACGTCATCACACTCTGCTTTAACCAATCCAACAGTGAGCTAACATGCTAACAGGGCGAGCTAACTTGCTAACAACACATGAAAAGGGTGTTTTCTCAAATTCCAGGCAAAACATTTTTAATGTTGATACTTTTTTTCCCTTCACTCTCCCACACCAAAGTCCATAGAGAAAATCAGTGATTTTACATCACAGCACACAGGAGTTGTTGATCCACTGCTGCCTCCATCACTAAGTTCAAATGTCTTACTTTGTCATTTCGGCATTTAAAATCCTTCATTCAGGTGTAATTCAACAACATAAAGTAACCACACGAGGCAGCAGTAGACCAGCAGCTCCTGTGTCCCTGTGAGCTAAAATCACTGATTTTCTCGATGGACTTTGGTGTGGGAGAGTGAGTGGTTTACAAACTTCACTTTCCTGTTGGAAAAGTCTGTCTAACAGTGACATAAAGGTGTAAAATTTATCTTTAGTTTATTGTAGACCTAAAGTGATGTAGATTTTATTACACAAGTGAATAACCCCATTTCTTCCTTGTGTCTCTGCTGGCTCTGAGCAGCAGAGGGCGCTCACAGCACAGTCAGCATATCAGAACCCTTAGACAACATTTCAAATTAGCCAAATTATCCCTTTAATCTTCTGCTCCGTGCTGAAACATGACCAGTCAAAACATTTTGTGACTTCATCCTCCACAGAAGGTCATGTTGTTCACCACAAAGATACTGTAAAATTTATTTTATTTTGTGTATATATATATAAACAGGCGGGCCACACGGTGCATGTGTGTGTGTGGGTTTCCTCCCACAGTCCAAAAACATGCAGATTTGGGGATTAGGCACTAACTGGACATGTAGGTGTGAATGTGAGAGTGAATGGTTGTCTGTCTCTGTGCGGCCCTGTGATGGACCGGTGACCTGTCCAGGGTGTGACCTGTCCAGGGTGTGACCTGTCCAGGGTGTGACCTGTCCAGGGTGTGACCCCGCCCCTCGCCCTATGTCAGC
>JAFBJR010012791.1:0-7500 GCA_016785285.1 Brachirus orientalis
CTAAAGGTCTCTACATTTTCATCGTGACTCTTGGCCACATTGTTGCTTAATACAAACTGGGAAAGAGTCTCCTCAGCAGCAGACTCCTCACCTACAGTCTCACTCATTTCATTATCCACAAGCGCACAGTTAACATCGTGAGGGGGAGGTACCCCCTCCTCGCCACGGTCGCCGGCCCCAGACAAACCCGCACCAGGCACGCCGGCCGCGGGCGCACCGAACGACGACACGCCATCCGCGGACGCACCCGAACCGGACGCGCCACCCGCGGATGGGCCGATCACGGCCGCGCCCGCCGCGGACGCGCCAGCCCCGGACACGCCCGCCGAGGACCCGCCAGGCCCGGACGCATCCGCCGCGGGAGCGGGGGCGCCCGCGTCCCCACCCCGCTTCCTGTGAGGACACGCTAGGCGTTTATGTCCCACGTCACCGCATTCAAAACATTTCATCAGCCCTGAACTCGCATACACCATATAAGAAGAATCTTCAAATTTAACCCGAAACGACACGTCTAGAGTGGGCGAGTCCAAAAACATGAACACCTGTCTCCTCAGAGACTGGACGTGCTTCAGTTTGGGGTCTTTACACCCCAAACTCACGATCCTAAACCCGCTGGCAAACTTTCCGAAACGGCGCAGCTCTCGCTCGATTGATTCATTAGGAATGAAAGGGGGAACACCGGACACAGTGATCCGCGTCGAGGGAGATGTTAGCGGGGAAACCTGCACGAACAGGTCCCCGATGAACACACCGCTCTCGATCAGGTGATTAACCATGGCCTCGCTTCTCAGGAACACGACGACAGCCTTGTTCATGCGCGAGGCATACGATATGCTGTCGTGTCCCACCTGCTCACCTGCAGCCAGAAGGACATCCTCCACGGTGACCGAACCATCCGGCGGTACTATGCGTACACCATGCCGGATGGTCGGAGGCGGCGTCTCGGACGCCATGCCTCCTTGCGACACCGCTCAACACTCAAACACAAACAAAGAAACTCTCTTACCTGATAATGCAGTTGAAAACAGTAGATGCACCAGTTGGAAGACAAAGAAAAACCCCAGTTCAAACTCCGCACCACTCGCACGTCACCACCACCACTCACACTCACAGTCACCGGAAACGGAAACGAGGAGAGGAGAGGAGACAAGAGGAGAGGAGACAAGGGGGCTTCAGGGGGCGCTACAACTGAAACATCCTACGCTGTGACACTGAAACAGAAACACAACAATGTCCTCACCGATTAACGTGACGTCGGTGGAGCCGGGTTGGACCTGCAGTCCGGTCCTCATCTGTCCCTCCTGACTGGACAGACGCGCCGACACCGCGGCGTCACCCAGACTCTGGTTAGTGACGTAAGAGTGAACCAGCAGAGCGCGACACGTGTAACTGTGAAACAAAACCCAGGTGAAACAAACAAACAGGCAAACAAAGAAAGACGTCACGAGTGACGCGAGCGGCAAACGTCTTTACCTGGTTGGGTTTCCTTCGCTCTGAGCCCCAGGTGACACACTGACCAAACAAAAGGACAGACTTTCAGAGAAACAGGTCACACAAGCTTCGAACTGATCTGACTGTCGCCCCCTGCAGGTCAACAACAACAAACTGCTTCAACACTTTACCTGAGGTTTTCCACAGAGACGGAGTGAGTCCAGTTCTGAAACGTCTGATTCAGCTGAAAGAAGAAAAAACACACACCTGTCAACCACTGATCAAACAAAGATCAAAGACAAACAGGAGAGAGCTTTAAATAAAAACAACCACTGATCAAACAAAGATCAAAGACAAACAGGAGAGAGCTTGAAATAAAAACAACCACTGATCAAAGATCAAAGACAAACAGGAGAGAGCTTTAAATAAAAACAACCACTGATCAAAGATCAAAGACAAACAGGAGAGAGCTTTAAATAAAAACAACCACTGATCAAACAAAGATCAAAGACAAACAGGAGAGCTTTAAATAAAAACAACCACTGATCAAACAAAGATCAAAGACAAACAGAGAGCTTGAAATAAAAACAACCACTGATCAAACAAAGATCAAAGACAAACAGGAGAGCTTGAAATAAAAACAACCACTGATCAAACAAAGATCAAAGACAAACAGGAGAGCTTAAATAAAAACAACCACTGATCAAACAAAGATCAAAGACAAACAGGAGAGTTTTAAATAAAAACAACCACCTGCCAACACCAGACAAACAGTGTTTGTGTTTTATCACTTTATTTTTTTACACTACTTTTGAACATTTTAACTCTTTTTAAACCACCAGTTTTTAAAAATGACTTTCGGTGACTTTTATTATCCTTTTTTACTTGTACTTTAAAAGATGAACGTTATTCCGTGTGAAGAAACAACACAACATTACATCTTCTTACCCAGAATTCCACAGCTTGTCTCACGTTAGGCTGTGTCAGAGCTGAGTTTCTGTCCTGCACCACAAAAGACATGCGATAGAAAACGTCCTCTAGAGACAAAGGAGACAAAAAAACGAGATGAGCTTTTCATTCATTCATCAGAGAGATTTTTCATGTACATTTTCTAGGCCTGTGACTCAGAGCAGGAGAAAAGTCACAATCATGTTTGCGACAAATAAAGCTTTTACTGCGGAAACAAAGCTGTTGTTTCAATTTAGAGGAAGTTTTGAATTTAATCAGGAGACATTTTGATTGAATTAAAAAGGCCCTAGACACACCATCCACACATTTTCAATAAAACAGTCAAATGATCAAACACAAAATAATAATTTAAACAATTTAAAGACCATTTGTGTCTCAAATTCAATCAAACAGGACAAAAGAGTTTGAACATTTAAAGTCTTTTTCACTTGGGATAAATACAGTCGGTACAAATGCAGAGGGTGGAGTTCAACATTAGATTCTATTCTCTGTCCTCGCTCACGTCTCCTGCTGTGCTTCACTCTGACCACTAGGTGTCTCTGCAGCATCAGGAGCAGTTAGTACAGGTGAAAGGCTGAGTGTTAGAGGAAGAGCCTCCATCAGCGCCACCACCAGGACGCTGAAGGAATGACGGCTTTGAAAGTGAAGAGAAAAGGAGGAGACGATGATGTAATGATGGACAGATCAAGGAGAAGAGAAGACTGTGAGAACCAGAGCAAATCATGAAAGAACGAACCCTGATTAACACCTGATCAACAGCTGATCAACAGCTGATCGTCAGCTGATTGAGAGCTACACGTGTGCCACGTCTAAACCCGACCACCTTCAGAATCATGTGATCATGTGTTCCGCCTTAAATCCTGTTTGTGTCTCCACATGGACACAAATATGTGGACAATCCACAGCTGCTTCTAAAGACACAAACTTAATCCTGTTCAGAATGAGATGTTCAAACCTGGTGTTAAAGGTTCACTTCAGGTTTTTTTACCTGGGTCTTCTGTTATTTGGAAACTGTTAACTGTGTTAAAAATAATAACGTTTTTAAGACTGAACACATGTTTGCATTGTCATCACAGATGATTGTTTGTTTTCTACGTCTACGTTTGTTTTGTTGACATACTCTTCCCTGACGACGGTCCACACTGACACGTTAAACGAACGCGTCGTTTACATCGGCACGGCAACGCGGCTTTGCCACTTAAATCCACAGGCGGTGATCTGTGGGTGGGCGAGGCTGTGGGCGGAGCTATGGGCGGAGCCGAGGCCTGTTTCAGTGTGTCACCGACAGCCATCGGTGCTGATGAGGAGTTCTTCACCACAGGGGGCGGAGCTGCTGGGAGGTGGGTGTCGCCAGCGTGATCCGACACACTGGGATGCGAGGGCGGAGTCAGCTTTGAGGAGGTGGAGTCTGCTGATTGGCCGACTCTGTCTTTTCCAGCTTCTGTGGTGTTTGAAGTGCGGTCGGCGCTCAGAGGAGGGCGGAGCTCCAACCCAGAAACAAGACCTCTATGTGGGGCATCGATGGCGGGGGAGGGGAAGGGGGAGGAGCTGTGGGGGGACGTGGGCAGAGGAGCGTCTGCAGCAGACTCATCCGTCTGTGAAGTGGACGCAGGAAACGAACCGCCTGGATTTGGACTTTCCTCCGTTCGTGGGTCCGTTTCTGCGTCTGTGTGGGTTTTCAGAACAACGTCTGGAGCGTGAAACTTTATCTCAGCGGTCGTTTCGTTGTCGTCAAACCTGGAAGAGTCAGACGTTTGAGACTCGTCCAGAAGAACCTTGTAGTTGACGAGAACGTGAGCAGAACCAAGAGGTGGCCAGTGTTTTAGTTGGTCGTCAGAGGGGGCGGAGACTTCATAAACATGAAGAGGTTGGCTGACAGACTGTAGGTGATTATAGGGGCGGGGCTGTGAAGAAGCAGCGAGAGGAGGAGGGAGGGGGTTAGGAAACAAGGGGAGAGGAGAGAGGAAAGGAGGTGTGAGGGAAAGGGAAGGTCTGACAGAAGGGAAAAGACGACCATGGTCCAGCACTGAAGCGTCGGGAGTTTCAGGGGACGTTAGGACAGATGGACGTGATGAAGGTGAGATGTCGTGACTCAACGTCGTCTTGTCCATCACCATGGCAACAGGCGGAGTCTTTGGTGACAGAGTGAGTGACAGGTTGTCACGGCGATGGAACAGGAAGGGATTTGAAGAGTGTTCATGCAGCAGAGCCACGGTGCGTTCAGGGACCTGATACCCCATGTTAGCGTGATTCAGTGATTCTGTCAGCGGAGACAGAGGGGTGGGGACAAGTGTCCCAGACGTGGCCAAAAGATAGTCCACAGATAATCCAGCAGGAGTGGGATTAATGTGAGAGAATGGAAATAACGAGACGTCAGGAGGTCGATGAACGTGTGAAGAAGAAGAAGAGCTGCTGAGAACTTCAGCAGAGAAGAAGGAGAGCGGCTGAGGAGGACGAGACGACAACGGCGTCTCCACAAACGCTTTTAAATCGACATCACGTAGAAGGTTGGAGGACAGAGATGCCGTCAGAGACAGAGGAGAGACATCTGAGTCTGAGGGGAGGAGCCAGGGAGGGAGAGGAGGAGTGGACGAATCAGACGAGTGAAGATGAGGAGAAGTTAGTGAAGAACCAGACGTGAAGGAGCGAGAGGAACTAAGAGAAGATGGTGAGACAGAAGATCTGTGAAGCAACAAACTCCAGTTTACACTTTTAATCTGACGCCTTTTGGCCGCTTCAGGTTCGACGTCTTCTCCAGCAGAGGGCGCTGCCTTCACCAGGTCCTCAGTTTTCTGCACAGTTTCCTCCTGTGACACACAACAGGAAGAAGAGGGCGGGTCTCTGATCAAAGCAGAGGAGCTTGAGCGAAATGTGGGCGGAGCTTCTGAAACCCGACCGATCGCTTCAGTTGGTGACATAACGGTTTCCTGTCCTCCAGATGTGACGCTGCTCTGATGGTTTCCTGCGCGGGAACGCGTTTGCAAACGTTCACTTCCTGATTCAAAGTTCGGTAAAGGTCGAGTGACAGGAAGAAGAAGAAACGCAGCACGTGAGTCGGAGTCGTTTTGTTCGTCGTCAGGGACGGTGAGGTGTGGAAAGACGGCGACGTCCATTCCGTACAAACTGAAGACATCGATGTCTTTGGTGAGATCAGTCGACTCTGAAGAGTCTGTCTGGTCGCCCATGGCAACAGTTTTGTTGTTTCTACCACGTGAACTGAACGGTTTGTTTTTCCTGTTGCTAACTACCCATAATGATGATGATGAGGATGATGATGAAGATGATGAGGAGGAAATGGATGGTGCAGCTGCTGCTAACAAAGAGTCCTTTCTTCCTGAAGCATCGTCTCTGTGTTGCCATGGAGCTGATGATGATTGTGGGCGGGGCTTTGGTTCTCGGGTGACGGTTGAAGGTTTGGTCACATGTTCAGAGTTTTGTGTCACGTTTCTCAACGCAGCTGTGACTTTAAGTCGCTCTGTGGTCGTGGATTTGGCGACAGCCAGAAGTTTGCCAGGTTTTGTTGCGTAAACCGCTGGACTGGGCGGAGCTCTGGTGACAGCTCTCCCTCTGATTGGTCTCTTCCTTCCCCTCCAGATCAGAGGCGTGGAGATGTAACCCAGCGGGGTTTTAGAGCTGCGATGACGGCGTCTGTGGGAGGAAGTCAAAGGTCCGGGGCGAGAAGATGGAGGAGGAGCTGGACGTGAGACGCGATGATGAGAGGCTCCGCCCCCTCCAGCAGAGACAGGAACGAACGCAGACTTGGACGTAGCTGAAGGAGACGCAGGTGCGGACACACGCCTCAGTCTTCTGCTGCGAGCAGGGGAACCAGAAGACCAGGAGGTTTCCTGCAGCTGGGGAGGAACTGCAGCAGCAGGGGGCGCAGTGGAGACTTTGGACGTCTTCTTCTTCACTGTCTCCACTGACACAGCAAATCAAACAAGCAGGTTACAGATAATCAATAAAAGAATTTTTGAAAGTGTGATGATGGTTTCACATCAAACACAAACAGAATTAAAGCTTTGTAATGACTTGAGTGAGTTTAAAGTCAGAGCAGAGGTGGATTTTGTCATGAGACGTGAGTGTTTGCCGCAGCAGTGACTTGTCTCGCCTTACCAGACGTCATGTGGTTAGTATCTGGCTGGTTAGTGGAAGCAGATGAAAGAGGTGCTGAGCTGCTGCTTGTCTGTTGGACTAAAGGGAAGCAAACAAGCACAGAGTCACGTCAGTGTAACGGACACATGCTGCAGGGACAAGATGCACCAGCAGGTGGCTCTCATGTCCAACACCAGCAGAGACAGTGTCCTCTACGGAGGCGTCCACAGCTGTCTCCAGGCTGCTCACCACATCACACGGTTTGGTTCCGTTACATTTTGGAAAGAATCGACCCAATGATGATGATGTTGTGAAAAAACTTTAACTATCTTTTAACTAATAATAAGAAACAAAAAAAAAAAAAAAAAAAATAACCAAAGGATTTCTGGATTTGACTGAAATGTTTCATGTGAATCTAATACAGATTAGTCATTTTAATATTTTTAATTTCTGGTTCAGATGTGTTTATCTCTGAACAGATTAGGATTATGTCAGATGCTAAAGTTCTGTACAGCTCCAGAAAGTTCTTATGGAACTGGATCAGAACGTGAACTTTTAAGATGTTGGTTTTTAAAAACTCCAAGACAAAGAGTTTTAGTCTTATTATTATTATTATTAGAAGAAGAAGAAGAAGGAGACAGAGGTTCATTAAGGCTCTTTTAAAGCTTTTTGGTCATTTCCTTTTCACCATAGACCAGATATTTTGTGGATGATTTGAAAGTACGAAACAAAAAGCTGAACTTTACCAGTTAAATAAAGACGATCTGTTGTAAAGTTAATATGTTGATGTTTGTGGTAAAAATGGTCAGTGAACAGTTTCCAGCGTCTTCCTTTAAAATAATCATAATTAGATCATAAAAAGAAAACAACTCGTCAACTTGACTTGAATTTACATCAATTTGTGTTGAAGGTTCAGCTACACAGAAGAAGAAGTCAGAGTCGGGACAAGGGTGGGTTTGGTTCTCTTACCTGGGCAGCCCAGTCCAGGTGAGTCACAGCTGGTGGTGA
>JAFBJR010012791.1:12500-31270 GCA_016785285.1 Brachirus orientalis
ACAGTGATGTTTGAGGGTAAATTGTAGCCTTAACGTTCCTGAAGTCATGACATCTGGGTTTCAGATTATGGGTCGTACCTGTTTCTGGGAGTTGCGTTCCACCTCAAAGCACAGGGTGAAGTGACTGAGTGTTGGCATGGTAACAGAGTTGGTGACCGTGGTGACCTGGCCATTACCACTACTTATCTGGACCTTCTGGTTCCTCAGAGCGACGGCAACTGGAGAGGAGAGATGGGAGGAGACAGGAAGCAAAAACACAGAGAAAAGAACAGAAGATAATGAAAAGAAGAAAAGAAATAAAAAGGAAAGTGTGATTAAGGATTGGAAAGAAAAAGAACAAAGGTGTAGTTGTTAGAAAAGTCAGGAAGGAAGTGAATGAATAAAGATGAGGATGAGTCAGTGAAGGGAAAAAGAAACACAAAGTCATCTGAAAGAGAAAAATAAAATGAAAAACCAAACAATCCTTTACTTTTACAGCTGAGACACAGAACCAGGACCAGAACCAGAACCAGAACTTATCAGAGTGGATGAGCCACATGTTGTGGCTCATTTAAAGATGCAGTAAGTGATTCTCATCTAACAAAAGGCTAAAACACAAACAAACACAAACCAACAGTGGAATCTGAATCGACTCCTGCGTGAAGAAGTTTGCTCTCCTTCTGAGGGAAACATCTGACTTTACGTCCACACATGTTAAAACCGTTTTACTCACATATTTGCGTTGACTTTGTTTGATGTCATATCACATTGGTTTGGGGAACATCAGCTGATAATTAACAGCTGTGATCAGTACATGAGCTCATGACATTCCTGACCTGGAGCTCCAGTCTGGACCTACCGTGTCTGAAGCTAACACTGAACCCTCTCTTCTGCACGCTGAAGTCCGAGGCGAACGTTATCTCCATCACGTTTCCCGTCGAGTTCAGCGTCAGCCCGTTGGCCGTCGGGCCACAGAACTTAACGTCCACGTTGCCCGTGTTCACCACCACGTGGTCATAGATGCAGCCCGGCGCCTCCTCCAGGTCAAAGTCCAGGAAGGAGAGCTGGATGATGAAGCCGGTGGGAGCCTGAAGGATCCAGCGACAGGACTGAGAGTTGGGATATTTCTCTGGGTAACAGGGCGACGAGATCCGGCCCAGCGCCTCCTTCAGGACCAGGTTACAGTCTGTGGAGCTGCAGCCCAGAGCTGGAGGTGATGGTAGGACGACACGGTCAAGAACGTTCACACAGACACCATGTCCAACTGTTTACGGAGGGAAAGGTCACGCAGAAGGCCACACACTAGTAGGTAAGGACACTAGGGTAGAAGGCTAGGAGACAAGGAAAGGTGCAATAGATGGAGGAGGCAAACGCTTAGTACCAAAACTGAGGTGGAAGAAAAAGACCATGAAGGTCATGTTTTCAAGAAGGATTTAGGAGACAATAGTCAAACGGGATAAGGAGACAAAAAGGATGCACTTGAGGCAGGAATTGGGACGAAAAAAGACAAGAAGGGACATTAAAGTTCAGAAAGATGGTCAGAGGACACGTTCATGAACTTTCAGCGTCCACAAGAGGGAACGGTGAGACACGAGTAGTCAAGGAGACAAGAATGCTAGGACACACAGTCAGGAAAGAGGCAAAAGCTAAAGGAGGCAAACACCTACTACCATTAGGACTGAAGAGGGCAGTAGTGGGGTCGAAGAAAATCAGCTGTTAAGAGCGCCATGGTTGATTCCTTCAGATCAAAGTGTCAAGGAGACGAGAAGACAAAGGTTTCCAGGTCGTTAAGGATTCAAGAGACAAGGCCAAAGGTCACAGGTGAAAAGGAGACATAAAGGATGCAGGAAGTTGGACAAAACATGACAAACTGTGCAGTTAGCTGCAGGTTCACAATCAATCGATTGATTTCTGATTGATCAGTCAGTCAATCAGTGAGTCCAATGAGCACAGACTGATTGATTATTGGACAGAAGATCAGTGGACACTTCTGGACAGGTTCCAACACGTTAATGTTTCAGTTTGTCAAAGTAGAAAAAAACAAACCACACACATGCAGAGAAACGCTAACGTTAGCGAGCAGTGAAAAAGGGACGTATTTTTTAAATTCACAAGTATTCAACCATCATATAAACGTAAATGTAAAGTCTGTTAGTTATCGTTAATGATGTCACAGTTTCAAAATGTATTCATAATTTAACAAACAGTGTCTGTTTACACCACCAGGGGGTGCTCACCACACACATGCAGAGAAACGCTAACGTTAGCGAGCAGTGAAAAAAGGACGTATTTTTTAAATTCACAAGTATTCAACCATCATATAAACGTAAATGTAAAGTCTGTTAGTTATCGTTAATGATGTCACAGTTTCAAAATGTATTCATAATTTAACAAACAGTGTCTGTTTACACCACCAGGGGGTGCTCATCAACCATGGTACTAACTAGCACAAGAGGAAAAGTTCCTATTTTTACCTCCGTCCATGTTTTTCTGTCTGTTAGCAAAACAATTTGAAAAGTTATGGACAGATTTTGATGAAACTTTCAGGAAAAGTGCGACAAGGAACAGATGAATAGAATTTGGTGCTGATCTGGAATTTTTTTGACAGATTCTTTATCGTTGCTTGGTGAATGTCTGCAGTTTAATTCTTAAAGGTTGATTCATAAAAACATAGTTTCAGGAAAACGTGCCAAATACAAAAACAAAACAAACAAAATTAAAGCATATTTTTACAATTATTACAAATAGTATGAATAAAGCAGTGTATGTCCCTTTAAATCCTCACTGTGAATTTACTGTGTCGGAAAAGTTGAAAAATAACTTTAACGTAAAAAAAAAAACCCCAACACAAACGTGATCTTTTTCACTTCCTCACTTTTAACAACAGCTGAAGAAGAAGTGAAGAAGGAAAGTGGAAGGAATTCTCTGCAACAATGGCCGCTGTTGATCTCAGACTCAGGCCTCAATGCCGCCAAAACCACAGGCCTACACACTGGAAACATGTGTGTGTGTGTGTGTGTGTGTGTGTGTTAATCCTACACTGACGTCAGCACATTCACTGAAAACTCACTGTCTCCCTCACAAAAACCTCTGAAATGACTGTGACGCCTTGACCTTTGACCTCAGCAGCCGTGCTTACATCTTCCCTGCTCCTTCTCTGCACATTCAACATTTAGTGATGTTGTCGAAACACGTGGCAGCTTTTATTACCATGAAAACAAGATGGCTGCCAGCAGGAGAACCTGATTTTAACCACTTAACTAAAGACTTGTGTACAATATCTTTAAGAACATGTTCACGTCTTTATCACTAAGTTCAAATGTCTTATTTTGTCACTTCAGTGTTTGAAATCCTT
Organism: Brachirus orientalis; assembly: GCA_016785285.1. Lineage (NCBI taxonomy): Eukaryota > Metazoa > Chordata > Actinopteri > Pleuronectiformes > Soleidae > Brachirus > Brachirus orientalis. Next base: position 15,835 of record JAFBJR010012791.1, read on the forward strand.
TGTTCAGATTGACCTCAGTGACACAAAGTGACCACACGAGGCAGCAGTAGACCAGCAGCTCCTGTGTCCCTGTGAGCTAAAATCACTGATTTTCTCTATGGACTTTGGTGTGGGAGAGTGAGTGGTTTACAAACTTCACTTTCCTGTTGGAAAAGTCTGTCTAACAGTGACATAAAGACGTGAACATGTTCTGAAGATATTGTAGACTTAAACTGAGGTAGATTTTGTTTCACGAGTCCTTTCTTAATTAAGCAGGAGCACTTGGACAGTCAGTGCTTCGTACAACCAAGTCAAAGACGTCAGCTGCGTAAACATGAGGCCACGATTATAAGACTGATCAGAGACTAAACCCTTTCACTGAGTGTGTAACTTCACTCAGCATCAAATTGCAGGAACATTTCTTCACAACTTCAAAAAGCATCAGACCTTGTGTTTTTAACCACTGATGGAAAAATGAGATGCAGCCTCACGGTTCACACACACACAGTCTGGTTTCCATGACTTCAGAGGACATTCCATTGACTTCCATTCATTTCCTGCAGACTTACTCTAACCTTAACCATAATTACTAGTGTCCTAACCCTAACCCTGACCTCTAACCTTAACCTAACCCTAACCTCAGCCTAACTTTAAAACATGTCTTCACCTTAAAATGGAGTCATTTACGTTATGGGGACTTGATTTTTGTCCCCATAAGGAAGACAAGTCCCCATAATGTGAGTGTGGAGACACATTTAGGTCCCCACAACATGAGGAAGACCAGCCACACACACACACAGGATCGTTCCATTTCTATCTCAGGGTGTTGACTTCTCTCCTGATCCACTTCAGACTGTAGTTAGCTTTGTTTCTGTGTGTGTGTGTGGTTTCAGGTTTCTCTGTCTCTCTCTCTCTCTCTGTCTCTCTCTCTCTCCCTGTCTCTCTCTCTCTCCGTCTCTCTCAACAACAGCCTGATGTTATCTTTTTTTCTCACATCAACTCTTAACCTTTGACCCTGAGAACCAACTGAAAACAATCCCATAATGCCAGAGTCTGAACTTGAGTCTGACGCCACAGTGTGTCTGAGTCTGGTTGTCGTGGTTACAGATGATCTACAGGGTTACAGTCCTGCTCGTGTGTAATCTGTTTAATATTCCAGGAAACATCAATAATCTGATGACATTTCATCTGCAGATCACCTGACAGGTGTCAGCTGTCAGGTGACCTGTCAGGAGCCAATCAGAGAGCAGAGGATCAAACAGCAGCAGGAAGGAAAAAGTTCAACCATGCAAATGTGACTGAGACAAAGTTTCACTGTGACACCGTGATGTCATCATCCAGAGTGATGGAGTAATCAGATTACCTGACATCACATGACAATGACGACAGTTACTGTGATGCGTTCAGGGACAAGGTTTAATTCAGTCTGACTTATATTTGTGTCTCAATTCAAACATGTAGACACACACATGTTGGTGCTTCTATCATAGTGAGGACCCTCGCCCTACCCCTTACCCTAACCTTAACCTAAACCCTATTCTAACCCTAACCCTAAAACCAGGTCTTAACCCTGAAAAAGACCTTTGAAGAAGTGAGGACCAGACAAAATGTCCTCACTTTGTAACAAGAACACACACACACACACACACACCCGACCACAGACAGGAAACAGTAAACACACTGCTGTCACAGCTGTAAAACATGAACATGTCAAATCTAGGAAAAGTCTGTCATGAGTGACAGACTGTTAATGTTACTGCTGCCAAAAACAACCTGCTGTCCCCAGATATAGCAGTGTGTCAACACACACACACACACACACACCTGAAAACATCCTGTTACACAAACAACCTTCATACAAACAACATGTCACTTCAATTATCAACATTTTTAAATGTGTGAAACACGTCAACAAGCTCAGAGGATGATGCTAATGACCAGCTGAGAGGACGTGTGTGTGTGCGTGTGTGTGTGCGTGTGTGTGTGTGCGTGTTGGCTGCTAATTACTTTACTTCCAGACCATAAGGTGTGTGTGTGTGTGTGTGCGTGCATGCGTGTGTGTGATAATTGCGCAGCCTCCACTTCACCTCCTCACACTGAGACACTTGAATAAAAGAGATAAAGTTTGTTTTCAGACTCTGAGTCTCGTCAGTGACTGTGAAGCTTCTCCAGCAGCAGGACTGGGTTTAATCAGTCATCAAAGTACAACTAATCGGGTTTTATTACATGTTAAAGCTACAAAAGATACTTCACAGTGACCGTTATAATCTGAAATTCTAACCTAACATCATAAAGTAAATCAAGTTTGATCAAGTCCATTATGTAAATCAAGTTCAGAACATGTTCACGTCTTCATCTCACTGTTAGACAGACTTTTCCAACAGGAAAGTGAAGTTTGTAAACCACTCACTCTCCCACACCAAAGTCCATAGAGAAAATCAGTGATTTTAGCTCACAGGGACACAGGAGCTGCTGGTCTACTGCTGCCTCCATCACTAAGTTCAAATGTCTTATTTTGTGAAATTCACTGTTTGAAATCCTTTGTTCAGATTGACCTCAGTGACACAAAGTGACCACACGAGGCAGCAGTAGACCAGCAGTGACACAAAGTGACCACACGAGGCAGCAGTAGACCAGCAGCTCCTGTGTCCCTGTGAGCTAAAATCACTGATTTTCTCTATGGACTTTGGTGTGGGAGAGTGAGTGGTTTAGGGGCAGCTTATAAAAAGGTTTTCAGTTCGACAACATCCTCCAAATGTTTGTCAAACATGACGACGGTGAATGTCAACTCTTCACTACACTGCTACCCTGTGGCTACTGTTGGTACTGCACTGGTCTGTGAACATGTCAACAAATAAAAGCAAAGCTGTCAGAATTTGTGCTCGACAGGAAGCTTCGCATGTTTCTGACCATAAGTGAGTCTTTTGGGGGTCAAAGGTCAGAAAGCTATTTGAAAAGTCATCAGATGTGAAATGAAGCCACGCTGACATCAGCTGATTCACTTCTCAGCAGGTCTGTCCAATCCTGGAGATTATCTGCTTCCATCAACCTTCTCTGTTTTCACCTCTGTTTCAGCCTTCCTCACATTCTTCTCCTCCCTCACATTCCTCTCCCTCTCTGTCTCCCTCTCTGTCTCTCTCTCTCTCTCTCTCAGCTCAACACAGTTTGCTTCTATCAAATCAAAGTACAATGGCCTCTTGTTGTTGTTGTTGTTGTTGTTGTTTGTCTGCAGAACAAATGAATCTGACACTTTTATTGTTGATGTTTCCTCATCAACGTTCTCCACATGGTTTTAAACCTTTACTCTCTGGAACGTTAACATGTTTGATTGTTTTTTAATCTTCAGTAAAACACACTTAAAACAATTAATCTTCATATGTTTCACAAGATTTTCAAAATAAAAGGGTGTATTTCACTTTACTTGTGGCTTAACGAGAAAGTCCCCTGTGGTTCACAGCAGGTAGATGCTAATGTAGCAGCAGATGCTAACGTAGGTACAAATGCTAATGTAGCTGCAGATGCTAACATAGGTACAGATGCTAATGTAGTTGCAGATGCTAATGGAGGTACAGATGCTAATGTAGCTGTAGTTGTTGATGTAGCAGCAGATGCTAACATAGGTACAAATGCTAATGTAGCTGCAGATGCTAACATAGGTACAGATGCTAATGTAGCTGCAGATGCTAATGGAGGTACAGATGCTAATGTAGCTGTAGTTGTTGATGTAGCAGCAGATGCTAACATAGGTACAGATGCTTATGTAGCTGCAGATGCTAACATAGGTACAGATGCTAATGTAGCTGCAGATGCTAATGGAGGTACAGATGCTAATGTAGCTGTAGTTGTTGATGTAGCTGCAGATGCTAACATAGGTACAGATGCTTATGTAGCTGTAGATGCTAATGTAGCTGTATTAGCAGCTACAGCAGAGGGCACTATGGATCCATTTATCAAACCAACTTGAGGAGCAAAACGGTGACGTCATCATTGACGACACCAGCCCTCATTGGTCGTTAAAGTTGATTGCAGTTTTTAAATCACTGTTGAAATTATTTGACTGAATTTATGTTTTTTTTTCTGTCTCTGCTTTGATGTTTTACTGTTTATCATTTGTTCTCTCTCTGTTTTAATTATTATACAGAATTTCTGTGCAAATAAAAGGTTTAAATAAGGTTTTATTATTATTATTATTATTACTAGCTCAGTAACAACATGCTAAAACATGGAGATGTCAGGTATTTGTGAGTGAGAGACAGGAAATTAACTCTCTCTCGCAAGGTGAACAAGTGCCGACTCACTCTCCAGGTGTTCTCACTCATTCATCTCACCCTCATGTCTTTCATGAGCAAATAATAGAGAGTGGCATCCAGACGAGGGAGGAGGTGAGAGGGTGAGGAACGATGGAGGGAGGAGGTGAGAGGGTGAGGAACGATGGAGGGAGGAGGTGAGAGGGTGAGGAACGATGGGGCAGCGCAGAAGAGGAGAAAGTGAGAAACAGTTTGTTGTTTTAAGGTCAAAGGTCAGTGTCTGATGTCAGTGAACACGAAGAAGAAGAAGGTGTTGTTCACTACAGCGTAAATAACATAGAAATTCTAAACAGCTAATATGTCACTACTGTTAAAGCTCGGCTCTGACTTAGCTGTTTAGCCTAACTTTGCCTTTTACAACAAAAATGTATTGCTAACATAACAGTGGAATTGCCTGTCTTTGCTAACACAGCCTGTAAAGCTAACATCATGCTGCTAATGTTAGACAAACATTGCTGTGATGTGATGACCACAGATAGCTAACTTTACTAGGTTGAAAAGCTAACAATTTGTTATTAGCTTTAATTACATTAGCCACATTAGTGTCATTGGATTAATTAGCTACATTAGCTTCATTAGCTAACTTGGCTTGTAAAGATAAAAAAGTGCAAAATATTAGCTAAACAGTTCTACATTGTTGTTAGCAGCAGCGCTAACTTCCTCTGACCACAGCAGCTGAGAAGATGATGATGAAGACGATAAAGATGAGAACTTAATGGAAAGAGGAAGAAAACTAAAATAAAAAAGTGATGAACAAAAGGAAGACAAGTCTGAATGGTCTTTACCAGCAAACGTCCACGTGATGTTAGCAAACATGTACCCACTTTGACTGTCTCTCTGTCCCTCAGGGGGACAACTGGATTATTTCTGTTGATTACTTTGGAATTTAAATGTCACTTCGTCTTGAAGATGTGACGCCGCAGACGGGATTTTAATCACCACATGTTGATAACAGCCTCACTCAGTATCAGTGTGTGTGTGTCTTCATAATCATCTTCAATAATCTTCAAGAGTCCATCTGCGTCCACACTCATCCCCCTCCATCTGTCAAACCACTCACTCTCCCACACCAAAGTCCATAGAGAAAATCAGTGATTTTAGCTCACAGGGACACAGGAGCTGCTGGTCTACTGCTGCCTCGTGTGGTCACTTTGTGTCACTTAAATACATCTAAATTAAGACTTTCATATGCCGAAGTGACAAAATAAGACATTAGAACTTAGTGATGGAGGCAGCAGTNCTCCTGTGTCCCTGTGAGCTAAAATCACTGGTTTTCTCTATGGACTTTGGTTCTATCACTGTAAGTTAACGTGTTGGAGTGTTCATGTGTGTGTGTGTGTGTGTGTCTTCATCCATCACAGCAGGAAGTCACATGTTGTTTACTCTGATCATAATTGTGATCAATGACAGATCAGTAATCAATGAGCTGGAGACATTTGCTGACAGAAAAGTGACTGAACATTTTGATCGTTGCTGAAGACGATGCTGTTATTGATCATCATTACGGTCCATGATTTAGACAGTCACAGCCTATGTCTCTCTCTCTCTCTCTCTCGCTTTTCATCACATACACACACAAGCATGGTGGTCTAATCATGATGCACGTGTGTGCGTGTTTTATCAGAAACACTGACCTTGTCAGGACCAGTAGTCCTCATGGAGACCAAAACCTGGTCCTAATGAGTCAGAACCTTATTTCTGATGAACTGGTTAAGTTTAGAACTAAGATTTGAGTTGTGGTTAAGGTTAGGGTTAGTGATAAGACTTTGTTTAATCTGTTTAAATGAATGGAAGTCGATGCAGAGTCCTGAGAAGAATAGCTGCACAAACCTGTGTGTGTGTGTGTGTGTGTGTTCTGTGCTGCTGGGAACTTTACGAGTGTGTGTGAATCACCACTGTTTGGCCTGAGGCTGCTGTCGGGTATGTATGGAAAATACACACACACACTCACACACACACACTCACGCACACACACACACACACTCACACACACACACACTCACACACACACGCACACTCACGCACACACACACACTCACACACTCTCACACACACACACTCTCACACACACACACTCACTCACACACACACACTCACGCACACACACACACACACTCACACACACACACACTCACACACACACACACGCACACTCACACTCACACACACACACACTCACGCACACACGCACACACACACACACTCACACACACACTCACACACACGTACACTCACACTCTCACACACACACACTCACACACACACACTCACACACACACACTCACACACACACACACTCACGCACACACTCACACACACGTACATTCACACTCTCACACACACACACTCACACACACACTCACACACACGTACACTCACTCTCTCACACACACACACTGGGTTTGAATTTTTCATAAAAATGATTCTTATTGGTTTAAATGTGGAAAATAAAAGCAGCCAACATTTCACGTTTCACAACAAGTGAATGGGTGAACGAGTACAATGTAAATATAAAGTATTTACATTACACTGTGGTTATAAAGTATTATTTGACTTATATTATTTATGTGAAACTATAAAACAGTAAACAGCTGTTAGCAGTTAACTGCTGTTAGCTGTTGTTTGCTGCAGAGTGCCTCACTTGCTAACGACAACAGACTACTAGCTTCTGAGCTAACTGTTAGCTGCTGCTCCTCTATGTGCTGATGTCCCTTCATTGCTAATATAATCTGTAATCTGTAGAGAGAAGACTGAGAAAACCTGGCATCTTCTCCGTTTGACTCAGCAGTTAGCGGCTACGTTAGCATCATCACTCTCACTCATTTTCTACCACTTTATCCACTGAGGGTCGTGGGGGGCGCTAGTGCCTAACTCCAGCTGACATAGGGCGAGAGGCGGGGTCACACCCTGGATGGGTCACACCCTGGACGGGTCACACCCTGGACGGGTCGCCAGTCCATCACAGGGCCACATAGAGACAGACAACCATTCACTCTCACATTCATACCTACGGGCAATTTAGAGTGTCCAATTAGCCTAATCCCCAACTCTGCATGTTTCTGGACTGTGGGAGGAAGCCGGAGAACCCGGCGAGAACCCACACACTTAGCAGCATCACATTCAAGCCAAAATGAGCGGGAGCAGGATCGTACCATTTGTGTGGAGGTTCATCCACAACAGGAGGACGACGGGGACGAATGGGACAAAGGGACGGAGACACCACCTTCCTCCTCCTCCTCCTCCTCCTGTCCTGAACTCCCTGATGAAAGAAAACATGAGTCAGCTGATTTGACAAAGTGACTAAATCATTATTATTATTATAATTACGTATTCATTTCTCCTTTTAGATTAGATTCATCTTCAAACAGTAACTGAGTTAGCATGTTGTTAGCATGTTGTTAGCATGTTGTTAGCATGTTGTTAGCATGTTGTTAGCATGTGTGTGTGGCTTTTCTCTGAGAGTGAATGGTCTTTGTCCCTGTCATGGACTGGTGACCTGTCCACACTCACTGTGTCCCTGTCATGGACTGGTGACCTGTCCACACTGTGTCCCTGTGATGGACTGGTGACCTGTCCACACTCACTGTGTCCCTGTGATGGTGTGGTGACCTGTCCACACTGTGTCCCTGTCATGGACTGGTGACCTGTCCACACTCACTGTGTCCCTGTCATGGACTGGTGACCTGTCCACACTGTGTCCCTGTAATGGACTGGTGACCTGTCCACACTGTGTCCCTGTCATGGACTGGTGACCTGTCCACACTGTGTCCCTGTCATGGACTGGTGACCTGTCCACACTGTGTCCCTGTGGGATTAGCACCAGCGCCCCCCGTGACCGTCACATGGAGGATGAAGTGACAGATGAGTGAGTGAACATGTTCCAACGTTCTTTCATTTAACCGTCAATCATCACATTTGACAGAGGATGAAAAAAGAAATCACTGTTTCCCTTTAAAATAACGAAAATAAAAGTTTTATTGCTTTGATCAAAGTTTGAGGTTTTTTCTGTTTCTGTGCTCAAACATCAGAAAGCAGGTTTTCATGTGGCCTTCATGTGTTCATGTGTTCATGTGTTCATGTGTTCATGTGTTCATGCAGCTGCTGACATTAAAGAAAACTCCTCTCTTTGTCCCGTCGTGCGTCTGACAACCCCCCCCCCCCCCCCCCCCCCCCCCCCCCCCCCCCCCCCCCCCCCCCCCCCCCCCCCCCCCCCCCCCGCAGCCCGGGCCCGCCCCCCCCCTCGCCCCTCCCCTCCCCCACCATGAATGAGCAGCGGTGTGGGGTCAGCCAGCGAGGCCACGGACGCCGCCACATAAAGACACTGATTCATGTGTGAGCAGAGACCACGCCCACAGGCAGCCATTTTGTGGTTTCACACCAGGAGAGAGAGACAGACAGACACAGAGAGAGACAGACAGACACACAGAGAGAGACAGACAGATGTTTGAGCAGCCATTTCTTGTGTCCAGAAAAAGACTTTTGAAATAATTTCATGAATTAACGGAGTTTTAAGTTTGCGCGGCACATGCTAGTTGATGCTAGCTCGTGGATGATAACGACGCTATCATCTGCGCGTCGATGTCGTTGGTTGTTCACGATTCTTCTCATCGTCACATCACGACATAGATTGTGGAGGCGGGAACCATGATTCGTGACAACGTGTGACTTAGTTAATAAGTTTACATTTATGTGATAATCACAAATGTAGAAGATTGTGAATATTTCAAAATTACAGTCCCAGATGTTTATTTTGAAGAGCCACAAGGGGGAGCTGTTTCTTTCCAGTTGTTCTTCGATAATTTAAAACCATCTTATTTAAGTTTTTTTTAACATTTTTGTAACACTACTGTTTGTGACAGTTTTTTCAAATTAGTAAGATGTTATTTGTAACGTTAACATGTTTCACATTAAGTGTCCTTCATGTTAACAATTGTATTTTTTCCACAATGGTAACTGTTTTAATAACGTTAACATTACATTTTAAAACATTATAGAAGTAACGTCATCAGTTTACTATTTTCTTGAAAACCACCTGAAAGTTTTTTGAATACAGAAGGCTCCGCCCCGTTTACTTTTATGACTCTAAATATGAGGCAACGTCACTGTTTTAGAAACAACGTTAAAAAATTTAAAGCAGATTTAAAGCAGATTTTTACAATTACATGAATATGACAGAGTGAAATGTTCTGGTCGGGATAATGATGAGACTTTGTTACGTTATTATCACATGACAGCGATCCTGCAATAATCACATTCATAAGTCACAAGACGATCACGTAACGTCACGATATTTGTGCAACTCAACAACTGCCACAGGTTTACGTCAAAAAAGGTGATTTTTGATGATGTTTCTTCCTGAAGTAAACCAAAGCCCCGCCTCCTCCTCGTCATGTTAACCGATGCGGTCGCTGGATTTAATCATGTGATCAAATATACTATGAATATGATGAACAAATCATCAATAACATTTAAAGAGATAGTTCACGTGACGACACAGTTAAGTACGACTGTTCACAGCAGACATTACAACACCAGAAAACAAAGAAAAAAGAAATCATGCTGGTTGTTGTCGTCGTGGTGATAAATAAATAATGACTGGTCCAAACTTTCACTCATTCACTAATGTTTTACATTGTTTTACATCTGAACTCTGAACAGCTAAAGCTAATCCAGGACAGAATTAGCCATGAGCGCCCCCTGCAGCGGAGACATGTACAAAGCGTGTTCACATCTTTATCTCACTGTTAGACACAACCACTCACTCTCCCACACCAAAGTCCATAGAGAAAATCAGTGATTTTAGCTCACAGGGACACAGGAGCTGCTGGTCTACTGCTGCCTCGTGTGGTCACTTTGTGTCACTGATGTACATCTGAGTATAGAATTTTAAAAGCCGAAATAACAAAATAAGACATTTGAACTTAGTGATGGAGGCAGCAGTGGATCAACAACTCCTGTGTCCCTGTGAGCTAAAATCACTGATTTTCTCTATGGACTTTGGTGTGGGAGAGTGAGTTGTTTTACAAACTTCAGTTTTACAGAAGTAAAAACAGGTTTTAACTAAAGATTTGTGTAATTAAGTCTACGATATCTTCAAAACATGTACACATTTTCTGCTGAGTCACGTTAGTGATAGATCAAACTTGTTGAATTTGAAGGTAAATCAAAGCTTTATTGATTTTTACGAGTTTGTTCCTCTGTTGTTTCATGATGTGGGAACATTCCGTTCAACAAACTGCAAAGTTGTGACGTGTTCAGTTTTTGTACGAAACACACACACACACACATCTATAAGTTATCTGTAAGTATTAGTGTGCAGCAGAAATCGACTGAAACAATGATGTTTAACGATAACAAATGAGTCGGCAGTTATTGAGCAACACCAATGTTCTGTCAGTGGAATTATATACACTATTTTCAATTAAAAATGATGTGTAAACACACATACACACAGCAAAAAAGCCGCTTAAAAAAACTAAAGTAAATAAAGTTTTAGTTTGTGAAAAAAGCGTCTGATAAATCAGAACGACTCAAATGTGGACGGACTGATCTGTCGTTGCCTTCACACATGAACGCACACGTTTATGATGATGATGATGAAGTTTGAATGAGCTTCACACTCACATGTTTCTCAGCAGAGCAGCTGGTGGTGATGATGAAGACCCCACACCTTCATCATCCTCATCCTCGTCATCATCATCATCCAAAGCCTCCAACTCCTCTGTCAAAATCCACAGTCGACAACAAGACGTCCACACAAACTGAGAGGAACTGAGAGGGACAAGGAGGACAAGAACAAGAGCAGGAGGAGGAGGAGGAGGAGGAGGAAGAGGAGGAGGAGGAGGAGGAGGGACAAGTCTGAAAAAGTTAGAGAGAGGGAGGGAGGGAGGGAGCGGCTCTCCTGATTGGTGCGTTTGTTTTACTGACCTGGACAGCTGTGGTGCTGTGTGTGACCCACAGGTGGAGACACAGAGGTTTATGTCTCACTTCCTGTCAGCCTGTCAAAATAAAAGCAGGAGGCAGAAACTTTTCAAGTAAAAAAGTAAATAAATAAAGAGTTGGAATGTAACAAAGAGATTAAATGAACATACATGTGATATTTAACACACTAATGTTCGCCGAAGAACATCATATCAAATCAAACTTGTTTCTGTTTTAGACACATGATTTTAAAGATTTTAAAAACCTCACTCAACTGACTTTACTCACATTTTCTCAAAAGGGTGGAAAGTTTCTCGTTACGTCTGTGAATTAAAACTGTTGAACTATTTCATAAGTAAACAAGAGTCTTTATTGATTACGATCATGTAACATTAGTGAAACAAACAGAGTCGACGTGATTTTAAACATTTTATTCACATCATTCAGAGAAAAGTTAAACATGTGACAAACAAACCTCCACCCTCGTCTTCGTCGACACAGTCAAAGGTCAAATTAGTTTTGATTCACGAATCGTCCGCCACCTTTTTGTTCTTTAAACATCGAAACTTTGAGACAAAATGAACTAACGAACACATTTAATGAAAAAAAGATTAATGAAGATGGTGGATGTCTCCATGACAACGTCCCCCTTCTGGGACCAGACCCTGGTCCTGGTGGCTCAGGACCCAAGTCTGAGTCATGTTACGATTGTTCCGACTTCACTTCAGAATCTGAAAGTACGATTCACAACGACAAAAAAAAACCGACGTTTACCTTTACAAAAGAAAACATTCAAAAGAGGCAGCAAAGCTAACGTTTGTGCTGCTGCTAACAGAAGTGCAGCGTCCTCCACTGAAGCTAAATGTGTCACTACCGTGATGCTAACACGCTTCTCCAGAGCTAGAGCGATGCTAACATGCTTCTTCAAAGTGATGCTAACATGCTTCTTCAGAGCGATGCTAACTGTACCTGTTCCTCATTGGTCAACAGAGTGGCTACTGTTAGCATCACTTTGAAGACATGACTCGGGGGAAAAAAACAGCTGAGGTCAAAGATTAGCAGTTGTTGTTTCATTGGTTTAAACAGAAGGGTCTGCCCTCTGGTGGTGACGTTAGCAGCTCACAGCTTCCTCTGAGTTCAGGCTCTTCAGCAGCCAATGATCAATATGAGTATTGATAAGTATTGGTTTATGGATAAAATGCTAATGATTCTCATCCCTACCGTCAGTGTTTACATCTGTCTTGTCTTTTAGTGTCTGAGGTCAAAGATGTTATTGGTGAGGTCAAAGGTCAGGAACATAACACACACACACACAAAGGAAAGTTTCCTCATCAGCTCTTATTGATTTCCTTTAACACAATGACATCAATCAATACTTTGATTTGCTTTGAAGAATGTTCACTGAAGGTCAACTGATTTAATTCACACCTGACAACAGGAAGTGTGATAAACACATGATTGTGTGTGCAGCGCCACCCAGTGGACACGAGAAGCGGCTGCGTCCACACGTTTGTGATTTAACCTTTAATAAAAACATGTTTTACTTTGAAGCGTCGCCTTCATTAATGACGACAACATCATGGATGACGAGGCTGATGAGAGCGACGGCGTCACACACACACATCTGTTTCCATCGTGTGTGTGTGTGTGTGTGTGGACGGCAGAACAGAGCGGTCATTCTTTCCCAGTGGTCAGCAGCCGCAGAGCTTTCTGCAGGTTCTGAACTGCCGTGCTGACGTCCTCGTACTGCAGCGCGCTGCCGGCGTATTTACAGTATTTCTGAGCTTTGGTGAAATCCTCAGCTGTGAGGTGGACACCACCTGAGGGGACAGAGGCGGGGACAGAGGTGGGGACAGAGGCGGGGACAGAGGTGGGGACAGAGGCGGGGACAGAGGCGGGGACAGGGGTGGGGACAGGGGCGGGGACAGGGACAACAGGAAGTCAGTAATGATGATAACGAAGATCATTTGGTCATTAACTGGTTCCGACACATGATTGGATGAGGTGAGTCACATGACTGATGAGCAGTGACTCACACAGACAGCACTGAGGGATTGTGGGTAACTTATAATAAAGACTAACCTGCTGTGTAGCTCAGGTCACTCTGACTGAGGACACTTTGTCTTTGCCCCACAACTTCAAAAGGCTTTTTCAGGGTTAAGACCTGGTTTTAGGGTTAGGGTCAGGCATTTATCACAACACAGTTCCAGCTCGGCTCAGGTTTTTTTTTTTTTTATTTACTTTCCCATCAGTGATAGAACCTGGTACCTGGTTCTTTTTTAGTCCCTGCTCTGATACTAACATGTGACGTGGACAGACTGCCGGCCACTGATTGGTCAGAGAGCGTCGTCACTGGAAGAGTCGCGAGCGCGAACAATGTTGAACTGTAGATGAGTTAAAAAGAGTTGAAAATCCTGAAAACATGCGTTAATCTGCAACATTTAACAAGGACATTTGTAAAATGTCCATATTTAACAGAGGAGTCTGGTGTATTTAGCGACAGCACTGCTGAAAGACGGAGATGGTGAGCCCAATCACAAGCCGTTCAGCCGGATTTCACTTCAGTGACTGTGTCAGACGGAGTCAGGAAGGACTGAACCATTCAGTGAACTCATCTGTTTAGAAAAGTGAGGAAAAAGAAAACTACTGCTTTGACCGTCACGTGTTTGTGTCTGTTTGTCGTCACAGCTGTTTCTATGACGACCACGCCCACGTCCAGGAGGAACTATGACGTCATGGAAAACAATGTGACTGGTACCAAACCGAGTAGAGCCGAGCCGAGCTGAAACTGCGTCGTGGAAAAGAGCCATTAGTTGTGATGGTTAAGGCTAGGGTAAGGGGCTAGAGTGTGTGTGTGTGTGTGTGTGTGTGTGTGTGTGTGTGTGTGTGTGTGTGTGTCCTCACCCTGCTGCTGCTGCTGCTGGACGTTCAGCAGTGCGGGGTCAACAGTGGGCACTGATCGAGGTAAAGGCACGGGTTTAACTCCCTCTGCTGGAAAAACAACACGTCACATAAAGTGTTCAAAACATCACTCACACTTTAATCTGATTATTCTGTTAATCTGACTAATACGGACTTTAAAAACATGTCAAGTGGAAACAGTCGTAACTCGACCACTGTTACACATTAACATTAAACTGCAGATGTGACACAACTTGTGTCTCTTGTGTCTTTGTGACGTCATGGAAACGTAGCGTTATGTCACTCAGACGTTCCTACTGGCTCTTCCTGTCAATATAAAAAAAAAGCTGCACAGAGTGAAGCCCCCTGGTGGCTGCGTCCTGTAAAAACACCTCTGTCAGATCAACCCAGGGTGCACTTCCCCTCCGTACCTGCAGGTGGCGGCAGCTCTGCTGGAGTGTTAGCTGGAGCGTGAGCTCCCGGTGGGATGTGGATGTTGTTCAAGTTGGTGTTGGGGGAACACGACGGCCCCGATCCTGGACTCGCGGTAAACCCGATCCCAGGGGTGGGACCTGGATCTGAACACTGGTCCTGGTTCTGGGGAGGAGGACCGCCCCCTCGGAAGGATCCACTGTGGGCGGGGCCAGAACCTGAGTAACCTGCAGCTCCAAAACTGTCTAAGAAAGAGAGAGAGTAAAGGGGAGGAGTCACACTGAGGCGCAGGAGCTTACTATGACAAACCCTGGAGTGGACTTTGTAATGAAATGGAACTGATTTTTATGTTTTGTTGTTTCTTTGTAAATGGTTCTTAATGCCTTAATCCTGAGAAAGTACAGATTAGATAATCCAGGTCAGACGCAGGACCAAACACTTGACTTGTCACTTGAATATTTATATATTTCCAAACAGATTAACTGGACCTTTTTTTCTAATTTACTGTGTTTATTTCCCACTATGACTCTGTGACGGACTAATGTTCCGGTTCACTTCATACACTTTACATTCATCCATCTGTCTCCGCCCGCCCGTGCTCTGCTGCTGTGTCCACACAAATGCTCCCTCAGTCAGGTCTGATAGTTTTGTCTGACCGAGTCTTTTTTCAGCAGACAAATAACGTTACATTGTTTCTGTTCATGAAGGACAAACAGAGGCAGAAGAACGACAACAATCAAATGTCACGTACTGCAGCTTTAAAATCAGACCAATTAAAGAAAGAATTAATTAAATGCCTGTAAAATTAAAGAAAACACAGAGTCAGTGAACACATCATTCATGTTTTAACGAGCATGTTCTGGACGGTGTGTTCTCACACACACACACTCACACAC
>JAFBJR010012791.1:32550-47259 GCA_016785285.1 Brachirus orientalis
GCACACACAAGCACACGCACACACACACAAGCACACGCACACACACACACACGCACACACACACACGCACACACACACAAGCACACATACACACACCCAGCCCCACGAGTGTGTGTTCGTGTTGTGTGTGCAGCTGTTTCTCGTGCTGATGTCACGGGTGGGCGTGGCCAAACAGCTGGACTTGATGTCAAACATGGTCGACTTCACTTCACTGGTATGAAAAACACGTTTCCCTGGAGACGAACAGAAACGAACGAGAGCCAAAACATAAGATCCAGTTTGTGTTTTTATCGTCTCCAGAGGTTTGACGCAATTTCTACATGAAATCTGAAAAAACAAGAGTCCAGATGCTGTGGAGCCTCAGGAGGCTGCATTTAAAGGGTTACTTCAGGTTTTTTAGGTGGGGTGGTATGAGCGCCCCCTGCTGCTGCTGCTGCTGCTGATGATGACCAGTGAGTAAATTAATGTAAGTCAGTTTAAGTCTGCGATATCTGAAAAAACATGTCCACGTCTTTATGTCACTGTTAGACTGACTTTTCCAACAGGAAACTGAAGGGAGAAAAAGGAAAATCAGTGTCAGACACAGAAAGTGCCTGAAGTGACCGACCAGTGTAAAACACTTCGACAGAGCTTGGGACAAACTTTCACTCTGGACAAAATCATTAATACATTTTACAAAACAAATTTACAATATTTCCAACACACTTGAGCATGTGATGAAAAGTGTGAGAGAGAGAGAGAGAGAGAGAGAGAGACATAGGCTGTGACTGTCTAAATCATGGACCGTAATGATGATCAATAACAGCATCGTCTTCAGCAACGATCAAAATGTTCAATCACTTTTCTGTCAGCAAATGTCTCCAGCTCATTGATTACTGATCTGTCATTGATCACAATTATGATCAGAGTAAACAACATGTGACTTCCTGCTGTGGTGGATGAAGACACACACACACACACACACACACACACATTAACACTCCAACACGTTAACTTACAGTGATAGAACCAAAGTCCATAGAGAAAACCAGTGATTTTAGCTCACAGGGACACAGGAGCTGCTGGTCTACTGCTGCCTCGTGTGGTCACTTTGTGTCACTTAAATACATCTAAATTAAGACTTTCATATGCCGAAGTGACAAAATAAGACATTAGAACTTAGTGATGGAGGCAGCAGTGGATCAACAACTCCTGTGTCCCTGTGAGCTAAAATCACTGATTTTCTCTATGGACTTTGGTGTGGGAGAGTGACTGGTTTACAAGCTTCAGTGAGAGTGGATTATCTGCAGTACCTTAGACAGCCAGATGGGGCCAGATGTGAGGTGAACAGAGTGTCATGGTTGTGTTGGTATTTTACCCTGGTGCTCACGATGATAAATCCTCCTGTACAATCTGTTATTTGGAGTAAAAAGTGAATAAACTGATGGAGCAGCTGAGCCGAGGCATCAGATTAACGCTGCTCACCTGGTCAAACTGGAGCAGAGAGCGCCACCTGGAGGTGGTAATGTAGTGCACAGCTGCATCCTGCTGCTGCTGCAGCATTCCTCTTCCTCTCACTCACATGTGAACTTCAGACAGTGAGACTAACATCGATTCAGTAAACGACTGCCTCAGCTGCTGTGTTTTCCTGACCTTTGTTTGCACCAAAGGTCACGTTTATACAGCGTCAAAAGGTCAGCAGCTCGGCGCCGACTCGAGGCGGACGCGGGATTAAAAAAATAAACATGAGGAAAAGGTGGGCACTTTTAACATGTGAAGACTGAGTGAACTGTTTAAAAACATGAATAATCTGAGTCTGCAACAAGCGATAAGACACACACACACACACACAGTAACCTGCGCAGAGCTTCTATGTGTTTCTTTGACTGTGTGTCCTTCTGTGTTGGACTGAGGTCAGTGTCTCACCTGCGTCTCCGTCCTCCTGGTCCATGGCCATGGGTCCAGTGACCGGCGTCTCTCCGCTCTTCAGACAGTTGTGGATGTACGTGGCCTTCCAGCGAGCGTACTTCCTGTGCTGAATGTTCTGCAGACAGGAAGACACGCACGATACTCAGATCGGATCAGAACCGGTCTGACACTGGATCAGATATCAGATAACAGATAAATGTCAAATCTGGTACAGGACTGAAGATGTAAATAAAATGTAAATAAATAACAGTTTGTCTCAGTTTGTCTTTGAAACTGATCAATTCCAACTAATATTGGTATCAGCAGGTACTTGTGATTATTGGTACTGGAGGTGTTAAAGCGGTATCATGCCATACCAACAATTCTGATTCATCCTAGCAATAATATTAATAACTAATCTTACAAAAAGATTTTTAAATGATTTAATGTTACAAAGACATGTTCCCAAAACATTATTTCCCCCAAAAACATGAGTCACACGGTGTGCTTTTACTGTGAAAAGTCTCCACAGAAGAGTTTCCTGAAGGAAAGAGTGAGACAAAAGCAGTGGGCGGGGCCTGGAGAAGGTGAGGAACAGATTTAGTCTGACGTGAAGCTGATAAGAATGAAAACACAGACTCCTGCAGTTTCAGATAAAAACTGGAACAAAGGTGTGAGCAGAACCAAACACACACAAACCGTGTGGACCCTCGTAGACATAACACGTAACACAAACCTTAACCATCACAACTAAGGGCCTCATGCGAACCCTAAAACCAGGTTTTAACGGTGAAAATGACCTTTAACCTCATGGGGACCAGACAAAATGTCCCCACAAGGTAAAAATGTCCCCACAGAGACAGGTTTTTAAACACACACACACACACTCCAGGAGAACTGTGACTTACACACAAACATGGCCGACTAACAACATGGGACCACTCACTCTCCCACACCAAAGTCCATAGAGAAAACCAGTGATTTTACATCACAGAGACACAGGAGTTGTTGATCCACTGCTGCCTCCATCACTGAGTTCAAATGTCTTATTTTGTCAATTCGGCATTTAAAATCCTTCATTTAATTTTAAATCAGTGACACAAAGTGACCACACGAGGCAGCAGTAGACCAGCAGCTCCTGTGTCCCTGTGAGCTAAAATCACTGATTTTCTCTATGGACTTTGGTGTGGGAGAGTGAGTGGTTTGCAAACGTCACTTTCAGGAATTATAAGTGTGTTGGAAATATTGCAAATTTGTTTTGTAAAATGTATTAATGATTTTGTGCAGAATGAAAGTTTCTCCCAAGCTGTAGAAGTGTTTCACACTGGTCGGTCACTGATATTCCTTTTTCTCCCTCCATCTAATAAAATGCAACAGTTTGAACAAATAATAACCTCAGTAACCAGTTATTGATCAACACTAATGTCTCTACATGTTACACTACCAGTAAAAAAACACCTTCTCATTTAATGTGGTCCAAAGGTGTGTCCAAACGTCTGCCTGGTGGTGAATGTCGCACGGCAATTTATGGATAAACTAAATTAACTAAACAGATGAAAAAGGTCATAAAAATCAAATAAAAGCTTTTGATCACATTTCTGAGAAAACACTGTGTCATTTCTGATAAGTGATTGATGCATAATAATGAGTGAATGCAGATTATTGAATAATGTCAAACATGGGTCTGATGGGATCAGAATCAGTGGGTCCAGTTTTGGTCCAGTTTTGGTCCAGAGTCTGTTTTGACAATTGTTTGGACAATTTAATGTCAGAATGAAGTGGACAGCAGTGATGAGACGTAGTGAGGACACATATGTCATCAGATACTGGTGCAGATGGACGACAGTGTGAGGACAGCGTCTCCTTTAACTGCCTGAAACTGGATCAGTCTGAGAGTCTGACTGTAGCCATTGTCTGAGGTGTGTGTGTGTGTGTGTGTGTGTGTGTGTGTGTGAGTGTGTGTGTGTGTGTGTGTGTGTGAGTGTGTGAGAGAGAGAGAGAGACAGTGTGTGTTCTTGTACTTGCTGCAGAGTGAGGACCAAAATTCGTATAATTCCTACAAAGTGAGGACATTTTGTCTGGTCCTCACTTCTTTAAAGGGCTTTTGCAGGGTTAAGACCTGGTTTAGGGTTAGGGTTAGAATTGGGTTTAGGTTAAGGTAAGGGGCTAAAGAATGTATGATGTCTATGAGGGTCCTCACTATGATAGAAGCACAAACGTACTTTGGTTCTAAACATCAGACAGAAAAAAATATCTCAACAAAGTGTTTCCTGTTGATGAAGCTCTAACAGTTGTCAAAAGGATCAAAGGTCACTTTTCTTTTTTTCACCTCTACGGGATTGATTTGATTTGATTTGATTTGATTGATTATGTCTGTCTTACCTCCTCTGATAATTCTCCAAACACAGACAGGACGTCCAGCAGCAAACTGGCTGTGTAGAAGGACTTGATCATGTTCCTGCAGGAAACAGAGGAGGAGGAAGAGGAGGAGGAGGAGGAGGAGAGAAGAGGAGGAGGAGGAGGAGGAAGAAGAGAGAACAGGAGGAGGAAAAGGAGGAGGAGGAGGAAGAGAGAAGAGGAAGAGAGAAGAGGAAGAGAGAAGGGGAGGAAGAAGAGAGAACAGGAGGAGGAAAAGGAGGAGGAGGAGGAAGAGAGAAGAGGAGGAGGAAGACAGAAGAGGAGGAGGAAGAGAGAAGAGGATGAGGAAGAGGATGAGGAGGAGGAAGAGAGAAGAGGAGGAGGAGGAGGAAGACAGAAGAGGAGGAGGAGGAGGAAGAGAGAAGAGGAGGAGGAAGAGGATGAGGAGGAGGAAGAGAGAAGAGGAGGAGGAGGAGGAGGAGGAGGAAGACAGAAGAGGAGGAGGAGGAGGAAGAGAGAAGAGGAGGAGGAAGAGGAGGAGGAGGAAGAGAGAAGAGGAGGAGGAAGAGGAGGAGGAAGGATGTGGGTTTAGACGTGAGCAGAGAAAACACTTGTTCATCTTCTTCATCACCTATGTATCAGAGCGGTGGTCGTCATGGAGACCGTTTCGTTGCGTTGCCTCATCACATGATTCACTGAGTCATCACCACGGCCGCCGAGTCTCACATCATGTTTTCACCCACTAACACATACATGAAGTCTTCATGTTCTTATTGACGTGGACCTTTCTGTTCATCATGTTTACACTGAGACTCCAAACACAGGGGGCGCTATCAACGCACTACAACACGTCAACCTACAGGTGGGACAGTGAAGAGGAGGAGCTAAGAGTTCAGTGTGAAGATTAAAGACACGCCCACTAGTGATGAGTCAACAGACACACACGTGTGTATGTGTGCGTGTGTTCTTGCACTTGCTGCAGAGTGAGGACATTTTGTCAAAGTGAGGACATTTTGTCAAAGTGAGGACATTTTGACAGAGTGAGGACATTTTGACAAAGTGAGGACATTTTGTCAAAGTAAGGACATTTTGTCAAAGTAAGGACATTTTGACAGAGTGAGGACATTTTGACAGAGTGAGGACATTTTGTCAAAGTGAGGACATTTTGTCAAAGTGAGGACATTTTGACAGAGTGAGGACATTTTGACAGAGTGAGGACATTTTGTCAGAGTGAGGACATTTTGTCAAAGTGAGGACATTTTGACAGAGCGAGGAGGAGGAGACCAGGAGACAAGATGACAGGAGACAAGGGGACGGTAAACCAGGAGACAGGAGACCAGGGGACAGTGTCTTACTTGTGGAATCGTCCCGCTCGGTCCTCGTTGTCGGCATACAGGAACATTTTTAAGGCGTAGTTTTCGATGTGGGCGTTTCCGACGACCTCCTGGTTGATGGAGTCATTGTCACTGAGCACCTTCTTCATCTGTGGCACACAAACACACAGGAGGGGGTGACAAAGTCACATGACGTCATGAGGTGAGAGAAAGAGGCGGGGCACTGCTGTTAGCTTTAGCATTAGCTGCAGCTGTGTTTTCACACAAATGATCCAAGGCCGGTACAAAAAAATTCAAATTCAAAAAGACGTCACGGCTGGAAGATTATGGCAAAAATAATAACTGAAATCACGATTAATAAACACGATTATTCCTTCATTTGAAAACATGAGTATTTATTGAACAATCAAAACTCAACTTTAAATATAACTTAAAAGAACAACTGGAAATGACTTGGTAACAACTTAACAACAAATAAAATAATAACAACAACAACAATAAACGGAAACAGAAATAGTAATATGTAAAAAAGACTAAATGACCGCCTCCATTATCTGGTGAGAAACACCGTGACACTGTGGGTCGTGGTTCGGACTGATAAGTTGGCCGTGTTGCCGTGAGCAGCAGACACGTCAGCGGGACAGACTTTACACTCCATGTCCTCGTGCTCGACGTCAGTGTTTCCATACATGACGTTATCCTTCCCTTCTTCTCTCTGTCACTCCCAGCGGCACGTAGGTTTCCTTCCATTATAACGTTCTTATGATCGTGAGAAGCCAAAACCAAAATTGTGATGGTCCTCACACAATCACAGTTGAAAATACCTGAACTATCCCTTTATTTCGTGGGAGCAGACATCTTAGTGATTTTGGCGACATTTTAATGAACCAAACGTGTCATCGGTGTAATCGATAATGAGAGTTAGTGTTTAAGTCATCGATCAGGACGAGTTTAAAGACGAGGTGAATGAAAACAGGTCACTGTCTTTATTTGTCGGAGTGGGCGGAGTCAGACTGACTTTAGTGATCACTGAGAGCCAATTAGAGGAGACAGTGGACAGAGATGAAGCGCACAGCTGCCCCCTGGAGACAGCTTTAACAGCAACACCACAGAGATTCATTAGTGTCACACACTCACATCCGCTGCTTTGATGACTGTTGGTGAGTGTGTGTGTGTGTGTGTGCACGAGTGTGTGTGCGTGAGTGTGTGTGTGTTCTTGTACTTGCTGCAGAGTGAGGACATTTTGTCTGGTCCTCACTTCTTTAAAAGGCTTTTTTAGGGTTAAGACCTGGTTTTAGGGTAAGGGTTAGGCATCTAGTTGTGATGGTTAGGGTTAGGGTCAGGGACTAGAGAATGTATATGTCTATGTCTATGAGGGTCCTCACTATGATAGAAGCACAAACATGAGTGTGCGTGTGTGTGTGCTTCATGTATGTTCTCTTCATGTAATGTTTATTAAAAGCACATGTTTGTCAGTATGTTTCCTGTACACTGAGTCACAGGTGGCTCCTTCCATTTTTAAGTTAGTTATTTGGTGATTGACGACGTCAGACTTTAAAACAAAGTTGACTTTAAGTTGAGGTGGATTTTGTTTTAATGTTCAGTTTCACAGAATATTGAGCTACATAAAAAAAGATTTTAACTACTCTAAAACAGACTCATCTAGTAAAATCTGCCTCAGTTTAAGTCTACAGTGTCTTCAGAACATGTTCACGTCTTTATCTCACTGTTAGACAGACTTTTTCAACAGGAAAGTGAAGTTTGTAAACCACTCACTCTCCCACACCAAAGTCCATAGAGAAAATCAGTGATTTTAGCTCACAGGGACACAGGAGCTGCTGGTCTACTGCTGCCTCCATCACTAAGTTCAAATGTCTTATTTTGTCACATCAGTGTTTGAAATCCTTTGTTCAGATTGACCTCAGTGACACAAAGTGACCACACGAGGCAGCAGTAGACCAGCAGTGACACACAGTGACCACACGAGGCAGCAGTAGACCAGCAGCTCCTGTGTCCCTGTGAGCTAAAATCACTGATTTTCTCTATGGACTTTGGTGTGGGAGAGTGAGTGGTTTACAAACTTGACTTTCCTGTTGGAAAAGTCTGTCTGACAGTGAGATAAAGACGTGAACATGATCTGAGGATATCGTAGACTTAAACTGATGCAGATTTTATGAGCTGAACCTTTTGTTATGTGGCTAAAGTGTCTTTCTCCTTGTGTTTCACTGAGTGAACCTCAGTGTCACAGGCTGGTTCTCAGCATCAGGAGCCTCGGTGCTAACGACACTTCACTGTCTCACCCTCCAGGTCTCTCTGGACCCTGACAGTCTGCAGCTGCTCCTCATCTGCTGCAGATCCTTTAAGTGTGGATGAAAAGGACTCGTTTCTTTGACTCCCGTTGCGACGTCAGTCGCCTCCTGTCAGCTCACCTCCTCATAACAACCTCATAAAACCTCATTATGGTGGCTCCTGTCGAGTGCAGCCTCCTCTCTCCCTGTGTGTGTGTGTGTGTGTGTGTGAGCTGACGAGTGTTGGGCTCCACCCAGCTTCAACCAGACTGCACACACGTGATGATTAACACGGCACATGTTATGTTTGTATAAACCTCTGTTCATCAATCAAACATGTTTTTGCTAAAGAAATCAGATTAATTCAGTAGTATCAATCACTCTGTTTGTATCTAATTCAGGTACTTTAGTACACATAATCCAAATATTTCAGTGGGCACAATCATATTATTAAGGGGAATGTGCTCAGATTACATGGTCATATGAAATCCGATCAATGATGCAGTTTTGGACACAATTTTATTGTGTTAGAAAAAATGACACTGACTATAAATATGTTCTGCTATAACATGAATTTTAAAATATTATTTTGTGGATTCCATGTATTTTTAATCAATATAGTATATGTAATATTTAGTGTATTCCTCAGATATCCATCCATCCATTCACTCCAATCAATATGATGGTTATCAATGAAACAGCCTTTATCACCAGGAAAAGTCATCACAGATACTATGACCAGAACCAAAACCTAAGACCAGATGTGGGCTCATGTCATCATACAGATATAACATAAACAGTAAAAGCCTGCAGATCATTGTGGGGACAAAAGGAACTCACCGACTCCAGCTGGTCCATGAGTTTCACCAGGAACTTTTTACACTCTGGTGTTTCACGGTCCAGCTTCATCCCAGTCTGCATGGCATAGAGACGACCTGCAGGGGGGACGGGGGGACAGGAGGACAGGGGGACAGGAGGACAGGAGGACAGGGAGACAGAGGGACAGGGGGACAGAGCGACAGGAGGACAGGGGGACAGGAGGACAGGAGGACAGGAGCACAAGGGGACAGGGGGACAGGGGGACAGGAGGACAGGGGGACAGGAGGACAGGACAATAGGAGGACAGGAGCACATGGAGACAGGGGGACAGGAGGACAGGGGGACAGGAGGACAGGGGGACAGGGAGACAGAGGGACAGGAGGACAGGGGGACAGGAGGACAGGGGGACAGGAGGACAGGGGGACAGGGGGACAGGACAATAGGAGGACAGGAGGACGTCAGTTTACAGCTCAAACATCTAATCCAATCAAAACACACACATCCTGATGAATGTTTCACTGCACAGCAGCTTCATATCAAATGCTGCAGGCGTTTCCTTCTTTTGATGATTATTATTATTATTACTATTATTCACTGCAGAGCTAACACCGGGAGGAAAGTCCAAAACATTTCCACCAGGACTTGGTGAAGAGAAGACGCCGTCAATCCCTCATCTGACAATCTTCTCACTTTGACAGAAAACAGCAGAAAAGCCTGAGGCTTCATCCAAGGAAAATGTGATTAAAACCACTTTAACAAAAGACTTGAGTCATAAAATCTACATCACTTTAAGTCTACGATATCTTCAGAACATGTCCACGTCTTTATCTCACTGTCAGACAGACTTTTCCAACAGGAAAGTGAAGTTTGTAAACCAGTCACTCTCCCACACCAAAGTCCATAGAGAAAATGAGTGATTTGAGCTAGTTTAGCTTTGTAATAGAGATGTCAACGTGTCAGTGATTGAACTGAAAAGTGATGCAGCTGTAAAGACTGTTTCAGGTACGTTCACTTGTACGTCTGTTGCCAGGCAACAGTCCACACTGGGCTGTAGGTTACCCACTCACTGTCAACAGAACAATGAGCCGTTTGACAGGAAAGAGGGGCGGGGCTTCAGGCGTGCAGTGATGCGGTTCACCTGCAGGCGTTCACTGACAGTCAGTGACAAAGAGTGTCTTTGTCGAGTCTGTCACACACACACACACACACACGTTTGTGCTTCTATCATAGTGAGGACCCTCATAGACATAATACATTCTCTAGCCCCTTACCCTAACCTTAACCTAAACCCAATTCTAACCCTGACCCTAAAACCAGGTCTTAACCCTGAAAAAGCCCTTTAAAGAAGTGAGGACCAGACAAAATGTCCTCACTTTGACAAAATGTCCTCACTCTGCGGCACACGCACACACACACACACACACACATACACACTCACACACACACACACACACTCACACACACACTCACTCACACACACACACACACACACACACATACACACTCACACACGCACACACACACACACACACATACACACTCACACACACTCTCACACACACACACACTCTCACACACGCACACACACACACACACACACTCTCACACTCACACACACACGCACACACACACACACACACACACTCACACACACACGCACACACACACACTCACTCACACACACACACACTCACTCACACACACTCACATGCTGCTGCTGACCTCCAGTGGTCAGATAATCAGCTCTGAGCACACACAGTCATTGATCTTGATGAAAATGTTCGAGTGTCTTCAAAATGTCCATGATTCATCATCACTGCATGATTCTCTGGTATTAAACATAATGAACTGCACAGCTTCAGTAATCTGAAGCAGAGGGAGATTATATCAATCTGCCCAACATTTGCCATCAACACTGGCTCATTATCATTTGTGAATTATTACAAATGACGCGTTTGTTCTCAGAAACTTGATGAATGTTTCTGAGTCACTAAAACTTTTCCTTTCTTAAATCTATCTCATATTTATTTTATATATTAATTTTAGGGAACGTACTGCATACGGTGTCACTGCAGTGCAGAAATTAAATGTAGATTTTTAAACATCATTTAAACAGAAAAGAAACCCATGAGTCCACCTCTATATATAAATCTGCTACTTAAGCTGTAATTCTAAAAGTGCTTTAAAAGTATTTTAATACATAC
The DNA here is from genome assembly GCA_016785285.1 of Brachirus orientalis. Classification (NCBI taxonomy): domain Eukaryota; kingdom Metazoa; phylum Chordata; class Actinopteri; order Pleuronectiformes; family Soleidae; genus Brachirus; species Brachirus orientalis. The sequence goes on from JAFBJR010012791.1 coordinate 43,441, forward strand.
ATAAAAAAAAAAAAAACATTGTCTGGCACCAGGTGTGTGTGTGTGTGTGTGTGTGTGTGTTCTTGTCACTGCTGCTACTCTGCAGATTAAAACGTGTTATTCCCCTGTCACATGACCAGAAGTCCTGTCAATCACTTTGACAGACGGCAGATAAAATCTTAGAGATAAATTTAAACCAGTTAGCAGCTGCAAAACAAGGCCAAAGCGCACACACACACACACACACACACACACACACACACACACACACACACACACACGCTCCACTCCAGTAATTGCTGTTCTTTTCAGTATCAGTGATTTTACACTCTCCCACAACAAAGTCCATAGAGAAAACCAGTGATTTTACATCACAGGGACACAGGAGTTGTTGATCCACTGCTGCCTCCATCACTAAGTTCAAATGTCTTATTTTGTCACTTCACTGTTTGAAATTTGTTCAGATTGACCTCAGTGACACAAAGTGACCACACGAGGCAGCAGTAGACCAGCAGCTCCTGTGTCACCACGAGCTAAAATCACTGATTTTCTCTATGGACTTTGGTGTGGGAGAGTGAGTGGTTTACAAACTTCACTTTCCTGTTGGAAAAGTCTGTCTGACAGTGACATAAAGACGTGAACATGTTCTGAAGATATCGTAGACTTACACCAAGGTTTCCACGTCTTGGTTGACATCAAATTTAAGATTTTTTAAGGACTTTTCAGGACCAGTTCCTTCAAACACAAGGGCCACCTTCTTTGATTTGCATCACGCTGCATTGGGACAAGTGATTGTCCTTGGAATCTTGGTGAAGCTAACCTTTGTCATTTTCTTTGGTGAGACAAGAGACATTGAATTTGTACTGAGATGAGATTCTGCAACCAGTGGCAAACGCTGTCTGTGCTAAGCTTATCATTTGTTTTAGTCTGTGTGCGCGTGTGTGCGCGCGTGCGTGCGTGTGCACGCTGAGTCACTGTTGACTCTCAGGACACTTGGGTGGAGCTCATTCTTGAGAGCTGACTAACTCTTCTCTCTTATGACTTTATGGAGATTTTGGTCAAACCAGAATAAACAGCTGCGACTCTGCTGAACTCTAGTGGACTCTGCTGGACCCTAGTGGACTCTGCTGGACCCTAGTGGTCTCTGCTGGACCCTAGTGGTCTCTGCTGAACTCTGTCTCTTGACCTCAACTGCTGTCACAGAGTTCTCACAGAGGCTCCATGTCCTCATCACTACCACACTCATGTTAGCATTAGCTCGGCAGTTAACGCGCTCCATTTTAACCCGGGACAAACTACAACTGTCTCAGTCTGTGAGCTGGTGGTTATCGGTTACAGTTAGAGGCTAAAGGCTAACAGCTACAGTTAAGGACAGTTAAGGACTGTTAAGGACTGTTAAGGCTCTGTGCGCAGGTAAACAAAGCTGACAGATGCTAACACCAGTTAGCCGCCGTTAGCAGCAGACTCACAGTAGTACGCCACCACCGGGTCCCGTTGCTCGTGCTCCTGCGCCGTGCGGAGGTGGTGCTGGATGGGTCTGAACTGAACCGGCAGCGCCATGTTCCGCCTGAACTTCCGGGTTCAGTAGGTTCGGAAGAATAAAATAAGGTTAAACCAAAAACAGCAGCGGAGGGGAACTTGTTGTTAGCCTCGACTGTTCTCATTCACTTCCGCGTGTTTGTCCAATAGGAGCGGCTGCCTACATGGGACAGATGACGTCACCTCCTCCGTGACGTTCTGTGCTGCCGATGAACACATCAACTGTGCAGAGCATTTCATAAATGAACTGATCCTTAGATGAAATTATTATTAAAAGACCACGTTTATACACGTCATTTATTTTAGAATTTGTATATACACCTTCCTTACACTAACTGTAGATGTCATTTTACTTTTACATGACTTATAATCATATATATATATATATTTATATATATTATATATATATATTACTTATATATATTTATTCAAATAATTTCACTGTGTCTACTCGGCATGTCATGTATGTTGTATGCCTGCACAAACATTACAAAGTGCCTAGTTGTTTGTACATTTACTGTCAAATGTTAATTTAAAAATAGTTTTTAAAAAAGTATATAAAATAAATTTACATAAACATTTTCCAGAACTGGTTACTGAGAATCTCTCTCTCTCTCTCTCTCTCTCTCTCTCTCTCTCTCTCTCTCTCTGTCTTTAAATTAAATGTTTGTGCACACACACACACAAAGAGACACACAAATATATGTATATATGTATATTAACTGTACATTGTACATGACAATAGTGACTTATTTTTATTTATATTCATATGAAAAATGTCTCTTGTCCAATGTGATGCAGAAACGTCCAATGTTGAAGAGTTCACAGACAGACGGAGGTCTTTCTTTCTTTCCTTCCTTCTTTCTTTCTTTCCTTCCTTCTTTCTTTCTTTCCTTCTTTCTTTCTTTCTTTCTTTCTTTCTTTCTTTCTTTCTTTATCACCATGGAAACGACAGGTTTGAAGGCTCCTTGTGTCCTCGCAGACATGTCGTCTCCATCATAGAAGACACAGGATGTGACAGTAACAGAGAGGACGTTTGTACTCATCCAGAGACAATGTCCAGAGACACTGTTGTTCATGTTTTTTGTGTTCAATAAAGCTTGACACAAAAGGTCATGTGATTAAACAGTTTGGTGTCAGATGACTGATCAGTTCATTTGTCAGTTGTTTTGGCTCTGATTTCAGTCATGGATGATTTGGCACAACAACAGTTAATGATGTAAAAACAGCAGCTTTAAGAAATAGAATTATTCACATCCTATATTTTTAACATAAATAAGTGTTTTGCATACTGATATTTAAGGATCAAAAATGAGACAAATACATTTGTGAGACATGTTTAATCCATCGTCTGAAGATGAACAGATCATAAACTCCAGATTACCGACTTTAAACAGCAGTGTCTCTTTGTCTTCACCATTACTGTAAACATGTATGAAGGAAAGATTAGTTGAATCAGACTGAACCAAAATCACATGGTTTGTGAAATTCTATAATTAAAATGACAAATAAATTCTCAGCAAAGTGAAAATTGATGGATTTTCACCAAAACATCTGGATACTTGTGGTGAAAAAAAAAAGATTCTCTCTTTGGCTGTAAACTACTTTTTAATCCAACAAACTCCATCAAACTGCAGCTTGTAGCGTGATGTTGACGTGATGTGAAAGCACATACATCACATGTTCTTCACTATTACAATCTTTAATCAACAGAATCGCGTGAAATCAAATAATGGTTGGACCAATTTCAGTAACGAAGCCGCGTCAGTGTTTGCCTTGTCGCTGACGCCTGCAGGGTGGAGCTCGACACTGCCCTCTACAGGAAGTACTGCGTACACGTCCATACAAATGCAAAATACACATGGAGGTATGTAAGGTAGTGACGGAGGTAACGTTTGGGAAAGATGAACGTAAAACAGACGTAAATGTTTTCCTTAAGAACATGAGCTAACACCCATCATGTGATTTTTGTCACAACGTTAGCGTTTGACCAACATGTTTAAGAAAGTGTCGCCGTCGTAAACAGTTGATGTCATAAACAGTTGATGAAACCAACTGTGTCGTAAACAGTTGATGTCGTAAACAATTGATGTCGTAAACAATTGATGAAATAAACTGTCGTAAACAATTGATGTCGTAAACAATTGATGAAATAAACTGTTGTAAACAGTTGATGTCGTAAACAGTTGATGAAATCAAATGTGTCGTAAACAGTTGATGTCGTAAACAGTTGATGTCGTAAACAATTGATGTCGTAGTTGATGAAACCAACTGTGTCGTAAACAGTTGATGTCGTAAACA
>JAFBJR010017793.1:3314-21713 GCA_016785285.1 Brachirus orientalis
ACTAGTAATTATGGTTAAGGTTAGAGTAAGTCTGCAGGAAATGAATGGAAGTCAATGGAATGTCCTCTGAAGTCATGGAAACCAGTGTGTGTGTTCACATCTTCCTAGAACACATACAAACCTATTTCTGTGGGGACATTTTGTCTGGTCCCCACAAGGTTAAAGGGCTTTTTCAGGGTTAAGACGTGGTTTTAGAGTTAGGGTTAAAATAAGGTTAAGGGGTAGGGAATGCAGTATGTCTGTGAGGGTCCTCGCAGAGACAGAAAAACAAGTGTGTGTGTGTTACCCACACTGCACCACCAGCTGGATCAGAGCCTCTCGTGGTTTCACGTTGAAGCCGTTGTACTGACTGGTCTGGCACCGGTACGTCCCGCTCATGTCTCTGCTCACGTTGTTGATCCTCAGGACGCCGTCGTAACTCTCCGTCTGCGGCGAACCGTCCGCCATCGTCGGCGCCACCATCGCCCCGCCCTCCTCCACACGAGACCAGAGGATGATGGGTTTGGGTTTCCCTGAGACCAGACACTGCAGGTCCACGGTGTCTCCCTCCTGAACGACGAGGTGAGAGCGCCCCCTGGGGACAGACAGCTCCGGAGGAACTGCAGCCACAAAATGAAAACCTGCTCACTAACACCAAAATCTGATCATTGAAATGGAACGCCCCCTCCAGTTTTAGTCGGAAGTTGAGCCCCGCCCACAGCCCGACTGACCTGTGGTGGATGAGATGTTGACGTCGATGCTGATGTCAGGACTTCCTCTGCTCTGCAGCGACGCCACACACGTGTACGTGCCAAAGTCTGTGAACTTGAGGTCGATGATGTCGAGGTTGGTGGTTCCCGGTGAGACGTCGGTGTCCGTGTGCGTGATGACCATGCGCTCGGAGCTGCGCAGAGGCCGACCGTTCTTCAGCCAGCCGAACTGCAGCTCCTCCGGGGGCGTGGCCTCCACCTGGCAGCTGATCTTCACCTCCTGGCCGATCTGGATGTTGTCGTTGTTGTGGTACGGGTCCGGAGTGATCCAGAACCGCCCTTTACGAAGACCTGCGGGCGGCGAACAGACAGAGGACGAACCAGGGAAACACGCAACGGTAAAAGAATTTCATTGAATTCATACTTCTGGATTATTAAAGTTCAGTGCAAAACATTATCTTGAGAAGAGTAGTTAGCTTAGCATCATCCCAGGAGAGTATAAGTTAGCTTAGCATTATCTTGAGAAAGATAGTTAGCTTTGCATTATCCCAAGGAGAGTAGTTAGCTTAGCATTATATCCAGAAAAGTAGTTAGCTTAGCATCATCCCAAAGAGAGTTGTTTGCTTAGCATTATCTCCAAAAGAGTAGTTAGCTTAGCATTATCCCAAGGAGAGTAGTTTGCTTAGCATTATCCCAAGAAGAGTAGTTAGCTTAGCATTATCTCCAGAAGAGTAGTTAGCTTAAGATCATCCCAAAGAGAGTTGTTTGCTTAGCATTATCTCCAAAAGAGTAGTTAGCTAGAGTAGTTAGCTTAAGATCATCCCAAAGAGAGTTGTTTGCTTAGCATTATCTCCAAAAGAGTAGTTAGCTTTTAAACGTTGAGGTTTTTAAACGTTTAGGTTTTCTGAGTGCAGGAAGTTTCAGCGTCTCACCTCTGACCAGTACGTTGACAGATTTCTTGGCGGGGTTTCCCACGTTGTTGGACGCCTCACAGGTGTAGACGCCGCCGTCGTCCACAGTGACAGCAGGGAGCGTCAGCGTGCCGCCACTGACCACGCCCCTCTGTGGGAGCTCCTCCCCCCCTTGCTTCATCCACAACAGAGTTGGGGGCGGGTCTCCACCGGACGCCACACACACCAGAGTGAGTGTTTCGCCCGGGTTCACCACCAGGGGGTTCTCCACCAGGAGTCTGATGGAGGGAGCAGCTGAAGGCGGAGCACAGTTTTGATGAAATCCTGCCCCCTGCTGGTTGGTGACCACGCATTCACAGGGGGTCAGATTTTCATCCATTTTGGATAAACATCACATCAGAAGCTGCCTGTCTTTTGTTCTGGACATGTTACTTTTGTTTATTTAAAAAAAAGTCTTCAAAGCATTCAATGCTAACAGAGGCTTTTGCTAGTGTGCAAAAGTGGGAGGAGCCAGTGAACAAACGGAGTCAGGTTAATGTCAGGTTCATGTTTACATTCTGACTGTTTCATGTCAGTTTTATGTTTTATGTTCATTTCATTTATGTTTGAATTTTCTGTGACTGAAAACGGTTTTATTAAAGAGGATGCTAAGAGATCGTCAGTTATTCAAACGTGGGGACCTTCATCCTCCTCCTGCAGCAGCTGCATGATATAAATAGGTGAGTTGCCCAAATCCCATCAGCCCCTGGGGCGAGGAAGCACAACTACTGTAACAAATACTTATGACTGATTCACAATCACACAAACAGAGACAAACAAAGTGTTTTATCAGCGAGTTCAAAGTCAAATAATTTACATTTGAGGACACAAAAAAACTCCTGTGTCCCTGTGAGCTAAAATCACTGATTTTCTCTATGGACTTTGGTGTGGGAGAGTGAGTGGTTTACAAACTTGAGTTTCCTGTTGGAGAAAATGATCCCTATGTGTGTGTGTGTGTGTCACCTGTCTTGTTGTCCAGCCTGAAGTGGGCGCTCTTGTCTCTGATGCCACAGACATTCCTGATGGATGCGATGCAGGTGTAGTCAGCGTAATCCTGAGGACGAAGATTCTTCAGCTTCAGGATCTTTGTCTCTCCCTGAAAAACACACACACACACACACACACACACACAGGTTTCCATGACTCGTCCTCCTCCTCTTCCTCACTCTGTACCTGGACTGGAATGACAAAATAAGATATGTGGAAACGTTTGTTACCTGAGTGAAGAGCGGTTCGTAGATCTCCACCCCGGTGTCCGAGCTCTGGGTCAAGAGGTCACTGCCTCTCCTCCAGCTGTAGTGGACAGGAGGGTTGGAGTTGGCAACACAACGAAGAAACACGGTCCTCTCAAAGTAGAACTGCTCTTTAGACTCGCCCACGCTCTGATGGACCGAGATGAGCGGCTGGTCCAGGTCTGAGGAGGAGGAGGAGGAAGAGGAGGGAGAAGAGGAAGAGGAGGAAGGAGAGGAAGAGGAAGGAGAGGAAGAGGAGGAAGGAGAGGAAGAGGAAGAGGAAGGAGAGGAGGAAGAGGAGGAGGGGGAGGAGGAGGAGGAAGGAGAAGAGGAGGAAGAGGAAGGAGAGGAAGAGGAGGAAGAAGGAGAAGGAAGAGGAGGAAGATGAAGGAGAGGAGGAGGAGGAGGAGGAAGGAGAGGAGGAGGAGGAGGAGCAGGTAGAGAGGAGGCCGGACCAGAGGCTGCCGGAGATGAGGAAGAGGAGGAAGGAGAGGAGGAGGAAGAGGAAGGAGAGGAAGAGGAAGGAGAGGAGGAGGAGGAGGGAGATGAGGAAGAGGAGGAAGGAGAGGAGGAGGAAGAGGAAGGAGAGGAAGAGGAAGGAGAGGAGGAGGAGGAGAAGGAAGAGGAGGGAGAGGAGGAAGAGGAGGAGGGGGAGGAGGAAGGAGAGGAGGAGGGAGAGGAGGGAGAGGGAGAGGAAGAGGAAGAGGAGAGAGAGGAAGAGGAAGAGGAGGAAGGAGAGGAAGAGGAAGAGGAAGAGGAGGGAGAGGGAGAGGAAGAGGAAGAGGAGAGAGAGGAAGAGGAAGAGGAGGAAGGAGAGGAAGAGTCAATCATCACAAACTCTCCCAGACATACTCTACAGTATGCTGTATCCTATTAGCATTAGCTCCAGGAGACAAGTTAGCTTAGCATTAGCTCCAGGAGACAAGTTAGCTTAGCATTAGCTCCAGTTAAATTATGACATGACAATGCCAATGTTAGCATCATGCTACATGTGATTTTTCACTTTGTGTTATTCATTAAACTAAAGTGTGTGTGTTCATGTGTGTGTCCGTGTGTGTTCATGTGTGTGTTCGTGTGTGTGTTCGTGTGTGTTTGTGTGTCCGTGTGTGTCCGTGTGTGTTCGTGTGTGTGTTCATGTGTGTGTTTGTGTGTGTGTTCGTGTGTCCGTGTGTGTGTTCATGTGTGTGTCCGTGTGTGTGCGTGTTCGTGTGTGTGTGTGTCCATGTGTGTGTTCATGTGTGTGTGCTCACAGTAGACGTCCACTCTGATGGAGCGGATGGCTGGTGACCCCAGTCCATTCTCAGCCTTGCAGTAATAGCGCCCCCCCTGGTGGCGGTTGATATTTTCTATCCTCAGAGTGTCTTTGAGCAGAGAGGAGTCGCCCTGTCGCTCTGAAGCTCCGCCCGCTGTCTTCGTCCAACGAACCTGAAGTCAACATGCCGTTCAATCATCAATCAATCATCATCACCATCGTCATCCTCATCATCATCACCATCATCATCATGGTCAGGGGTGTGGTCAGTAGTCTCACCTGTGGTTGGGGGTGTGGTCAGAGGTCTCACCTGTGGTCGGGGTGTGGTCAGAGGTCTCACATGTGGTCGGGGGTGTGGTCAGGGGTCTCATCTATGGTCAGCGGTCTCACCTGTGGTCGGGGTGTGGTCAGCGGTGTGGTCAGAGGTCTCACCTGTGGTCGGGGGTGTGGTCAGAGGTCTCACCTGTGGTCGGGGGTGTGGTCAGCGGTCTCACCTGTGGTCGGGGGTGTCCTGTGACCAGACACTGCAGCTCCAGCGTCCCTCCCTCTCTGATGGTGTAAACTCTCTCGCTGTAATGCTCCACCTCCATGTTACAGGACTGAGCTGAGTGAACGATCCGCACTGTAGGAGGCGCTGTGGTGACAACACACACACACACACACACACACACACACACACACACACCAGGGTGGTGTTCAGCAGCTTTTACAACACAATGGTTCCCATGAACAGGTGATGATATCATGTGTGTGTGTGGCTGCTCTTCCTCATGTTGTGGGGACCTAAATGTGTCTCCACACTCACATTATGGGGACTTGTCTTCCTTATGGGGACAAAAATCAAGTCCCCGTAACGTAAATGACTCCATTTTAAGGTGAAGACATGTTTTAAAGGTTAGGGTCAGGGTCAGGGTTAGGACACTAGTAATGATGGTTAAGGTTAGAGTAAGTCTGCAGGAAATGAATGGAAGTCAAGTTATTAATGAATGTCAACAGGAAATTAATTTGAAACTAAGTTTGGAGAAAAGAAACAAGAAAGGAGACAAGTGGAGGAGACAGGAGAGGAGACAGTAGGAGGAGACAAGAGGAGGAGACAGGAGAGGAGACAGTAGGAGGAGATGCAGATGATCTGGTTGTCCTAGTTTTTCTCTACTTTTCTATTTATAGATTCTGTTTTCTTTTTACATCCACAGATGACACTGGTGCTGTCATCACACACACACACGCACACACGCACACACACACACATACACAGTCACCATCAGCAGTGTACAGTAGAGCTGTGTTTGTGTGTTTGTGTGTTTGTGTGTTTGTGTGTTTGTCAGGGTGATTTTCCAGATTTTGGTCCTGATCTGAGTCTGGTTTGATCAGACTATCCCATACTGTGAGGGATTTTAATGTTTATGGCATCAGAGTCTTCCTGGTTTGAAATCATTTACGACTGACACTGAGTGGAGGTTCATGTTCCCACATGTTGTATCAACAGCAGAATAACCCACGACCCTGTAAATACATTATTATTATTAAGATCGTCCAGTACTAGAGAATTGTCCACGCTGCTAAAAGTGTGGCGGCCATGTTAGCAGCCGCAGGTAAAACCACAGCTAATTAAGTGTTGTTAGCGCTCTGAGGTGGTGTCACAAGCACACTAGCAACTTTGCTAACGCTTTCTAGCATTAATGTTGCTAATGCCGGTCGCCCAAAACCACGTATACATTTATTTTATTGTTACCAAAGAGGACGTCTAACATCGTATCATATAGAAACATCACTAACATTAGCAAAGTCGCTAACTTTAGCAAAAATGGATGCAACCAGCAAACAATGACGACTTTAATGTCCACGATGACGTCCTTGATCAGCTGACATCATCATTTGTCTCTGACACTGAGCTGGCTCCATTCATCTTTCTCTGCCTCATTACATATGCCAACCAATCAGGGATCAGCGGGTATTTTTAGCCGTCCCACTGACGCAGCAGCTCTTCTGAGAGAGTCTCCTTCCAGAAACAGAACGAGAGAGCTTACATAACACAGAGAGAGAGAGAGAGGGAGGGAGAGAGGGAGGGAGGGAGGGAGAGAGGGAGAGAGGGTGAGGGAGGGAGAGAGAGAGAGGGAGAGAGGGGGAGGGAGAGAGAGAGAGAGGGAGGGAGAGAGAGAGAGAGAGGGGGAGGGAGGGGGGGAGAGAGAGAGACACGGAGAGAGAGAGAGAGAGAGAGACAAAGAGAGAGAGAGAGAGAGAGAGACACTGACAGAGAGAGAGAGACTGAGGGGGGAGAGAGAGACACTGACAGAGAGAGAGAGTCCTTCAGAACACAGTGTTCACACAGAAATGGAAAAGGTGTGTCACTGGTTGATTGATCGGAGCCAAAATCTTTGTGGGTCAAAGTAAAACAGGAAGTGGTTCTGATCCACACGGTGTGGACACAGCGAGATTAAGACCTGAACATGTTCTGAAGAAGTGACGGAGATTTTGTTCCACCAGTCTTTTCCTTGTGCTGGCAGCCATGTTTTCACTTTCACCAGTTATGTCGACAGGACTTAGTTCAGATGAACTCATCACAACGACAAACACGGAATCATCATCATCATCATCATCATCATCATCATCATCATCATCATCAATGTTCTGGAGCGTCCATTTCCTAAATGTTAAACAAATGCACAGATGTTGTGTCCTAATCCGTCCTCCCCTCTGTGTGTGTGTGTGTGTGTGTGTGTGTGTGCAGCAGACTCCGCCCCCTGCTTGACTGACATCATCACTGGTGAACATGCAACACACACACACACACTGACCTGTGCAGTGTGATGTAATACACGTCCTCTTCCTCTAATCTGACTTGTGAGATTACAGATAATCTCAGTGTGATGTCACACACAGATGACAGATGATCGACAGGAAACACAGTCTAACAGCCAGGAAGTCAAACAGAGCTAACTCACTTCATTTACCGCACGTTTTCAAAATAAGAGTATGATTGTCTGTCCGTCCATCACGACCCCAAAGCTTCCAAAATAAAAGTCTGAGTTTCGGGTTAGTAAGCGGTAAAACTTGACCTCACAGTTTTCAAATTAAAAGTCTGACTTTCTGTTTGTCCACACTAAAACATGACCCCACAGCTTTCAAAATAAAGGTCTGAGTAGAACCTAAAGAGCAGCAGGAACACTGTGTGTGTGTGTGTGGTCTTGTATTTGTTGCCTCTTTAGGACCTTTTCTGTCATAAACACTGACCTTGTCAGGACCAGTAGTCCTCATGGAGACCAAATTCTGGTCCAAGTGAGGCAGAACCTCATTTCTGAAGAACTGGTAAAGTTTAGGACTGATTTGAATTGTGGTTATGGTTAAGGTTAGGGTTAGTCATTAACTGGTTATGGTTAGTGATAAGGCTTTGTTTAGTTTGTTTAAATGAAAGGAAGTCAATGGAGAGTCCCGAGAAGAATAGCTGCACAAACCTGTGTGTGTGTGTTCTTGTACTTGCTGCAGAGTGAGGACCAAAAATCGTATAAACACCTACAAAGTGAGGACATTTTGTCTGGTCCTCACTTCTTTAAAGGGCTTTTTCAGGGTCAAGACCTGGTTTTAGGGTTAGGGTTAGAATTGGGTTAAGGTTAGGGTTAGGGGCTAGAGACTGTATTATGTCTATGAGGGTCCTCACTATGATAGAAGCACAAACATGGGTGTGTGTGTGTACGTTTTTGTGAGGACCAACTAAACTCATACACCACAGACAGTGTGGACATAACAGTTAAGATGTGAGGACGAGACACAATGTCCACAGACAGTGTGGACATAACAGTTAAGATGTGAGGACGAGACACAATGTCCACAGACAGTGAGGACGAGACACAATGTCCACAGACAGTGTGGACGAGACAGTGTGGACGAGACACAATGTCCACAGACAGTGTGGACATTGTGTCTCGTCCTCACATCTTAACTGTTAAGGTTCAGGGAATAGATTATGTCTTTGTGTGTCCTCTGTGGGGACACTGCACAAGAATGTGTGTGTCTTCCTGGTGTGCCCTTAGGCCAGGCATGAACTGATATGAATAAATGAGACATGCACTTTCACCCACACCCACACACACACACAAACAAGGTCAAGTGTGCAGTGCTGATTTCCCGGGTTCGACCCGGTCCTAGTGTGAACATGCGCCGCACGTTGACCGTGTGTTAATGACGTAATTACCGTACACGCCCTGGCCGTTCACGCCCCGCAGGAAGCCGGTGAGCAGCCACAGGAAACCGAACACTGAGCCCATCTTCACATCCTCCACTCACCGACACCGCTGCCGCCTCTCTCTCACACACACACACACACCGGTCAGAAGTGACGGGAAGGTCCGGTTCCGCTAATCCCGGCGCTCAGGTCAAACATCAGCCTCAGCATCAGCATCAGCTGCGTCTCCATGACGACGACATTAAAGAAAAAAAGCTCCAAATTCTACCATTCCAAAAAAAAAACACGTCACTTTTCTTCACCGCCGCCCAGCGCGTTCCCGCTCCGCACTTCGATACCGGAATCACATCCGTCCTCCGGGGGACAGGGAGGCAGCGGGACCAGCTCCGGTACCGGCTCCGGTACGGCTGAGCGTCAGCGTCTGGACGCGGCCCGTCAGGCCGCAGAGAGCGGCAGGAGGAGGGGGCAGGCTCCGCGCCGAGCTCCGGTCATCACCGCGGCGTTTTACCGGTGAAACCGTTACCGAGAGAGACAAGAACGGGAGCGCACGGAGCGGAGGAAGACGCGGCTTCCGGGATGAGAATTTCAAAATAAAGCTGAAGCGAACAAACTCTGAGGGCTTTTACTTAAAGAGCCAGTGTGAATAATTTAGCTAAAATGATTTTAATTTGGCAGAAATTAACGATCACATAATGACACTTAAATGTCACAACACCTGACTGTAATGGTTGTTTTTCATTAGCACAGAATGAGCCTTTAGTATTGATTCACCACTGATAAATATTACACACTGCACCTTTACCTTTTCAGTTAATTTTTTTTTAACATTTCATTTCATTTACATATTATTCTAAATAACACGACATCATAAAGACACACACAAATTACAACATTTTATTTCTGAAGAAATTATTTAAAAAATACTTATAATTATTTAAAAAATACTTTTAAAGGGACAGTTTGTGTGGTGAAGTGTAGATGAATGAGGTACTAGTGATACATTTACTACTTAGATGATCATTACCTGACGTAAATCTGAACAAAGGATTTCAAACACTGAAGTGACAAAATAAGACATTTGAACTTAGTGATGGAGGCAGCAGTGGATCAACAACTCCTGTGTCCCTGTGAGCTAAAATCACTGATTTTCTCTATGGACTTTGGTGTGGGAGAGTGAGTGGTTTACAAACTTCACTTTCCTGTTGGAAAAGTCTGTCTAACAGTGAGATAAAGATTAATATGTCGTGAATATATCGTAGACTTAAACTGATTTTATTACACAGGTCTTTAGTTAAGAGGAGAAATCTGTTTTTCAACACATGACACCAAAGACTGTTTGTCTGCAATTAACCTGAGAAACAAATGCAATAATTTCACGTAGACAAAGTTTTTGCGCTTCAAATTCTCCTGTCATAACAAGTCCCACCACAGGGTGGCAGCACTGACCCTTCAGTCTGAGTAACGTGGACGTTTTGGACCAAAGTGTCCTCTCATGGACGTCCAGAGACAAATATGATAGCAGGTGCTTGTTGGGGTCTCCATCGTCTCTTCTTCTTCTTCTTGCTCAGCTGGAGCAGAGTCAGTCAGGTCTGATAGTTTTGTCTGTTTTCATGTGAAGGACACAGAAAACAAATAATGCTACACTGTTTCTGTTTATGAAGAGCAAACAGAGGCAGAACAATAACAACAACAAACATCAGCTGAAGCCGAGGTCACACAAACATGACGTCCACACATGGAAATGCCACGTCTTACATGTCCTCTACCCAAACTGAGGACGTCCACACATGGAAATGCCACGTCTTACGTGTCCTCTACCCAAACTGAGGACGTCCACACATGGAGGACGTCCACACATGGAGGACGTCCACACGTGGAAATGCCACGTCTTACATGTCCTCTACCCAAACTGAGGACGTCCACACGTGGAAATGCCACGTCTTACGTGTCCTCTACCCAAACTGAGGACGTCCACACATGGAGGACGTCCACACGTGGAAATGCCACGTCTTACATGTCCTCTACCCAAACTGAGGATGTCCACACATGGAGGACGTCCACACGTGGAAATGCCACGTCTTACATGTCCTCTACCCAAACTGAGGACGTCCACACATGGAAATGCCACGTCTTACATGTCCTCTACCCAAACTGAGGACGTCCACACATGGAAATGCCACGTCTTACATGTCCTCTACCCAAACTGAGGACGTCCACACATGGAAATGCCACGTCTTACATGTCCTCTACCCAAACTGAGGACGTCCACACATGGAAATGCCACGTCTTACATGTCCTCTACCCAAACTGAGGACGTCCACACATGGAAATGCCACGTCTTACATGTCCTCTACCCAAACTGAGGATGTCCACACATGGAAATGCCACGTCTTACGTGTCCTCTACCCAAACTGAGGATGTCCACACATGGAAATGCCACGTCTTACGTGTCCTCTACCCAAACTGAGGACGAAATGCCATGTCTCACATGTCCTCTACCCAAACTGAGGACGTCCACACATGGAAATGCCACGTCTTACGTGTCCTCTACCCAAACTGAGGACGTCCACACGTGGAAATGATGAGGTTTCTCAAATGTCTTGTTTTTGTCCACAAACTAAAATGATTCAGTTTGAATGATTTCTTTGTTATTTGGAGCAAAGAAACCAGAGAATATTCACATTTAAGAAGCTGAAACATCAGTCACTGAGCTTATTCTCATCATTAAAAGACAAACACAAACAAATGTGAGAATCATTATTATTCATGTAATGCTTCCTCTTCTTCTTCTCATTATAGGCGCCATGCTGCCCTCTACAGGTCAAACCTATTAATCACAGTTTGAATAATGATGTCCATACATTTAAAGGACCACGTTGAACCGTGCAGTCTGTGTTGACCAGAGACCTGACAGATCAGTCTAAGGTGAAAAGTGAATTTACAGCACAAACATAAACTGTGTTGATGTCTCTGTGGTCAGAAACAGACCCGTCTTTCAGCTCACACATGATTGGTTCCTCAAAATATCTGGACAACATCGAGGACAACGTAACAAGCTGGAGCTGCACATTTCACGTACAGGCCCTTTAACTCCTGTGACTGGTTAGGTTAAGGTTAGGGTTAGAGGTTAATTGGTTATAGTTAAGGTTAGTGATAAGACTTTGTTTAGTCGGTTTAAATGAATGGAAGTCAATGCAGAGACAGTGTGTGTGTGTGCAGCTGGTCTTCCTCATGTTGTGGGGACCTAAATGTGTCTCCACACTCACATTATGGGGACTTGTCTTCCTTATGGGGACAAAAATCAAGTCCCCGTAACGTAAATGACTCCATTTTAAGGTGAAGACATGTTTTAAAGTTAGGCTGAGGTTAGGGTTAGGTAATTAGGTTAGTAATTATGGTTAAGGTTAGAGTAAGTCTGCAGGAAATGAATGGAAGTCAATGGAATGTCCTCTGAAGTCATGGAAACCTGTGTGTGTGTGTGTGTGTGTGTGTGTGTGCGTGTGTACGTCTTTCTATCCTTGTGCAGACCAAAACACATCCAAACCTATCCTTGCATGGACATTTTGACTTGTGGGGACATTTTGCCTGGTCGCCACAAAGTTAAAGGGTTTTTTAGGGTTAGGGTATGTACAGTATTATGTCCACGCGTGTCCACACAAAAGATGAAAAACCAGCATGTGAGTGTGTGTTTTTGTGAGATCCAGGTACTTGTTATGTTGTGGGGACCACAATCTGTTGACACACTCACATTAAGGGACTGTCTTTGTCCTTATCCCCATAAGGACATTTAGAGGTGAAGACATGTTTTAAGGTTAAGGTTAGGGTCAGAGTTAGGATTAGGTCAGTAATAATTATGTATGGAAGTCAATGTAATGTCCTTTGAAGGTATGGAAACCAGTGTGTGTGTACATGTTTTTTTTACCCTTATGGGGACCAAAAAACAAGCCAATCTTCAGGGGGACATTTTGACTTGTGGGGAGGTTAAAGGGCTTTTTTAGGGTTAGGGTGTGTATTATGTCCATGAGTGCCCATGCAAAGGACATAAAACCAGTATGTGAGTGTGTGTGACAGATACAGGTATTGCTTATGTTGTGGGGACCACAGTCTGTTGACACATTCACGCTAAGGGACTGTCCTTGTCCTTATGGGGACAAAGAAGTTACTATGTGTTTTAAGGTTATGGTTAAGGTCAAAGTTAGGGTCAAAGTTAGGATTAGGTCACTCATAATTATGTGTGTAAGTCAATGTAATGTCCTTTCAAGTTATGGAAACCAGTGTGTGTGTGTGTGTGTTATATTGCGTCACAGGGGGAAGGGCGGTGCCCTCAGGTACACACACACACACACACACACACACACTCCCATCACACGCGCGCACGCGCACACACCCACACAGAGGCAGCAGTGTGAGCCTCAGCGCGGCGGAGAACCAACACTCTCACTCGGACACTTTTCCTCGGCTCTTCCCGCACTGGCGAATTTAGCCGAAAGTGAGCCGAAAAGCGACGACACGTCCCGGAAACATCGAAAGAGGGAAGTTGCAGCAGCGGAGCGTCTTTAAAGGAGCTTCACCGTCATGTTCAGCTGGGTCAAACAGGAGCAAGGTGGACGCAACAAGGAAGGAGAGATGTACCAGACCGTGACCGAGGGACTGCAGAGCCTCTACACCAAGAAGCTGCTGCCGCTGGAGGAAACGTACCTCTTCCACGACTTCCACTCCCCGGCGCTGGAGGCCGCAGACTTCCAGAGCAAACCCATGGTGCTGCTCGTCGGCCAGTACTCCACCGGGAAGACCACCTTCATCAGGTACGAGCCACCGCCGCGGACCCTGCTGGGTCCACAGCCGGCGTGTATGAGCCGTGGCGCGGCGTGACAGGGCGGAGAGCTCCGTGACATGGACCCCGTTAGGTGATGGAGCGTTTCTCACTCCTGTAGTTTGACTCACACCGAACCTCGTGCCGAAAACGGGCGATTTAATGCTCTCGCGCTTCGTGATGAAAGTCTATAAAATTAAGAATAGAATGTGACACGTCAAGCAACTGTAAGAATTCGTACGGATAATTCGGCTGACGTTAATCCCTCAGATTTCTACTTTCTGCGTTTAGGGAAATTGTAGTTTTGGCGTCAGTGTGTACAGGCTGCAATGGAATCATCGCGTTGGTCAACCTGACCTCTTTCAAAAATATGACAATTTAATATTCGTTCGATTCTAGGTGTAGTTACTTACACCCGGTTCTGAAATGTGACATGTCAGACTGTTGTACAAGGTCCCGCGGTGAATTCAGCTGACGGTAAATCCACAAAAATCCCACCTGGATTTAGGGAAGGTGGATCTTTCCCATGAGCAAGCTGCACAAGCCTGCGATCATTTAGAGGCACGAGACTATGACTTTAGTAAACAGAAGGATGTTTTACATGTGAACCTGTTCAATGACTCTGCGTAAAACCGTTATTCTCTCCCATGTGAGCTCGGAACAACCTCTGCAAAAGACATCATTTTATCCTCTTCCGCTCCTGGACAAGAATATAGAAGAGACAGAGGTTTGTCGAATAAGTCACACTTCCTTCGTCAGCACAAACTATGTGAAATAAAAGTCTCTTTGAAAGACAAACTGCCCACTGACTTGGATTATGCCGAATTGTGTAACTATAGCAGCAGTAAGCGGAAGATTTCTCACATCGTTATTTAGTGTGAATGAAATATCATAAAATAACAAGCGAGTCTGAATTTAGAGACCTTTTTAGTGGAGTTTGGCAGGAGTGTCCTCTCCTCTTGTTCTAATGTTATTTTTATTCATCTCTATGTGCTTCAGGTTTACCTGCTGCCTGGTTTGTATGTTTTATTGTTGCAAACGTGCACCTGCTTAGACTGAACAGACACGAATGTGCTGCAGCTGTAAATCCTTCGTTTACCAGAAGCAGGAAGTTGATAGTGCCCGCTCAGCGAGCTGTGGTCAGTGGTGTGGAAATCTACTGTGTGTGACTCACGTGTGGTTTGTCCTTGTGTTTGTGAAGTTGACGGTGCAGTGCCAGCCGAGGCTCATGGGAACTGTAGTGCTGTTGTTGGTTTACACAGAGGCTGGTGTGACTCATCACCGCAGTGTGTAACTGTCCTGGACATTTACACGACATGTCCCTTTAATCTGTGCCCACTGTGGACTTTTCCTGCATTTGTGTCATTTGAGTAGGAGACACTCACACACACACAGAGAGAGAGGGATGGGACATTTTACAATTTTATTGCCATGAAAAACTAACATTTCCCTGTCTAGTCCACCAACTTACTGATCTGGTGCCACTGTCATGCCTCACTGACGGCTCCAGTGTGTGCGGTCACTGCGGGCCTGAGTTTGGCCGTGTTTGGACAGCAGATGTCAAAGATAACAGTAGAAATGCAACACATATGTATCAAAGACAGAAGAGATGAAGTGACACATGAACTTTGGTGTGAGAGAGCGAGGGATTTACAAACTGACAGTGAGGTAAAGACGTTAACATACGGTATGACTGAGATATTGCAAACGTAAGATGATATAGATCGTATTAGTTTACTATTCATAAAACCTAAAATCTAACCTAAAAAACCTAAAACCTGTTTTTTTCCCCTTGAAACAAAAGTTTGTAAACCACTCACTCTCCCACACCAAAGTCCACAGAGAAAATCGGTGATTTTAGCTCACAGGGACACAGGAGCTGCTGGTCTACTGCTGCCTCGAGCAGCTCCTGTGTCCCTGTGAGCTAAAATCACTGATTTTCTCTATGGACTTTGGTGTGGGAGAGTGAGTGGTTTACAAACTTCACTTTCCTGTTGGGAAAGTCTGTCTAACAGTGAGATAAAGACGTGAACATGTTCTTAAAATATGGTAGATTTAAAATGACAGATTTTACTAGGTTAGTCTTTTGTTAAGTGGCTAAAATCAGTTTTTCTTTGCTCAAAAGAACTCACACCAAAGTCCATAGAGAAAATCAGTGATTTTAGCTCACAGGGACACAGGAGCTGCTGGTCTACTGCTGCCTCGCGTGGTCACTTGGCATCACTGATTTAAGTATAAATGAAGGATTTTAAATGCCGAATTGACAAAATACGACATTTGAACTTAGTGATGGAGGCAGCAGTGGATCAACAACTTCCTGTGTCCCTGTGATGTAAAATCACTGATTTTCTCTATGGACTTTGGTGTGGGAGAGTTTCCATCACAGGGACTCAGGAGCTGCTGGTCTACTGTGTGTATGTGAAGACACGTGTTAGAGCAAGAAAACTGACAGAGCAGGTCTGAGTGTTGTCATCATCAGTGCAGCCCGTCACAGCACACGCCTTTGTTTGGACATGCCCGCTCATATGAAGCTGCTAACATGCGTGTGACACGCTGCCAAAACCACATGCAGCGCCGAGCGTCCTCCCAAAAACTCCCAAACATGTCCACACGTTTTCTGGAGTTTTATCTGTTATTATGGGGAAACATCCAACAGAGGGGCGGAGCCTGTTTACAGGTGCGAGAAACAGCCATTTTACATACAGACAACACAGTCAGCAACATGTCAGACAGGGCTGCAATGATTCATTGATTAGTTATCGATTACTAAATTAATTGTCAACTATTTTGATAATCAACTCATCAGTTTCAGTGTTTTATATAATTTAAACCAGTTTCTGTGATTTTTCAGCTTCTTAAATGTAAATATTTTCAGTATTTTTGCTCCAAATAACAAATTGAATCATTTGGTTTGTGTATAAATAATGGACAGATTGATGGATGATGAAATAAATATCAAAACTTCAGAGCAGCTCTGGAAGCAGCTGGAGTTGGAAGTGAAAATGTGTGGTTCGCCCCCTTGTGGCTGGCTGCTGCATAGGTCATAAGCCCCGCCCCCTCCAAACCAGCGAGGAGATCTTGTTTCATTGAGGACATTTTGCCGCCCTGATTGGACCGTACCAATTCCCTGTGAACAGTTGATGACCCTGGTTATGTTAGTACTATTCCTGATGGAAACACACACAAAAAATACGTACTGTTCTGAACCAAACCAAACCAAGACAAACTATTCCAATCAGTGGAAACAAAGCTTTTGGCTGGTCCTGGTTAAAACCTGGTTTTAGGTTAAAGGTCAAAGGTTAGGGTTAAAACATAGGCATAAGGGGACGTCCTATTGGTTTATTAAATATATATATTTATTTTTGTATAAATGTCCTAAAGTTAAAGTTTGATAAACATTAAGTTAAAAAATGAAGAAACCTGTGTGTGTGTGTATGTGAAGACACACACACACACATGTCTAGGCCACACCCCATCCTGAGGACTGCTATGAATCATGGGAGGAAGTTTCCAGTGAAGTGCAGAGTGGACACATTTCCTTTTCCTCTTCTTCTCTAACAAAGGTGAAGTGAAACCAGCAGCGTTAGCGAAGGCTCAGTGAAGAGCTCCGGGGTCACCGTGAGGTCACCGTGAGGTCACCGTGAGGTCACCGTGAGGTCACAACAGTCGGTGTCGGTTCATGTCCAACAGAACCAGTTTTCAGACGTCAAAGGTTAGCGAGCGTCGCGCGGAGACGAGCACAGGTGGACGTTTGGACGTGGGACAAAGACGCACAAACAAACGTCTGAGGCTACGTACACGTCAAAAACACGTCGCAACGTAAAGATGGGAACGGAAGACACGGTGAAATCGATGTAATACATGTGCCACACCTACATGTGGCGCTGTAAACGGACTCAGACAGAGCCGCTGGACACGCCAGAACAATTGTTGCGTGACGGTGAAGTGACGTCATCGTTTTCAAAAAGTATCGGTTTCCTCGCCCACGCGACTACGCGAAGGCGGCGTTGCCGGATTTTTCCACTCTGGAACCCGTTCTGAGAAAGTATCGTTTCAGGGAAACCAGAACGGCGTTCCCGTGTGGACGAGAGGCCGAGACGATGAAAATCTTTATCGGACCGACCTAAATCCGTTCCCGTGTGTGTGACGCTTTAGTCACAAGGCTGCAGGGAAGGTGAGGGGGCGGAGCCTGAGACAGAGGACAGGACAAATTTGTCTTTTCCTCAGAATTTGATGATTCTTTTTAAAAAATAATTGGCAGGTTTTCCAAATTTATGAGAAGTAAAATCTAATTAATTTAGAAAAATAAATTAAGAAAAAATAATCTCATTAATTCACAAAAACAGACGGAAAATTTGTCTCAAATAAAGAAAGAAAAGAGCCCCCCCCCCCCCCCCCCCCCAAATATCAGGAAATATTATTTCAGAAAAACAAAGCCACCAAAAAATGACATTAAGAAAATGTATCTCCAAAAAATGAGAAATAAAAGTAAAGAATTTACAGAACAAAAAATAACTTCAGGAAACTTCATCTTCCAGCTCTTCCTTCCTGTCTCACTTTTCTTTCCTGGTGAGAGGTTGATGAGGTCGTCATGGAAACCAAAGTACAGGAAGTTTACTTTTCTGACAGAAGTGACTGTGACACTGATCCACTTCAGTCCAGATACTGATCCACTTCAGTCCTGACCCTGATCCATTTCAGTCCTGACCCTGATCCACTTCAGTCCAGAGACTGATCCACTTCAGTCCTGACCCTGATCCATTTCAGTCCTGACCCTGATCCACTTCAGTCCAGAGACTGATCCTCTGTTGTTGTAAAGTGTTTTTTAAATAAAATAATGGACGCCGTCTTCTTTGTCCCTGTTTGTCTCAGGTATCTGTTGGAGCAGGACTTTCCGGGGATGAGGATCGGACCAGAACCGACCACTGACGGCTTCATCGCCGTGATGTACGGTGAGAATGAGGGTATCGTCCCCGGCAACGCTCTGGTGGTTGACCCTAAGAAGCCCTTCAGGAAACTCAACGCGTTTGGAAACTCCTTCCTCAACAGGTAAACGCAGCTTTTCTTCAGAATCGTTTAACAGACGGAGGCGTCGCATCACGTCTCATCAGTTTACTGGTTTAAAGGGACAGTTGAGGATTTTTATGTCTGGTTACATGAGATGTTTCTGCATAGTTAAGGTGTTAATGTGACTGTGCTCTGTGTGGAGAAGCAGCTCAGTGAAAAATGTCTTTATCTCACTGTCAGACAGACTTTTCCAACAGGAAAGTGAAGTTTTTAAAC